>JAKJMR010000864.1:156533-206477 GCA_024449315.1 Daboia siamensis
GGTGGTTCGAACGTACCCCGGGGTCCCCCCCCGGCCCCCCCCCCCGGGCAGGGGCCTTTTCCCCCCCCCCCCCCCCCCCCCCCCCCCCCGGTCTCACCAGCAACACCGATATGCGGCATTCCCCCTCCTCCTCCTCCTCCTCCTCCAAGCTACTCATGAAAAAAACGCTCTCACCTCGAGACTCAATACGCGGAGTATCGCAACCTGTCCGCGCCTGCATCCCGCCCGAAACGCTGGACATCGTAGAGGGAGGATCGCGGGACGGGAGACAGCTGAACGCGCTCGTATCCGTACACGTCTCCAGCGGTGGAAGCCGCAGCGGCCGAGCGACGCAGAGGGCTTCTATCCCGGGTGTAAAAGGAGGACGTCGCGGCCACAGCAGCGACGGCCACCGCGGCTGCAGTTCCCGAGGTTGGCAGCAGGGGCCTCTCGTAGGGTTCTAAGGTGGTTGAGAGGCGACTGGCCATGGCCGTGGCTTGCGAGTACTGGGCGTACTGGGAGTACTGGGCCATGGTGTGCTCCGCATAAGTGTCGTATGCAGAAGCCCCATAAGCCGCAGCGTTTCTCGCGCGATACCGTTTATAGTAATCCACCATTCCATAGGGGTCATCGTAATACATGGCGTCCCCATAGCCTGTAGGGTAGGGGGTGCGCACCATTCCGTATTGCTCGCTATAAGGTTCGGTCAACTCGGGCACTTGACCCGTGCGGTCAACTGGGCACTCTTTAGACCAGTGACCTTCCTTCCCACACCGGTAGCATCCACTCTTGTCTCCCATCCCGGGCGCAGTTCTGAGCCGGCTGGTGGATAACTGCACGCGCATTCGTTTGCCTTGAAGAAACAGACGCAAGAACGGCAGCTATAAAGATTGGTTAAGACAATTCAAAGCAAAAGCACAGCAGCTCAAAATTATTTTTATAAAAAGAAAAAAAAAGCAAAAAAAAAAAAAAAAAAAAAAAGCAAAAACCAAACCAAAGTAACAAACCAGGATATAACCCGGGTCAGAGGGAAGCTGCTCACGGGACCCGTCGCCTCTTCTGCTTTGGAGCAACCAAATGAAGCATTTTGGCAGCGAGAGCGAGAGCCATTCTACCCTCTTTAGGGACACGTGTTTAATTCGCCTCCCCAATTTGATGCTGGCCGCTAAAGACTCGGAAACGTCTTGGCAGGCCCGCGAAGCAGCTAAGAGATTACAAATCGAAACCCGAGAACCTTGTGGAAACAAAATGTGAAATGTCATTTACTTCCGAGACACCCGGTGGGTGGGGGGTTGGGTGGGGGGGAATCGTACAGCCTCCCGTGTTTTTTAGGAACTCCCAAACAATCAGAATGGCTGAATTTTGAAGCTGACGATTCTTACACTTCGGCTAAACCGTTGTGAGGTTTATTTCCCACAAACCCTGTGAGTGGATCTGTTCTTCCTTCCTTCCTTCAGTTTTTACGCCTCGGCAGGCATGGCTGTACCCTGATCTCGCTTGCTGCAGACAAGAGCTGATGTGGAAGGATTCACACACCTTCCATTTATTCTGCGGAAGGGGTCTTGCAGAGTTAGTGCCGCTGAGGTATGGACCTACAGCGCAGCACCAGTCCAGGTCCCTGCCAGTAACCTGTGCGTTCTTCATCCATTGCAATCGGAAACCGAGAAACCAAGGAGACAGAAAAACCAAATGCACTTCCTCCATCTCTTTCTGACACCTAGAGAATCAAGACTCTTCCCCGGATCCCTAAAAGCTTTCCTTAATCCTGATAGGGTTGTTTCATGATTCAGAAATTCAACAACAAGTGTATACAGGTAGTCCTCGGCGTACGGCCACAATTGAGCCCCAAATTTCCGCTGCTAAGTGAAACGTTTGTTAAGTGAATTCTGCCCCATTTTACGACCTCTCTTGCCAGGGCCATTAAGTGAATCGCCGCAGTGGTTCAATTAGTAACATGGTTGCTGAGCGAATCGGGTTTTCCCGTTGACTTTGCTTGTCAGAGGGTTGCAAAAGGCGATCACGTGACCCAGGGAGTCTTCCAGCGGTCAAAAGTGTGAGTCAGTTCCCAAGCCTCTGAATTTTGATCACGTGACCAAGGGGAGGTCACAGGTCACTTTTGTCAATGCTGTTGTAACTCTGAACGGTCACTAAACAAACCGTTGTAAGCCGAGGACTACCTGTATTTGATAATGGGCTGGCACACATCAGTGGGACTTCGTAAAATGCTGTTAGCAGAAAGATACATATTGTTAATGCACTAGCTAGACCAAGGAAGCATTTCCCTTATTTGTTCAAATCCTTAACTCATCATAACAGAGTAACACAGCTTGAAGGGACCTTGGAGGTCTTCTAGTCCAACCTCCAGCTCAAGCAGGGAACCCTATGCCGTTTCAGACAACATTTTACTTCAAACATACTACCACCTCAACACTTTGCTATCTAGGCCTTTTCGCTCCACAAAGACAACTTTCCACTAAAGATACAGGCTGTGGTGGGATTCAGCAGAACCAGTGGCTACATTTTGCTGGCTTTCAGAAGTCCAGTCTAGGCCCTGGAGGCCTGGAGGAGGCATCCCAGGCCTAGAATGGCCCACTGGAAGTGAGTACATGCCACTTCCGGAAGTCCACTCTAGGCTTCGGAGGCCCAGGCCTGCGTCGAATAAGAGAACCGGTTGTTGAGGTATTTGAATTCCACCACCGGATACAGGTAGACCTAGATTTATGACCACAATCGGGACTCTAATTTCCAGTGCTAGGCAAGTCAGGTGTTAAATGAGTTACTCCTGATTTTATGACCGTTTCCCCCACACACATACATTAAGCAAATTGCTGCAGTTGTGAAATGAATCATGAGGTTGTTAAGCAAATCTAGCTCTCCCCACTGACTTTGCTCATGGGAACCTGCCTGGGAAGGTCACGTATGACACCACGGTGCTGCTACCGTTGTAAATACGTTGCCAACCGTATGAACTTTGATCACGTGACTTGGGGATGCTGCAATGGTCCTAAGCGCAAAGACCGGTTATAACTTTTTTTTCAGTGTCACAGTTAAAACTAAGCAAATAGTTGTAAGTTGAGGACTACCTGTATGCTATGTTTTTATTCTTATTGCTTTGAGGATGTTTTTAATTGTCGGTTTTAGCCCAATTACAGGGTCATAAAAAGGGAGTTTTTAGTTGGGTGGCCTTTTTTTTCTTTCTGTGACCCTATAATCCCTTTTATCGGAGTGGAATGGAGCTGAGCATTTAGTGGCTGGATCCCCTTTCTGACACCTGTGCGGAGTTCGCAGCAGATACTTTCTCTTTGTGTCCTGTCGCTGCCTAGGATTGAACTCTCAACCTTCCGAGTGGGATGCGAGCGTCTTCACCTCTAGGCCACTGCGCCACTAATTAATATATATATTAATTAATATATATATATTAATTAAACTTTGCAAAATGATGTCCAACGAACCAGCCTCCAGCCCATTTCTAGACTGCCACCAATCCCTCTCCTGACCACACTCTCATCAAGCTATACTCAAGACTCCTTTAGGGAAGTGAAAGCCTTGGGAAAATTACATTTCTGCTAACCAGTAGAAAACATTAACAAGCTGCCACTGTGTGTCACCTACCAATGCCGCCTCGATTAAATGTTATCAGAGGCGGGGGGGGGGGAAGGGGAATGAGGGATTTCTCCTACAATACAGCCAAAGTTTGGTTTGTTTGAATGCATTTGCACCGGCCTCTCTTGCAGATTTTTAACGGCTCGCCCCCAACTCTGTTAGGGTGCTCAACCTTAGCGGTGAGCAACCTGGGCACCAAGGGGCTTCAATTCTGCGACTTCTGGGACAGAAACAAAAAAAAAAAATCAAAGCTGAGTTGAAAATCTAACACAGGGCAATAGGAAACAGGTTGCTACCGGCAGTGAGGAGAAGGCAAGAAAGCACCAAATTAAAGGAAGGCGGATGGTCAATCGGAAAGCAAGAGGGAGACAAATAGAGAGAAGGCTGGAGAGCGTTGACTACGGGGGAGCAGAAAGGCCTTTGGGAAAAGAAGAGGCATGGAAGCCTTTTTACACATTTATTAATGAACAGGCAGGAAATGGAGTAGGGAAGAAAGGAGAAGGCGACTAGGAGATCAAGATACAATCCTCTGTCAGAAGTGGCCCTTGGAAAACTGATCGATACAGTTCCACAGGTCACCAGCCAACTGCCCACGTTTCTAAGCCAGGATGTGGTCTAGTGTAGGAATGACCAGGCTGAGCCCGAGGGAGGGGGCAAGCATTTCCCGAATCCCTTCGTGCCCACAAGAGATCTAAGGCCAGGCCACTTTGAATGCCATTGACTCTTTTATCTACCGCCAATTTGCTTTGATCGTTAGTAGCTCCGATTCTTGTACAGAGCTTTTAGCGTGCAATAAAACCTATATTTTCAAGTGAACTGCCTGGACTCCGGATTTCCTGGGCTTGACGTTAGGCTTGGCTTATAGTAGGCTGTCTGAACCTCGTCATTCTGTACTGCTTTAAGACGCCTTGGCATCCTGCACAAGTCCAGCCAACTATGGTTTATCCCAGGGGTAGGCAACCTTGGCTCTTTTATGACTCGTGGACTTCAACTCCCAGAATTCCTGAGCCAGCCAAGCCTGGCTCAGGAATTCTGGGAGTTGAAGTCTACGAGACATAAGAGCCAAGGTTGCCTACCCCTGGTTTATCAGATAAAACTCTTGGCACCAAGGCCAAGCATCGCGTGAAGCCAAACCACCAATCGAAACAACTTTCAATCAACCCCGCTGTGTATTTTTTTTTATCAATTAATCAACTGAAGGTCTAAATACAGAGAGAGAACTCTTACGGTGTTATTTGTTCTAATAATCTTTAAAAAAACAAACCAACCAAGGATAATAAAGATGTCCTTTCTCCTTTCGGCCCTAGTGAAGTAGGGGAACAAGGTGGATAACCTGCAAAGCTGGAAAGCCTTGGAATTTTAATAGTCTTGTTCTAATATATTTGCTGCATTCGGTGATATTCTTATAGCATTTGTATCAACTACGGTGGCTTCAACTGCCTTATCTTAATGGCGTTCTGTTAAGCAATGAACAGAAAGGATATTAGTAAAGAGAACAATTATTAATCTCACGGGCCTCCAAACTCTCAGACAAAATTATTCCTGGCCTTGGTTTTCATAAAGAGCAATCCTAAACTGGGACAAAATTGTATCTCCTTTCTAGCAAGCAGCAAGTCACATCTTTGCAGAAATACAAAAACTGCACGTAAATTCCATCCACCTCGCAATCAAATATGGGCAGTTCTCGACTTACAAATGGAACCCAAATTTTTTGGTCGCAAAGTGAGACCTTTGTTAAAGAGAATTTTGCCGCATATTACAACCTGCCTCGCCACAGCTGTTATGTGAATCACTGCAGCTGACAAGTTAGTAAACAGATTTCATTTAACAACCACAGCTGTTATGTGAATCACTGCAAATGAGAAGTTAGTAAACAGTTACTGGTTGTTAAATGAAATCTGGCTTCCCTGCTGACTTGGCTGCTCAGAAAGACCCAAAAAGTGACTGCCAGCAGTTCCGATTCTCACCGGCTCAAAGTCGATTCAGCTTTCTATCCTTCCGAGGTCGGTAAAATGAGGACCCCGATTGTTGGGGGCAACAGGCTGAATCTGTAAACCACTTAGAGAGGGGCTGTAAAGCACAGTGAAGAGATTTATAATCTGAGGGCCACTGCTATTTTCCTTCCTTGGTAAAATGAGGACCCAAATTGTTGGGGGCAATAGGCTGACTCTGTAAACTTTAAGAGGCTGTAAAGCGGCATATAAGGCTAAGTCTATCTGAATTTGGATCACGCGACCCTGGGGTTGCTGCAATGATCGTTGTCACTTCTTCCAGGACCGTTGTATAACTTTGAACGGTCCCTAAAACCAACTCTTGTAAGTCAAGGACTACCCATAGTTGGCATCAGAGATGCGACTCAAGGATGGAAGTGAACTAAGGTAAAGGTAAAGGTTCCCCCGCACATGCGTGCTAGTCGTTTCCGACTCTAGGGGCCGGTGCTCATCTCCGTTTCAAAGCCGAAGAGCCAGCGCTTGTCCGAGGACGTCTCCGTGGTCACGTGGCCAGCACGACTGGATGCCAAAGGCGCACGGAACACTGTTACCTTCCCACCGTAGTGGTCCCTATTTTTCTACTTGCATTTTTACATGCTTTCGAACTGCTAGGTTGGCAGAAGTTGGGACGAGTAACGGGTGCTCACTCTGTTACGTGGCACTCGGGATTCGACCCGCCAAACTGCCGACCTTCTGATCGACAAGCTCAGCGTCCTAACCCACTGAGCCACCGCGTCCCTGGAAGCGAACTAGTGAGCAACATTACCAGCTGTCCCCCCCCCCCCCCCCCCCCCGGAAGCCCCGGAAAAAACCCCCCCCGGGGAGGAAAGCCAGAAGGGGGAAAACCTTTGGCTTCCAGCTTCCACACCCACCCTAGCCCCACTTCCCACCTTGGAATTCTGTGTTGTCTAGGCCTCTGATGGCCTCAACGGCATCCTCAGCTCTTTCCATGTGCACAAAGGCATAATCTTTCACGATATCGCATTCAAGCACGGGGCCGTATTCCTCAAACTTGGTCCGCAGCTCCAGGTTCGTGCAGGTGGGGCTGATGTTGCCCACGTGCAGCTTGGTGGAAGCTTTGCTCTTGTTCTTGCTGGCTTCGACGTTGATGCAGACACCGTGCAGCTTGTAGTGGTGCAGATTGCGGATGGCATCCTCGGCTGCCGTCTTGTCCTCAATGTGCACAAAGCCGTAATTCTTGATGATGTCACACTCCAGGACTCGGCCGTACTGCTCGAAAAGGGAGCGGATCTCCTGCTCGGTGGCTTCCCGAGGAAGGTTGCCGATAAAAAGTTTCACCATGGTGGCTAGAGCTGAGCAGGGGAGCAAAAGGAAGAAGCGTTTAGTTGGCTCTGAACAGCTGGAACCAGACAGCATGAGGCAATTCAGCAGTGGGGGGAAGGGAAGCCCAATAAATTGTATTGATCAAAGACAATTAAGTTTACTCAGGGAATCTCTTTAAGCCTTGACTTTAGGTGATCCTAACTCTTTCCCCAGAAGCTGCCCCCCCCCCCACCCCGGTCTTAAAAAACTACTATCTGGAAGAAGGCACCTATTGAGTTAGTACATTACGCCATCAGAATGAATGAATGAACCTTTGTCAAAGTACAACCATGTATATACATTGAGATTAGCTGAGCCTCCCTTCGTGCCCCACCCCCAACTCACAGAATCCTAAATCGCCCAGAAGGCTTATGAACACGCAGCAGAGATACCAAGAAAATACCGGGTAGTCCTCGACTTCCAAGAATTCATTTAGTGACTGTTCTAAGTTACAGCGGCACCGAAAAATGTGACTTACGACAAGTTTTCAGACTTACCCCAAACTGCAGCAACACGTGAACAAAATCCAAACGTTTCGTAACTATGTATGACAGTCGCAGTGTCCCGGGGTCAACGTGATCCCCTTTTGCAACCTTCTGACAAGTCAAGGGGGAAGCCAGATTCACTTAACAACCATGTCACTAACTGCAGCAATTCACTTGGCAACCGTGGCAAGAAAAGTTGTAACACGGGACAGGTGACTCACTTAACAACTCTCAATTAGCAGTGGAAATTTTGGGCTCAACTGTGGTCCTGTACATTTGTTTTTATTTCATTTGTTATCAAGATGTAATGAGGCACTCATTTGTGAGATGTGTAGCTATAGTAATCCTCAACCGGACCAGAATTTTGGTTGGCAAGCAAGGAAATTGAGTTGTACCCAATTTTACAATTTATTATTTTTTTTTGCCAGAGTCTTAGATGAATCACTCCAGTTGTTAAGTGAAGCGTGCAGTTGTTAAATGAATCTGATTACCCTCGCTGAGTTTGCCTGTCAGACGTTGGCTGGCAAGATGGCAAATGGCGATCACATGACCTCAGGAGGATGAAACCCTCATAAAATAAATAGATGCTGATTGCCAGGTACCCAAATTTTGACCCCATGACCCTGGGGTTGCGGCAACAGTTATAAGTCCGAGGACTGGTTTTAACTCACTTTTTCAGTGCCACTGTTGCTTCAAACAGTCACTACATGAAGGGCTGCTACGCCAAGGACTACCTGCACAGATGTTTGATGAACGAATTAAAAATGAAATACAAACAATCATACTTTTATTATTGTAAGTCACAGGCCCACGACCTACGGCTTTGTGCGCATCATACAATTGCACACGTGCGTGGACACACACACACACACACACACACATTAATTTCACAAATTATGAAAACACTTAGGCCCCGCCTTGTGAGACTATTACACATACGCACTCCAAAATGTGTGTGTGTGTACATACCCACACTCAAACACACACATCCTGTAGCTGAAAAATATTATTACCGAAAGGCTTATATCGTTCTGTGTGTGTGTGTGTGTGTGTGTGTGTGTGCTGTATGTGTGCATGAATGTGTGTATGCATGTATGTATATGTATATAAGTTCTGCTTGAGCAGGGGGCTGGACTAGAAGACCTCCAAGGTCCCTTCCAGCTCTATTCTATTCTATACGTCTATATATGTGTGTAATATACTAGCAGAACTTTGTCCAAGCAGAGGCCACGATTGCGTAGGTCTGTGTGCAGTGTATGGCTGTGGGCGTGTTTATGCGTGCGCCCTCAATATCAGCATCAGAAAATACTGTTATTAGTCGAGGCAGAAGGCCAAGGCCTCAATTTTGCAGGCGGGCCCCCGCAAAGCTCAGTCCCGCCAGCCCGCATCTTCCCCCACCGCCCGCTTCTTCCCCCCGCCCGGCCGGGCCCAGCCCCTCACAAACCTCAGCAACAGCCCTCAGCACAAAATGGCGGCGGCGGCGGCAACGAAACTTCACGTCCTCCTCCAAGGGCTTGTCCCGCCTCCTCCCCTTCTTCCGAGTTCCGATTGGGTCCGTCAAGAGTCGCCGGGCAGTCCGAATGGCCAGAGCGGAAAATGTCAGTTAGAAGGACATCCAATCAGCTCTGGTCTTTAGCAAAATCCCAAGCTGATTGGCTTTCGTCCTGGGAGGCGATGGGAAGTGACCCTGCCTTCCCTGGAGGGTACGTCATGCCTTCGGCCAATCGTATTAGGCGAGGAACGTCACCGCTTGCCGGAAGTCAGCCGGAAAAGGAGGTAACAAATATAGGAGGCGAGGTAGGCGATAGGTCATTCAAAGCTCGACACGTGGCTTCGGCGGGTCGAATGTTAGCCTTTGGCAAAGGAAGGGCGAAGGGGAAAAAGGCGGAACCCGGGGGTGGGGGGGGGCGTGTAAAAGAGGAGGTAGGCCGGATTGTTCCATTCGAAAGTACCCGTGGGGAGACCAGATTGCTCCATGCGGAAGGATCCGGGGGAAGGCTGGACTGTTCAAGGCGGGGGGGGGGGAGAAAGAGGAGGAACTGGATCGTTCCATGATGAATTTTTAAAAGGGGTGGAAGAGGAAAAAGCCGACCGGAAGAGTCCACAAGGAAAAGAGAGGGGGGGGTGCGTTCCTGGGTGAAAGGAAGTTTTATTTATATGCATTCATTGAATGGTTACGTATTACTCATGTTTTCCAAGCATCCCCGCTTATTCTCACAACAACCCTGTGAGGCAGGCTAAGCAGAACTCACTCCGGAAGTGTTTTAGCTGAACAAGACTTGGCAGCCTGGCTTCTCTAACGCAGCGGTCTTCAAACTTGGCCGCTTTCAAGGCAGGTGGACTTCAATTCCCATGGCTTGCTGGGGAATTCTGGGAGTTGAAGTCCACCAGTCTTGAAAGCGGCCAAGTTTGGAGACTCCTGCTCTAATGGTTTTGATTGGGATATCATTAAACGTTGCTGGGAAATTGTCCAGAAAGGCAGGACAATTGTGAGGGGAAAAAATAATATATTGAACTGATTGATTATAGCCCCAAGTTGTCGGTGCTCCAACGCTGGGGTTTTTTAGATTAGACCATCATTTTCTTGAAATGGTGCGTAGGGTCTAGAAGACCTCCAAGGTCCCTTTCAACTCTTTATTAATTCCTGAGCCAACCACGTTTGATGAGGAATTCTGGGAACGGAAGTCCATATTGTCTATCCCTGATTTAGCAAGAGCACTTAAGAGTAGACCTACATACAGCAGGAAAACGGGGGAAGTTTTTACTTGCACGACCAACTTGGGCACACGGAGAACTTTGCACATCACACTTAAATCGCAATCCATGGAATGCAAATTACAACGGCGGTTGTTCCAGGCCGCCAACTGGCAAAACATGATGGGTTAGCAAAGAATCTGGCCTGTTCAGAGAACAAGCAAAGGGCCAGATGCTCCATTTTAAAACCTGCCCCTATGAAGAAGAAGAAAAAAAAGGCAACTCTCCACAGATTCTTTTTATTTCTCCAAAAAAAAAAAAATTGGAACAGATGTCACTGCAAACACATGGATAATTAGTCCCCAACAAGCACAGAGAACACTGCTGGGGGCCCTCGAGGGGCGTGCCGAGAAGGCAAGGGTGTCTCACTTGTAGGCCAGGCCTCCCCCCCCCCTTCTAAGCAGCATGAAAAAGAAAAAAAAAAAAAATCCCTGCGCATCGGAGGGCAAGCAGGCCATCCCTCTGGGTCTTTCTGCAACCCCATCCGTGCGCCAAGGCTGCTTCGGCGTCCTTTGTGCCCGAAGGGAAGAGAGGCGACGTTTTCTTGTGCCAGGCAGGGCTTGCACAGGCGAGGTGGCAATGCAGGGCGACATCCGTGGACGAATGGAAGGCACACCCGGGTTAGGGAGACAGGAAGAGACCGGTGGGGGTCCTGCTCTGGTTGATGAAACCCTGGCAAGCCACTGCGAGAGGAGGCCAAGCCAAGCCAAGGTGCCAACTTGGGTGCTTGCCAGTGGTTTAAATGAGAATTTCAGAGAGGGGCGGAGAAGGCGATACGGCAGCTCTAGAGAAAATTTCCGTCTTCCTGTTTTCTCGGCTAAGCCCTGCAAGCTGTTCTCTTCTGCCACTCAAGTGGGAATTTGCAGAGCGTGGGCTCACGCGGGGGGGGGGGGGGGGGGGAGGGAGGGAGAGAAGAAGATCTGTGGCACATAGCCACAGGAGGCAAAGATCAGCCTTAAAATCTCTTGGGTGATCGACTGGAAAGCAATGCTGCTTACCAAGTTTGCCTAAGGAGGAGGAAGGAAGGAAAGGCCACCACCTGGCAATCTTCCTTATTGGTAGGAGTGGTTTTTGTTCTAACCCCGAGGACTCGGTGCCCTCCGAGACTTGACAAAAGGAGTAAAACGGAGGTGGGATGATGAGTTTTGCATAGAATAAGACACTAGGGGAGGGAGGGGGCTACGAAACCAGGAGCATTGGGTGCTCCCCTCCCGATTTCTCTGCCAGCGTCAACTGGGCTGGAGGGGGCTAGTCAAGGGAAAGTTTGCCAAAAGAATCCCCAAACCCCAAAACAGATCGGTTGTAACAGCGCTGCCGTGTGCGGTGTGAACCGGGGGGGGGGGGGTTTAAAGCAGAGGGGGCTGGCACTGATTGCCGGTCCCTAGGCTGAGCCCGAAGGAGCAGGATCTAGCTTGGACTTCCTAGTTGAGAACCTCTGGCAAGCATCGGGGATCTTAACTGAAGATCTCCACCATCTTCTGAAGCGCCCGAGAGATCCGAGCTTTTAGGCACTGTGAGGCAAGTCTGGGGGTGGGGGCAGGCAGCCAGGGCCCAAGACTCAGCTGCAGAGTGTATCGTCCTGGGGGGGGAGGACTCCCAAAGCTACCCTCCCCGTACTTGCCCTCCTGCCTCCACACTCTGCTGCATCCGGGATATGGAAGCAGTGGGAATGCACATGAAGAGCGCCAGGCGCACTGCAAGCTCAGCATCCTTTGACCGGCTTCGTCTCCCAGAGGAGGAGGCGCACTCCTTAACTACACACGCAAGCAGCGTACGCTCCGGGGCCGAACAGCACTGCGTTGCGCATCCTCAGTTCGATTTTTTAGAAAGGGGGGGGGGGGAGAGAGGAGCGTGTATATAGGCGTAGATCACAACTGAGCGGGGCTTTTGAAAGGGGGATATTTAGAAGACGCCTCTCTCTCTTGGCCTGTTGCACGGGGCCAAAGTGGCACATAGACTGGCAACCTTTTTCCAACGGGATTTGGCCTGCGAGGGAGGGGGGGGGGAGAGAGAATCTAACAGCCTTGGAGCACAGATGACGGAGGAGGAGGAGAAGGAGGAGGAGAAAGAGATTGAGCAAAGGTAGAATCCACTTCCGAAGCCCGGATTTGGGTAGCTGTGGGACTTCCAGTGGTGTCACCGCTACCAGAACCCGTAAAATGTCAGCGTTGTTCAAAACACCGGTCCGGCATCAGCCCCGTGCCACCTCTTTCCATGGCCTGTTCACCCAGAAGCACAGACCTGCCCTCCCTTCTCCCCCCCCCCCACCGCCCCCAGATGTCCAGCATCTGACAATCGGCTGCCCCGCTCTTTGCGGAGGCCTTTCCCCACAACTTTGCGCCGCCACAACCGTCTTTTGCCACTGCGTCGTCACCCTCCTGTTTCAAACTAAGACGAGGCGGCTTGTTTTGTGTTGGGTTTCCCCCCCCCCCCTTTGTTATGGGGAAGGAAGAGGGGCCGGAACGGAAGGCTTTCCTTGTAAACGTCAAGAGATGCTTCATGCAATCTGCAGGATTTTAGTAAAGAGCGACGGCCACTTGGCTTCAAGCCCCCCGCAACAAACCGGCTCCCCTTGCCAAACTCTAGCCCCTCGCCGCGCCCCGTTATCGTTGCTCAGGCCTGTACAGATTTCTGCCAATGGGCAGCAGAGCCCCCCACCCTGCCCCTCTCCCACCGACGACCCCTATTTGTTCTTCTTGAAAAAACTGAAACGTTTCTCCCGGTCCTTCTCCTTCGTCTCTTTGCTACGCAGGGTGACAGTCCCTTCCGAGACGCTGTGCGGGGGCCCGGCTGGCATCGTCATGGCTCGCGTCATGCCTTTGCTGATGAGAGCAGGCTGCTCTTCCGCGGGGTCTTGTGGGGGGAGGACCGATGCAGCAGCAGCAGCAGCAGCAGCAGCAGCGTTGATCACTCGCATCCAGGTACTCATCTCTGCCTGGAAGGGATGAGACAAAAGGGGGGCCATGAAGAAGGAAAGAATGTTTTCCGCCAATCCATCCGAAACCCCCAACCGCGAGCAGAATAGAACTGGAAGACAGAGCAGAAGATCCGTTTAGAATCTCAACCTTTGGCAACTTCTTAAGACTTCCAACTCCCAGAATCCCCCAGCCAGGTGGACTTCAGTTCCCCAGCCAGTACGCCCACGTGTGTCTTAAAAAGTTGCCGAGGTTGGGAAACTCTTGACTGAGAACAGACCTCTGGACCCCCACTCACCTCATCCTTCGCCTGGAATAAATATTCTTTGCCATCTGTTAATCTGCCAAGAGAAGAACAGCAAACAAGAAATCAACTGGTGTCAGCGGAGGAATGTCTTAATCCCTTAAAAAAATTAAAAAGTGTAAAATAATAATAATGATGATGATGATGACGGTGATAATGCAGCCGATGCTACTTGGCCAAAGGCAGGAAAGCTCACCCGAGTTTAAAGACGTGCTTGCGCTTCTTGTAGTCCAGAGCCACGTTGCACTGCGCGCCCTGCAAGCTGACGGGGGGTTCCCCGTGGTAGGGAATGTTGTTGCCGGCGTGTTTGCTGTCTTTGTAGAATCCAAAGCTGTTCTTCTGCACCACACAATAGATGGTCTGCCAAGACCTGGGGAAGCCAAGAAGTGTTTTCCATTTGTCCTCCCCATTCGAATGCTCTCTCTCTCCAGAGTCGCTGCCTGGCTGGTTCAATCTGGCAGAGCTGGCACATTTTGGGGTTCCTTCGGTTAATAATGCCATCTGTTGTGGTGTTTCTCAACTTTAGCAACTTCCAGATGTGTGGACTTCAGCCCCCAGGATTCCCACCCATCTGAAGGCGCGCTGGCTGGGGAATTCTGGGAGTTGCAAGTCCTCACACCTTGAAATTGCCATGATTTTGAGAAACTCTGACCTAACGGGATCCTGAAAGTGCATCTTCTCTGTTGTATGGAATGAGACCCTTCCTGAGTAACACACACACACACACACACACAAACACAATTTCAAAGAGGTCTGGAGACTGGCTCTTTACCCAGACAGGGATGACTGAAGCCTCCTTTTTAACTTAGGTTGTCTAATGTTTCATCTTGGGTTTGTCATTTGGCCATCTCTGCCATTTTTTTGTTTCTTCTTGTAAACCTATCATCCTCTTCATGCTGGTGCACTTCTCATATGTTCCCCATGAGTTTATTACTTCGCAGGGCTACCTGGAAGTTCTTAGAGGACCCAGTGATGCTGCAGGGCGCCTCCTCCATCCCAGCTATTTACCAGAAGCAGGGATATCAGCTCCCAGAATTCTCAGCAAGATCCCCATTGGCTAAGAATTCAGGGAGCTGAAGCCTACACACTCCTCCAGACCTGGGAAGGCCATCGCCAGCTTCCCAATGTGGTGGCTTCTCAGTCTCCATCCTGCCATGTCCTGAAGGTTAGGAGGTACCCGTCCTCTGGACTCTGCAGCTTAGGCAGAATTATGGGATATTCTAATCCCTCCTGCCACGTCCTTCCACAGCTAGCTTCTACGTTCGGATCAGCACACGTATGTTACCTGTTAGCTGCCTTTTTGCCATGGGACTCCATTTCCTGCTTCCGATATAGTACTCCTCCCATCTGCTCTGAGGCGGAGTCGTCTGGCATTCGTGGGGGCAGCGTGACCGACTGAGCGGGATCCGTGCTGAGAACAGCTGGCTTGGAGCTGAGCTTAGGTGAGGCGGGGGGGCTGGGCTCTTTGCCCTTGGATACTGAATCCAGCTGTGACCCATTGACTGCAGCTGGCGATTCTGAAATCTGGTAACAGTTGGGATTTGGTTAGCATCACGGTTCGACCACCTGCTCAAAGCAGGTAAGGGCAGCACTCTTTATTTTCCAGGAATGCTAACTGGGTCCCGACGGAAGGTGCTTTGTACTTTGGAACATTTAAAAATAATAATTTACAAAAACAAAAAGCAGGAAAGCAGGAGCCTAGCTGCATTTAACCACTTTTTCAGTAACCTGGTTACAATGAAATGACAGAGGACTTCTGCAATTAGGTTCATTCATTGCATTAAGCAAGCCCCAAATGCAAGCTTGTGTGGATTCATGCAATGCTCAGCTGTTAAAACTAGCAATTATAATCACACACACACACACGTACGTGTGTGTGTGTGTATGTATGTATGTATGTATGTATGTATATAATAAAATATCCATCTCTCTTGGCTGGATTTTGCCATCCTGTGGGTTCAAAGACACCGCCTCACGTCCTGGGAGCAAATCAGCCCTTTTCCAGTTTCCTACCCAGCCTTGTCATCACGCCCCCCACCTCTCCGTTACCTGGGGGGATTCAGAATCCGGGTCGAGCCCATTTTGGGATGGCAGCTCCAGAGCTAAGCCTTGCTCTCCAGGGCTCCTGGGGAAGAGAAAGATGGGCCATGTAGTGCAGAGAATTTCAGAGTAGCAAAGGGATTAGCATGAAGGTAGTGCTGGACTTAACACAGAGTCGGCCTCCTCAGGGTGCCCTCGGCCAGGCAATGGCGGCTGGCGACCCCCAGGGGGAGAGCCTTCTCTGTGGGCGCGCCGACCCTCTGGAACAAACTGCCCCCGGAGCTGCGGATGGCCCCTGACCTTTGGTCCTTCCGCCGTGATCTAAAGACCTGGTTATTCCAACAAGCGGGCCTGGACTGATCATAGTTTTTAAATTTGGTTATTTATTGGTTTAAATTGTTCTTCTTTCTTATATTGTTTAATTCTCTTTTAATTTTTGTATTTATATCTTTTAACTTTTTATTGTTGTGAGCCGCCCTGAGTCCTCAGGGAGAAGGGCGGCATATAAATTTAATAAACCTTAAACCTTAATTATTCACCTTAGCGATGAGTTACAAAAGCACGGAAAACAAGTGACTTACAATTGCACTCCCAATGGTTGCACTGTGCTTTTGGGCAATTAGCCACCGGCCTGTATTTATGATGGACTGCAACATCCCAGCGACATCTGATCATCATTTTATGACCTTCTAGGAAAGTCAAGGGAAGAGACCAGAACTGCTGAAAAGCTACATGACCCACTGAACAGCGGCAGCAATTTGCTTACCAACCAAGGCAAAAAGAAATGTAAAATCAGGCAAGGTTCATTTAATAACTGAGGTGCTTAGCGATGGAAACATTCTTCCCACGTGCTCATAAACGCAAGGCTGCCTGTTCAATGTTTAATTTTAGGAAGGACTGCCGTTATACTAACTTGGGACAGCAAACTGGTGTTGTAATCATAATTCTCAAGATTTAGCCGTCTCTGCTTCAGCCCGTCCCCTTGCCAATTTTGTGGTTGCATTCTTGCCCCGTTGGCCAAGGTCTCAGCTCTTACCCATTGGTCTGAGTGTTGCTGGGTTGATGATGCCCGTCCATATTCTGTGTCTGTGGTATCATGACGGTGGGTTCCAATGGGGTCGGCGTCGGAGACGTCCTCTGCCTCTCTTCCTCCTGCTCATGCCGAAGATGTTCTTTCTCTTCCAGCTGGGGGAGGAGGAGGAAAAAAAAAAAACAACTTATGGAATTCGTCACCCCACCGGAATTCAGTGCTATGAAAGGAGACTAAAAAAAGAAGAGGCAGCATTCATTGGAACTTTGAATCTGGGTCACGAGTACAGAGGGTCCATGATAACTTTGAATGGTTACTAAGCGAGGACTATCAATAATCAACCTGTTCCATACAACAATGCAAAGCGATAATCCAGGGGTGTGCAACCTTGGCAACTTTAAGACCTATGGACTTCAACTCAACTATACTAGACTTCAACTATGCTGGCTGGGGAATTTTGGGAGCTGAAATCTACAAGCCTTAATGTGGCCAAGGCTGGACACCCCTGCCTTAAACCCAAGGTCTATAAACCTCAATGGCTGGATTCGCATCACGAACTTAAGCCAGGTGCTTCTTCTTTACGAACCGTGGTGAGCTTCTCCAGTGCCAGGAAACGTTCCTCCCAGGCGGCTACCGATTTCTGAAAGCCCTCGTGTCGCTTGATCAGGTTTTCAACTTCGTCCACATTGTCACCCAGTTCAGTGGAGCGCACAATTGGCTCCTGGCTGGCAAGCCAAGCTTCTGCCATGCTGGCATCCCGCCCAAACATCAGCACTTCCATAACTGCAAGGAGAGAGAGAGAGGATTCAGCCAAGATTCAGTTTTCTGGATCTTGGACTAGTTTCAGCCCCCAAAGCAGCCACCTTTCCTGAACCTTTAACAAAGCAGATGTTAACTTAATGTCTGAGGAGCATGTTGGATTAGGATTCCTTTTCAAATGCCATTAAAACCAGTAAGCGTCACGTGCAAAATATCAGGGTAGAACATTAGACTGCAGTCAAGAAGATTTACTGCTCACGCCTCCAAGTAATCCACAGCTAAGCTCAAAATTTTCTGTTGCTAAGTGGTGAGACATTTGTTACGTGAGTTTTGCCCAGTTTTACCACTTTTCTTGCCCACAATTGTTAAGTGAATACTGCTGTTGTTAATAACACGGTTGTTTTAGTGAATCTGGCTGCCCCATTGACTTTGCTTGTTGCAAAAGGGGGATCCCCATGACCCCGGGACACTGCAACCATCATAAACATGAGTCAGTTGCCGAGAGTCTGAATTTTGATCAGGGGATGCTGCAACGATCCTAAGTGTGAAAAATGGCCGTAAGTCACTTTTTCAATGCCACTGTCACTCAGGACACTGTTCTATTGCGTAAGTCAGTCCATTTATGTCATGGTCATGTTGCCCACTGCCATAAGCCTCCTGCCAAACCACATCGAACCCCTTCCAAGCCCTCCCTTTGCCTTCTCCCACCATACCTATTTGCAACCAGTCCATTTTCTCTCGCCATTTATCGTTGATCTCCTTGCGTCGTTCCTGCAGCTGAGATAACTTCTCCATAATCTGAGTCACAAAAAAGGTGGGGAAGAAAAAGAAAAAAAAGGAAGGAATTTAGCTGGCCAAATATTTAGCAGAAGATGCCATTCATACCAGTGGTGGGAGCTTCATGACAACCCCCAAGGGTTCTCCTGAGTTGCCTATTGTTAACCTGCGAAGCTCACCGTCGTAAGAAGAAACAAGAAACTCTTTTGGTTGGCATTACTCAAATTTAGGAAGGAAAAAAATATCAGTGGCTCCTCAGCAAAAGAGATACATCTGATCTGCACATTCAGGCTCATTGAGCACCTGTTGTTAAGGAACGTTAGCGAGGGGCCATCGTCTTAGTAACTATGGGAAACCAGGATGCTGAATCATAGTTTGGTGAGCGTGACCTTTCTTGTTTTGTCATGCCTGGAGATTACTAAAGATTAAACTTGCTTTCTCTCTGGATGGACTTAGGTTTGATACTCAACTTCTCCAAGCGAGCTTGTGAAAATTCAAATGGCTGCGGTTGTTTAAGGGTCTGATGTGGTTAAAGAGAAAGGCTTCCGTGCCTGACTGTTTGGCTAAGCGTCAGGACAGCGACGAGCCCACGCTATTGGTTCTTTTGGATTCAGAGACAATAAAGGGACTTTTATCCTTTAGCTAAAGCATAAGATTGAAAGGCGTAACATAAAAAGCGTACACACCTAGCAAGATAACACTTAACTCTCTTACACGCTGTCCGGAGAGTCTTAATAAGGACAGCTGAGATACCCCAATGGGTGGCCAATTTTTTCAACAGCAACTCCAGGTTTTGTTTGAAGACGCTGCCAACAAACAGCACGACAAACGGCAAAGCTTTTATTAACACTTGGGCGGCATGATTTCGTGGTAAAGTGACTGTAAGACTTAACCTTGACCGACTGGCATATGATTCTGGGAATACAAAGTCTTCAGACTTTCACAGCAGGAAAAGCTTTGAAGCTGTTTGAAGACTCAAACTTTGTTCAGCAAGCAAGAGTGGAAAACAAAACAGGTTAGCTCAAAATGAGCGCTACGCTTCTAGACTTTTCTTAATAGGAAGGAGGAAATCAAAATTAGTCCCTAGCTCTTCGCAACAACAGTGGCCTTCCGCAACTTGCCCCTCCGCAAACCTTCGCAGAAGCATAGTGCCCCTTCGCCAGCAAGTCGTCCCCCATCGCTATGCATGCGTTGAAGCTGTCGGTCCGAGCCTCCATCTCAGCCTTGATCCCTTGGTGGTGCTTGATGACCAGGTCGGCAGCTGACACATCCCTGTATCGAAGTGCAAAATGAAGGCAAATTGATCACCTGCCTCTGCTCTGGCAAAGGGGCAGAAGACGGCAGGAAAAGCAGGACCGCCGAGACGTAAGGTCGACTTCTGCATATTTCATACTTGGAGCCTTGCGAAGGTGGTGATGGAAGGCGTTAAGAAAACCCACAATAGTTGCAGACAGGGGCAAAAGGTAAAGGTTCCCCTGCACATGCGTGCTAGTCATTTCCGACTCTAGGGGCCGGTGCTCATCTCCGTTTCAAAGCCGAAGAGCCAGCGCTTGTCCGAGGACGTCTCCGTGGTCATGTGGCCGGCATGACTAGATGCCAAGGCGCAGAGAACACTGTTACCTTCCCACCGTAGCGGTCCCTAGTTTTCTACTTGCCTTTTTACGTGCTTTCGAACTGCTAGGTGGGCAGAAGCTGGGACGAGTAACAGGCGCTCGCTCTGCTACGCGGCACTCGGGATTCGACCCGCCAAACTGCCGACCTTCCGATCGACAAGTTCAGCGTCCTAACCCACTGAGCCACCGCGTCCCTTAAAAGGTGATGATACCTTAATTTAAATCCAGGAGAAAAGTAACACAGGGGCTTCTCTTTTCAGCTTGCTACATCTTCCTCTCTTTATACATTTCTTCTTGAAATCGATACAGGCAATCCTTGACTAAAAAGGGACTTATGACTGTTCCTCACACTTACGACCAACAGCCACATGACCAAAATTTGGGCGCTGGGCAGCTGGCATGGATTTATAACAGTTCTAGTGTCCCAAGATCATGCAACTGCCATTTGCAATGTTCCCAGCTGGCTTAGGGCAAGCAAAGTCAGTGAGAAAGTCAGCTTTGCTCAAAGACCGGGTGACTCACTTAAGAACTGGTGAAGTTCTAGTCCCAGCTGTAGTCGTAAGTCAAGGACTGCCTGTACAGGAATCTTAAACATTTTTCTTACAGTACACTACGCTACCTGGGCTTCTCCTGCGCATCTATCTGAAAGTTGATGTCGTCCATCCACAGCAGAAGATCCCGCACCAGGCCGAAAAAGCGGAATTTGTCCACGGTGTCCACGAGGAGCTGGCGACGGTCGCTGCTGCGACTGAGTAGGTCAGACCAGGCCTCGCTCACCGACTGCTCGTGCTTCCGAATGTCATCAGCCTTTTCCCCGGCATAGGCTTTCTGCAACCGTGCTGCGTCGTCTTGCACCTGTTTTACCTGTGAATAACCGGGGGGGGGGGGGGGGGGGGGGGGAGGGGGGAGAAGAAGGGACAAGGCTCAATTCCCATGCACAACTCTGCATGTACTACGTTCCTTCCCAATGTAGACGGATGGTTCCTAAGACTATTACAAATTGAAAAAAAAATGTCTGGGCCTTATATAGGTAGTGCTCAATTTACAAACACAACTGAGCCCAAAATTTGTTGCTGAGACAGTTCTTAAAAGTGAACTTTTGCCCCATTTTATGGCGGTAGAGGACAGGAAGGCCTGGAGAAACATTGTCCATGGGGTCGCGATGGGTCGGACACGACGTCGCAGCTAACAACATGGCCTTTCTGGCCACAGTTGCTAACGTTAGTAAGTCACTGCAATGGTTCAGTTGTTAAGTGAATCTGGCTTCCCCATGGCTTGTCGGAAGGCCACAAAAAGTGACCACGTGGCCCTGGGACACTGCACAAAATATGACTCGCCTGCTAAGTGTCTGAACGTTGACCACATGGCCATGGAAATGCTGCCGCAACAGCCGTCAAGTGTGAAAAATTGGTCACAAGTCAACTCTTTTTCAGTGCCATCGTAACTCCAAACGGACACTAAAACGAACTGAGGGCCACCTGTAACCTGGGCTCTTCAATCTGGTTTCATTTTGAGCCTGGTGTCATTGTGCCCGGTGCAGTCAGGTGATTGGAAGGTGGGGGAGGGGGTCACTGTCAGAACTCTGCATCCAGGTCATAAGTACTTCTCCCCCCTCCACTGGTAGATTTGTCGGAACTCTGAACGGTCACTAAGCCATCAGTTGTAGGTCAAGGACCACCTGTAGGCTCTTTTGCCCCACTCAGTTTGACCATTTCCGAATCTCATTCATCCCCGCCACACACACCTGAGCGCTCAGCGCCTGAATGTCATGCTCGAAGGCCGTGTGCATCCGCTGCATGGCTTCAGCCGTGTTGAGATCCCGCCCTGCTTCATCCGGAAGCTGCTTCTCTTTGTTCTGGACCTGGCTGAGAGTCTCCCGGGCATCGTGGTAGAAACGGTGCAACTCATAGGAAGCTGCCAACATCTGGCTTCTCGTGTCAATGAGTTCCAGGAGATCTGCCCAGGCCTCATTCAAGCTGTCCTTCCACTCCGCAATGGTGGCGTTCTCGGAATGGCCTGTGGAGATCATCTCGTCCGCCAGCCGGTTGACCCCATCCACTCTCTCCTGACCAATGGTGCTGGTGTCACGTGAGAATTCCCGGAACTTGTCCCGCAGCATCTGTAGAAAAAGGACGGGGCGTAATATAAAGGACACAGTGATTAAAGCCATCCAGAGTAGAAACAGCGCAAAGGAGAAGGGAAAAATGGCAGTGGGACCCCTTGTATTTAAAGGACAAAGATAATATGAAGCCCCTGTGCCCTCGATTTTTAAGGACTTTGTCTCCCAGAATTCCGTAACAAATCTGGCCACTGAAAACAAGTTTGGGAGTTGGAAGTCTGTGCATCCAGAGCTGTGTTTCTCGACCTGTTCATCTTCAAGATGGGTGGCCTTCAACATGTTGGAATTCTGGGAGTTGAATTCCACCCATCCTAAAGTTACCGAGGTTGAGAAACACTGAACCGGAATAGGCCAAAGTTGGAATAGACAGTACAGAACCCGCCGGTCATCCTATAGCCTAAGGCAGGCATGTCAAACTCACGTGACATCACGCGGTGTATCGCGACTTTTTCCCCATTGCCGGCAACGGGGTAGGCACGGTTTTGGTGTGACACATCCGGCCCATGGGCCAGCAGTTTGGCATGCCTGGCCTAAGGTAAGAGTAAGCTAGTACTTTGCAGGGGGCAAAGGTGTTTGGAGGCATACTTTTAATTTTTTTTTAATCATCGGAATGAGATTCGAAGGGTCTCACTCCGGATGTCACAGGCCTGAGTGAGGCTCACCGTAACATGTTCATAATCCTGCCCAAGCTCGTGGGAGGCGGCCACCACTTCCCGTTCAGAGATCCATTGCTCCAAGTCATCCACGTCCCGCTTCAGCTGGCAGAGACGGAGGTGCTCCTGCAGTTTGGCCCGGCGCTCCTCAGCGAGGTCCTTCAGGCTGGCATAGAGCTTGTCCACTTGGCCTTGCCGAAGATTGATCCGCTCGCTGCAAGTCAAGGAAAAGGGAAGGAGGCATTATTTATGAATGAAGTTAATTCTCAGGTAGCTTTCCTTCAGTCACAACCCAACGAGCGTTTTTTTTAAGATTTTAGTTTTTTCATTAGGCGAAGAAAGATGCTTTGTCCACCCACCCACATGGAAAAACTAAAGGCAGAGAAGCCTTACCTTTCAGGGTGGCCATTATTCACCATGTCCCGGCTCTGCACGGAGAGTTGATGGATGGTCTGAGCATAATCTTCCAGAGCCTGCTCCATGCCCAAGTGTTTCTTGACCATGGCCTGAGCAATCAGCTCATCCTGAGGGAAAGAAAACCACAGTGTTGTTGTTGTTGTTTTAATTCCTAGAAGGCAGGAGGGACGTAAGTACAAGCTTGTGCAGACAAATAAACAGTGGAGTCCAGGGCCTTAACTGCCAGAACAGAATTAAAGCTATTCCACATCAGCATTGATGCTCAAGCCTTCTCTACACTTGCAGATTGCTTTTTTCTCTTGTCATCAAACCTAGTTTTAACTGTGCACGTTTGGTTTAACCTAGTTCTGTTGAAACATCTTCTGTGCTACTTTGCAGGTCGAAGGTCAACAGCGGTGCCTCTCCCAAGACATAACCAGCTTTCAATCATCTAGATTTGGAAGATAAACATGAATCTTACCACTCAGTGATTAGGAGACAGAGGCTGATCTCAACTAAGAGAGTTAAGGACAGCTCTCCTCAAACTTAATTCCTTTATCTGTTCCATTTTTTTTCCAGAATGTTATTAGGGCTTCCCAGAGCAGGTGGTGGCAGTGGCGGCGGAATGCGCCCTTTAGGTGAGGGAGAAGAGGGGCAGGGGCAGGCGGCTGAAGCGTCTGCCCTGGGAAGCCCTATAAGCTGTTGAGGCCGCCTCCCTCTGCCTGCCAGACACCCGCCGAAGCCGCACAGGGTTAGGGAAGGCGGGGGCCGCCCGGTCCTTCAGCTGCCCTCACCTGTCGGCGCTGCTCTCCTCACCTGAAGGGTGCGTTCCACCGGCACTGCCACTGCCTGCCGAGTGTCTGCCCTGGGAAACTCTGTAAGCCATTGCAGGCACCTTCCTGCCACTCACCTGCACTGCGTGGACTTCGCAACCTAGAGTGTGCAGGCCAAGGGGCTGGCGGGCTGCACCTGCTGCCAAACACCTTCCGCCACCCCCCCCCCCCCCCCCCCCCCAACGTGCTCATCACCTTCCGTACATGGAAAAGTAAGATATCCCTCCAAAATAAGCCCTAATGGGTCTTTTGGACCAAAAATAAATATAAGAACCGGTTTTATTTTGGGGGGAAACACAGTAGGTAATCCTCGACTTAGGACCGTAATAAAGCCTGCCCATTATGTCACTGAACCAAGCAGCCCTCCGTTCTAGGTTTGCAGACCTACTTTTGCCTTCTCCTCCGAGATCATGTGCAACTCCTGTTCGCCCATCCAGGCCTCGGCTTCGGCGGCGTCAAAGTAAAACTGCTGGGCCATTTGTGCTTTCTCCAGCCGTCCACGCCGTTGGGCCACCTGGTCTTGCAGCTCCCGCCAGATCTCCTCTAGCGTCTCGACCCGGCCCTGAAGCTCCGCCTCCAGGCCGCTGCATGCCAGCCCCTGCCACCTCCCCAGGATGTCATTGATGCGCGGCTGATGACCTTGGATCTCCTTCTGCAGAGTCTAAGAGACGGTCCAGGAGAAAGAATCAGCTGAAGAGCAGTCTTCAGAAAAAGCGTTTTGCACAAGTGGTCGGCTTACGACCACAACTGAGCCTAAATGAGACATTTGTTAAGTGAATTTGGCCCCCATTTTACCCCTTTTCTTGCCACGTTTGTTAAGCGAATCACTGAAGTTGTTAGGAACACGGTGGCTAAGTGAACCTGGCTTCGCTTTGCTTGTCAGAAGGGCACAAAAGGGGATCACGTGACAGCGCAACAGTCGTAAATATGAATCGGTTGCCAAGCGTCTGAATTTCGTTAATGTGACCCGGGAGATGCTACATTGTCGCAAATGTGAAAAAATGGTCTTAAGTCGCTTTTTTTCACTGCCGTTGTAATTTTGAACAGCCACTAAATGAGCTGCTGTAAGCTGAGGACTACCCGTACTTGGCCGACGATTTAAATGAATTCAAAAGGTTATTTTATGTTTGTAGTAGGTGTACCGTAGAAAGTTGGATGTTATTTCCCTTCATAGCTTTTTTCTTTGTTGACTGTAACACCCCCAATTTTGTTTTTCCCCTTCTTTTTTTCTCCCTTCCACCTAGTTTCTTTTTTCGCTTTTGTTTTTCATATCTCTTTTGAAAGGTAATAAAAATTAAAAAATAAAATAAAAAAATACACCCATCTTTTTTCTGTTATGGATTCAAACTCAGGGGAAATTCTACTTGACCAAAATATATTGGAGTTTCCTTGTGAGACCGATGGTTCGTTAAGGTGCTTCCAAGGAAAAGGCAGCACGCAGGGATGCAATCAGATGAAGCTTTATTTAACGATAAGAGTAAAGAGAGAGAGTTCCCTAGCATGGAGGCATCCATGCCTGGATTGAGCTCATGGATCATTCCCACAAGAGAGCAACAAGAGAGGGCAAGCAAGCAGAGCAGAGAGAGAGCAGCCCCTGAGCAGAGGTTTTTTATGGGGGGTCCTCAGCCCCCCCTTACCAATTAACTCTCTCCAATGGGGCTGCAGGGGCCGGGGACCCCTGACCCATCAGTGGGAGCAAAGATGCTCCCATCTGTTGACCTTTTTGGGGAACTGCCATGGCTGGCACAAAAACATTTAACATTCCTGGACTCCTAACTTTTGCAAGGTTACCAGAAAGACCGATCAGTCGCTGTCATTTGATGCAGAGATGAGCAACTTGTAGCCTACACCTGCTTGCAAGTGGCTGTCACTTTCTAAAGCGCTCTGCAAGTATTAAGTTCAAGGCTCTTTTTTTCCCCCTTCACCCCAGAGGGGAAAGGGAAGGAAAGATGGAAGAATGAAAGACAGAAGAAGAAGGAAAGTCCAAACAAGTTTATTTTGGCACCACTCAAATTTTCTTTAGCCCTGCCCTCTGACAGCTTTGCCTCCAGAAAAATGTGGTTTCCAAAGCCAACAAAAAAAAAATATTTATCTTTATTTAATAAACCTCAACTCAGGAAAATTGGGACCAGAAGTTCCATTGCTAAGCAAGGCTGTTGTCTGATGTTACGGCCTTTTTTTGCCACGGGTGTTAAGCGAATCCCTGCAGTTGTTAAGTTGCACAAACTCAAGTCCTTTTGATCAGTTTAGGATTCAATATGTTGCACAAACTCCCACAATTGGTTAATTCCGGAACTCAAGCAAGTCCGTTCTCTGAATACAACCTCTGCTACCATAATGAATCGTAACGACCTTTACTCCCTTTCAAAGATTGTCCTAACCTGATTCTTCTTAATCAGCAGCTGGACGGTGGGCAGATCTTTCCCATGATCAGTGGAAACGGCCATCGGCATCCTTTCCTTCACCCACAACTGCAGGATGAGAACAAAAGTAAAAGCTGCGAGAAAAAAACTCAGGTGATTCTGTAGGGAAAAAATTCCCACTTTTGATTGGTCTCTTTTTGGGGGGGGGGGGGGAATCTTACTTATCTTGCAAGGTTATATACCCCACCCTTTTTTTAAAAAAAAAAATGCTTCCTTTGAACACATTTTTTCGAACTGTCAAGTTTTGCATAGCATCCCGAAATGCTCTAATTGCCCCAATATCCTGGCTAGTAAAACAGGATATAATGACCAGCAATGCAAACAATTTTTACTTTCTGAAATTAATCCTGAAATAACATGTACAGTAACATTGCCAGCTCCTGTGTCGTGGCGCACAAAATTAGACCAAGAATAACCAAGAGCAGTTGAACGTGTTTGAGTAGGGAATGGTTTTACTCACTGGGTCTTTTTTTTTATTTTTTATTTTTTTTAATGTTAGCTACCTTCCTCAGATTTGTCAGACACTCTTATCGTTATAGATTTTAGGTTAGTCCTAACCAATAAGAAAAGGGACGCAGTGGCTCAGTGGGTTAGGACGCTGAGCTTGTCGATCAGAAGGTCGGCAGTTTGGCAGGTCGAATCCCGAGTGCCACGTAGCAGTGAGCGCCTGTTACTCGTCCCAGCTTCTGCCAACCTAGCAGTTCGAAAGGACGTAAAAATGCAAGTAGAAAAATAGGGACCACTCCGGTGGGAAGGTAACAGCGTTCCGTGCGCCTTTGGCGTCTAGTCATGCCGGCCACATGACCACGGAGACGTCCTCGGACAAGCGCTGGCTCTTCGGGTTTGAAACGGAGATGAGCAGCGGCCCCTAGAGTCGGAAACGACTAGCACACATGTGCGGGGGAACCTTTACCTTTTTAACCAATAAGAAAGTAGCTTTTTAGCATATTTTTCTATGCATCGCTCCTGATTTATTTTTGGATGCTCTGAGTAATTTGAAGACTATTTTCTTTTCGGCTGGTGAATGACCGCCGTAAAGATATTTTTGAAAAAAAATGCTTCCTTTTTGTAAAAACCGTGGGAATCGGTCCTCCTTCCCCTTCCCCTTCCAGGTCAACTCACAATTTCATCCTCCAGGTCACGGTTGAACTGGTGCTCCTCTTTGGAGGCCAGCAGCTTCATGCAGCGGTCCCTCAGCGGCGCCCTCAGCTCCGTGAATTTTCCTTCCACTGACCGCAACTTCCCATCCACTTCCACAGTGTTGGAATCCTCCTGGCTGAGGGCCAACGCCTGAGCCTTCAGCCCTTCCACTTCTTTCTCCCGCACGTCCATCTGGTTCTCCAGCAACTGGAGGCGACAAGGAAAGCAAACGGTCAAGGAGCTCTCACCCACTCACCCACAAGTGCACACTTAAAAAACAAAAACCTCTTTTTCTTACAATAGCAATAATTCCCCATGGGGCTTGCCCACAAAGAAGATCTGGCAATTTCCGTTGGTTCAGAACACAGCAGCCCAAACAGTTTTGCATAAGCCTAGAGAGTTGCTTGCGTGCCACCTTGATTGTGGGAGCCGGACTGGCTGCCAATCTGCTTCCAGGTACATTTTAAGGTGCTGGTTATCACCTGAAGGCTGCATTGCTTCTGGAAATCAGATGTTCCCCTGGGTAACTGTGTTGTCGCTGGCAAGTCTATTAAAGCCCCACATCACTTGGGACCAGGCTATTTGAAGGACCGCCTATATCAGTGGTGGCGAACCTATGGCACACGTGCCAGAGGGGGGGCACTCAGAGCCCTCTCTGTGGGCACGCGTGCTTGCTCTTTGGCTAGATTTTCGTAGGAAAAAGCCATTTCTCAAATCCCTTTCTAGCCAAAACAAGCCTCCAGAGCCAGCTCGCTGTTTTCAGCTTTGAATTATATCGAATCTGACATCAGAAACAGACTTAACAGACGACCTGAGTGCTGCATGTGTTACTCTCAAACTTACAAAGTATAAGCCAAGGCTAGACAAATTATCAGCGTGCATACAACAGCAAAAATCACATCAATTGTTCAAAAGCATGCCAAAGGCAAACTTTTACCTTTCAGTAAAAAGTTGTTTGTATCATTGAAAGCTTTGTTATTGTGTTTTTCTTTTAAGACAAAAGATGTTAATGTATGAGTTGTTCCCCCCCCCCTAAACTAAAGCCTCAGTATCCAGATTAAATTGCCCTGTTGACACTTTGCGATAAATAAGTGGGTTTTGGGTTGCGGTTTGGGCACTCGGTCTCTAAAAGGTTCGCCATCACTGGCCTGTGTTCTATTGCATCCATCCAGCCCTTCAGGACAGGAAGGCAGGGGATATTGTGGGTTTATTTATTAGAATATATTTCTGGATCGGACCATGAAACGCGGTTTTCTTAGTGGTGGCCCCTTCTCTATGGAACATCATCCCCCCCAGCCCTCTGAGGTATGATTGGCCTTCATCCTGTTGCCTTTCCCAAAGCCCTAAAAACATGGTTTTGTCAGCATGGAGACCATGAACGGAGATGGAACCCATCAAAGGGCTGGTTAATTTCCTGGGTTTTATGGGTGAACTTTGGTTTAAGACCCCAATGTCACCTATGTGGAAGTTGGGCAAGTATACAAGTTTGTTTAAGACTAGATATATAAAATTTAATAAATTCAAGAACTCGGTATGTTGGGTGGACAAGAGCAGATTGAATGAAAGGGGTAATTTTGTTCCTTTTTTTTTTCTAAAATCTACTCCCACCGAGATGATTTTCTTGGAGTGCCAATATTGGCACAAGGCGAGCCCTCTATATACTGTTTAAAAAACTGGTTTAAAATATTTATTGAGTAAGGGAAGTGGATTTACTAGAACAAATGTAAAACAAGCTAAAAACAAACACAAACAAATCAGCAGATTGGGGGGGGGGGGGAATTTTTTAACAGATAAAACGTTCAGTTTTACTTACTGTGCTTTGGTTTAAGCCAAAACGAACAGTTGATTACACAACCCATGATCTATTCTAGGGCAATGTGTAAACTCTCTGGCTTACAACCCACAGCCTTATTATGCACAAAGGCCAGGGCTATTGTCAGGGCAACGTTCGTGTTTTGTTGCGGAGATGTGATTGGTACAATGTGGGAACACTTTCCAATCTTCTAGGTCAACAAATCATTACTGCCAAGAAAGCAAGTGTTAGTAATACTTCCAAGGTTTGGCGCAGAGGGTTTGTTTTTTTTCAGCCCAGGCACTGAATCGAGCTCCTTCTGCAAAGGAGCTATTGAGATGTATCTCCAGGAAAAGATTTGCACTCTCCAAAACGAGATTCTCCTATTTTCCAAAGCACCAGAAGGCAGGACAAGAAGCAATGGGTGGAAACTGATCAAGGAGGGAAGCAACCTGGAACTAAGGAGAAACTTCCTAACAGTGAGGACGATTAACCAGCGGAAGAGCTTGTCTTCAGAAGTTGTGGTTACTGCGCCACTGGAGGTCTAAGAAGGGATTGGACAGTCGCTTGTCTAAAACGGTGTAGGACTTCCTGCTTCAGCAAGGGGGTTGGACTAGAAGACCTCCGAGGTCCCTTCCAACTCTGTTAATTCTGTTATTCAGAAGGGCATGGAGAGCTAAATACCGACCCCATCGTGTCCGTGCCACGATGCAAAATATCACTCATTTACCTGCTGTTTCTTGAGCAAAATGTTGACGCTGGTCAGGTCCTTGCCATAGTCGTCAGAGTGTAGCTGAGCCTGCAGGCCGCTGAGCCAAGCCTCCAGGGCCGAACAGCTCTGGGTGAAGAGCTCAGCCCGGTTGGCATCAAAGAGGCACCGAGCCTTGCTCTGGGTGCTGGATTCCAATTCTTCCCAGAGTTTCTGAAGGTCATCCAGCTTGGCTCTCACCACAGGCTCCAGTTCAGGCTTCTCTGAGGCCAGCTGCTCCCCTTCCTGCCAAAAGGGAAGAGATAAGGTTTCAGAAATGTCTTCTAAGAATGTACACGAGGAGGTACGTTGGTTACAACCGAGGCAGAGGTCCCTCGGATAGATGGCTCTGAATTTAGGGAATCGCGTCAGGGAAAACAAGGGTTAAAATTAAGCTGGGACTCCAAATGTTTCCTCTAAAATAAGGGAGAAAAATCCGAGTCCCCTCTACTGCCTTGAACAATAGCTGTTTTGGTACAGCCCGGGGAGACCTCACTGATTGCAGAATCGGGTTTGGTTTTTTTTGCCATTCTAAAGAGTGAAATGCAGGTAGTCTTCAACTTGTGACCGCCATTGGGGACCAGAACTTCTCACGCTAAGCAATGCGGCTGTTAAGTGAGTTTTGCCTGATTTTTACAACCTTGTTAGTCATTAAAGGAATCACACTGGTCATTAGGCAAACCATTCAGTCATTAAGCGAATCTGGCTAGCCACACTGACTTTTCGTGTCAGAAGTATACCCCGGAAGGTCACAAAGGGCAACCGTGTTACCCTGGGATGCTGCAACCGTTGCAATACATGGTGGTTACCAAGAACCCAATTCTGATCATTTGACAGAGGGGTGCTGCGATGGCCGTAAGTGTGAGGACCAACTGTTAAGGTCACTTGTTTTGAGTGCTGTCCTAACTTTCAAAAAATTGTTAAAACAAGCTGAGAATACTGGCATGTTAATTTGGTAGCGTAGACCCTAAAACAGTTTCGGAGAAAAATAGCTTCCAACTTTGCCAAGAAAATCTCAAACAGCACCTCGAGTCCTGCCCAGATGCAGGATAGGACCTAGCCAGTTTCACACCATTGCCTGTTTGCTGACACCATCCTCCTGCACAAAATGGCTAATTCTGCAAACTCCTCCCCCCTGATACTGCTTTAAGGGCCAGAGTATCTCATCTACACTCCAAGGTTAGAATAGAGATGATTGAAGAGAAGAGAACACATTCCCTGTCATAATGTGCTTTGAACTTTTCCCTTAAGGAAATTAAAACACCATTATGACATTTATCATGCAATTCCCATCAGGTGGGGAAGAAGGAAATGCCTCTGAGCGTACGTGGCATGCTCTTGTCTCGCTGCTGAAGGAACCTCTGCTGCCTGACATTGGCTGACTGGGCTTGCAAGGTGTGCGGTGGATCTGACGGCTGCCCTATCAGGAAACTAACCCTCTGGCATGTGCAGAGTATGTTTTGCGTAGACGTATGGGCGAGACAAAACGATGCAATCTCAACAGGACCTAATTTCCAATGCTGGAAGGAAAGGAAGGGTGAGCTAAAGAAGAAAGAAAGACAAGCCAAGACAAGCCAAGAGCAACGGACGTCATCCATATTTAAGCCCACCTTCTGAATCTTCTCAAGCCAGCCCTTGTTGGAGGCCAACTCTGCCATGAAAGCCTGGTGCTTCTGCCACTTGGTGTGGAGGTTTCGGGCTTCGTCGTAGGACATGTCCTGAGCTGAGAGCATCTTCTCATTGATCCATAGGGTGAGCTGGAGGAGAGACAGAACAATGGGTTCAAGCATCAACTTAACCTGGGTAAGCCAGTTTCCAAATTTAGGACTGGAGAATCTCCCCCTTAAAGGAGAATATTTGCAGCTCAGGGTTGAAAGGAATGCTTCTTGGCACTCTCTGAGCTTGGCTGTTTTCTTGCAGACGTTTTGTTACCCAAGGTAGGTACGTTTGAGCCTTGGTGGAGCAGAGGGCTAATGCCTCCTTAAGTAACACCAGCTGCCTGCAATTAGTACAGGTTCGCATCCCACCAGGCTCAAGGTTGACTCAGCCTTCCATCCTTCCGAGGTAGGTAAAATGAGGACACAGATTGTTGGGGGCAGTAAGCTGACTTTGTAATAATGCCGCTTGAGGGGGTTGTGAAAGCCCTAACAAGCAGGATATACATAGAATGAAGGCTACTGCTAAGCTTGTAAGCCGCCCTGAGTCTTTGGAGAAGGGCGGGATATAAATGTAATAAAAAAAAAATGTCTGCAAGAAAACAACCAAGCTCAGAGCACACCGAAGACCCCTAATCTCCCCCTCTTTTCACATCCTGACTGTGGGGAGTAGTTGAGGGATACAGGAACCCGAAACAACCTTCAAACTGACATAAGGCGCTAAGATGAATTCTGATGAATCTTCGTATGTTTCTACGTTTAAGGAAAAGGTGGAAGAGACAGGGTCAGAAAGAGGAAAGGCGGCGAGGTTGTGGTGCAGGAATACAAGCTAATTTGAGGGCCAATCCACATGGAGCGCCGTTTCCATCTGTCCCGTTTGCCATCGTTCACTCCGTAGAGACTAAAATGGATGTTCTGAAACTTGAGCTGGCCACAAACAAGGACTGCATATTGGAGGTGGTGGCCCTTTTGAGAGCTGTATGCAACGAAATTTTATTTTGATGTAGGCCAATTGGTGTACATTCAAAGTGACAATAAATTATTATTATTATTATTATTATTATTATTATTATTATTATTATTATTATTATTATTATTATTATTATTATTATTATTATATTATTATTATTATTGTTGTTGTTGTTATTGTTGTTTTGTTGCTGTTGTTGTGGTTTTGTTGTTGTTATTATTTTATTATTATTATTATCATCATCATCAATAATATTGGTCAGCCAGATGTTCAGACTGGATTTGGCATTTTTGTCTGCCTATCAAGTCCTTACCAAGGACCTGGGATAGGCAGATGTGGATGTTTGATGGTATTACAGATCCCGTCGCAGGATGGAAGCAGTTCCTAATAAGGCCGCCTTTTGCAATTGACTGATGGCGCATTTGTCAATGCCGATGATGGTGTTCAAGTGGTGCTCCAGTTGTTTTGGGACTGCACCCCAGGCGCCTATTACTATTGGTACTACCCTGGCTTGCCTTTGCGACAGTCTATTTCTATGTCTTTGTATTCTGTTATCTTGTTATCTTCTCCAGTTCTTTCTATTATTATTGTTGTTGTTGTCTGCCACTAACTGTCTGCTACTAACTGTGTTTTTCAGCTGCTAACCGCAGAGATGACCGTAGAGATGCTGCCAGGGTTGCATTTGTAAGTCACTCTTTGTCAGTGCCACTGTGACTTCGAGTGGCTGCTAAATGAACGCCTGCAAGTTGACGGCTACTTGTATGCAGAAGCTGGATTATAGCTTCCATCTTCCTTTCAACCAAAACCTTGTGCCATCTACTAGATGATGTCCCCCATCATCTAAGAGATTTGCCTCCCAGCTACTCCCACAGCCCTGAACCGAAGGATTGAATCGTGCTCACCTCTTGACAATCTTGCAGGAAATGTTGAAGGACCCTGTTGTCCCGAAGCCGGGCCAGGAGATCTTGGGCTGCTTCTTGATTTGTCCTGTGTCTGAAAGCACATAGGATGGAGAAGAAGCAGAAAGGAAGACAGACGTGAGTTAATCGCATGTTCTCCCTTGAGGATAATCCCAACTGAGCAGCATCGCTTGCAAGATAATGGAGAACACCTGATTAATATTTGAAGAGATTGATTCTGTTGCATTTACTTCCTCAACCTTGCAGTCTGGGTATTCAAGGGGGTTGCAGTCCTAATGCATCTGAGAATTACAGCAGTTTTTCTCGAGACCCTTTCAATTCCCCATGCTGGCTGGGGAATTCTGGGAGTTGAAGTCCGCAAGTCATAAAAGGGCCTAGTTTGAAGAGCCCTGCTCTAGAGCCAGGGGTAGGCAACCTTGGCTCTTTTATGACTTGCGGACTTCAGTACCCAGAATTCCTGAACCAGCCACGCTGGCTTAGGAATTCTGGGAGCTGAAGTCCGCAAGTCATAAAAGAGCCAAGGTCGCCTACCCCTGGCTCTAGATTCTCATCTGCCCATGGAACAGCAGATGGAAGCTGTAGCCAAGAGAATCTGAAGCTGATATAGGAGTTGCAACCGTTCCTGGAGCAGAAAGTGCAGGCTTGTCATCCATACCGTCATGGGTGGATGAATGTAATGAGGTCTACACAGGGTTATCTTGAAAATACAAAATGTACACGTAGTCCTTGACTTACAACCACAATCGGAACCAGAATTTCTGTTGTTAGGTAAGACAAGTCCTTAAATGCGTCACACCTGATTTTATTATTTCTTTGCCACGGTTGTGAAGAAAATCACTGCAGTTGTTGTGTAAACCATGCAGTCGTTAAGTGAATTTGAGTTCCCCGCTGACTTTGCTTGTCGGAAGCTGACTGGGAAGATTTGCCAATTGAGTTGGGGGTCGGGGCACGAAGGGAGGCTCAGCCAATCTCAATGTATACATGGTTGTACTTTGACAATAAAGGTTCATTCGAATCATGTGACTCGGGACCCGACGACTGCGGTAAATACATTCCAATCGACAAGTGCCCAAGTTCTGATCACGTGACCATGGAGCCCCTGCAACAATCATTAAGTGTGACGAGTAGTCTTCAAGTCACTTTTTCCAGTGCCCTTGTAACTCTGAATGGTCACGAAACAAATGGCTGGAAATGGAGGACTGCTCTCCATAATGTCTTGCTAGCCAAATGTACTCAGCGTTGCAGAACGCCCCCTCCAGCCCTCCATTTATGAGCGCTTGGATCTGACCAAGCCCCTTTAATAAAATCACACAGGCTGGGGAGCTCCAATAGCCCTAAGCAAAAGAAATCTTGTTCCATGTAAAATGGGGCGGGGGGGGGGGGGGGAGAACAACGTGCAGGGATTTTAGGGTGTTTTAAACCATTCCTGTCGGCCGATCACATTTTTATCCTTCGCTTCCTCTGAGCAGCTTAGGGCAACGTGGGTGGCTCTCCTTCAAACTTTATCCTGGCAATTATCCTACAAGGCAGATTAGCCTGAATAACTGGCTCACCATTCACTGAGTGGAGATTTGACTGCAGCGTCTCATATTTTCTTTTTATAGTGCTAGGAAATCACATTCTCTTCCCGGGTTAATCTTAAATTCCCTGGCAAGAGAACCTAGGGAGGCAAAACAACCTCCTTCTCATATTGTGTTCCCTGGCCTGGAATTACTTTTTTTTTTTCCACCAACGGCCTTCCTGCTCACCGACTGTCGATAGAATTGACCTTCTCCTGGATCTTCTCAGAGTGCAGACTGTCTTCCATAATGAGTTTCCGCCCAGAGTCAACCAGGCCTTTGATCTTCTCTCCGTTGGCTTCCATGGTGGTCATGAAATCTTCATGTTTCTTAATGGCAGCCTCAGCAGCCTGGAGAGAGCTGGGCATGCTGGTGTGAGTCAGTACGTATTCCTGTGAGGGAGAGAGGAAAGCAAAAAGAAAAGTTATGATTTAGCGTAGGAAGAGAAGACGGCAAAAGAGAAATAAACGTCTGCACGCCATCCACATAACTATGTACACGGTTCTGACGAGGGGAAGGCAGTGGCCTCGTAACTGCTTGTCCAGTTCAGCTATCCAGGCAATCGCCTCTGGTGTTGCTTCGTGCAGGTCTTCTAGGGAGCCAGAGAAGGTACGTTGCGCCCAATCTTGTACAATATGTTCAACAGTTTAACAGAATTTAATATTTACATATTTAAGAGAAATACAGGGAGAGAGGGAGGGAGGGAAGAAGGAAGGAAGGGAGGAAGGAAGGAAGGCAGAGAGAAATAGAAGGAGGGAAAAGAGGGAGTAAGGGAAGGAAGGAAGGAAGGAAGGAAAAAAGGAAGGAAGGAAGAAGAAAGGGTGGAAGGAAGGAGAAAGGGAGGAAGGAAGGCAGAGAGAAATAGAGGAAAAAGAGGGAGTGAGGGAAGGAAGGAAGGAAGGAAGGAAGGAAAGGAAGGAAGGAAGGAAGGAAGGAAGGAAGGAAGGAAGGAAGGAAGGAAGGAGGAAGGAAGGCAGAGAGAAATAGAAGGAGGGAAAAGAGGGAGTGAGGGAAGGAAGGAAGGAAAAGAGAAGGAGGGAGAGAGAGAGGGAAGGAAAAGAGGGAGGCAAATAAATGGAGGGAAGGAAAGTCACAAGAAAAAAAACACAACACAAACAAACAATTGGTCCTGTGAAGTTGCTAAACAAAAGTTCAGCCTCTAACTACAAGCCCCCCCCCACCCCCACCCCCCCAAAACACACCTATCTCTGCTTTACCTGGTTGCTGAGCACTCCTTCCACTTGCTTGGTGTCCCTCAGGAAGATCTGGAAGCCATAAGCCCGTGAAAGCAGCTGGTGCCGGTTCTCCCACATCTGCCCGAGTTCATTCCAGCCCGTATCCAGGGCCTGAAGGCGCTGCTGAAGGAACATGTGCTGGGCATCGGTGTGACCTTGCGTCACTTCTTCCCCCATGGTCCGCAATCGCTGGTAGTCGCCCTTGTAATGTTCCACCTCGTTCCGGATGGTCTCGTGTTGGCTCAGCAGCTGCTCTGCCTCTGGCAGGGTAGCCGGGACGTCCTCGGAGGCAATGGCGGTCTGGGTGCGCAAGAGCCACGCCTGGAAGTCATCCAGGTCGCGCAAGAAGCCCTGAAGCTTGCTGGCTTCTCCCAGGGACTCCTCCCGACGGCGCATGGTTCCCCGCAGCTCGTCCCAAGTCCCGTCAATTTCGGCAAGCCGGCTGGAGATGGTAGCGGCTTGCTCCGGGTGCTGGGCGGCCAGCCGGTCTGCCTCTTCGTGCAAGTCCGTGACTTTGCCCTGGATGGCCTCCAGGTCCCGCTCCATGCCAGCCAGCTTGCGCTGCAGAGCCATCACCCCTGCCAGGTCGTTGCCCAGACCTTGAGTCGATTCGATCACCTTGGTTTTCTCCCGCATCCAGGCCTTGGTTTCGTTGCACTCCAAGAAGTAGTTCTGGATGCTGAGGGCCGAGGTCAAAGCCTCCTTCTTTTGGCTCGCCAAGGACTGGAACTGCTGCCACCTGGGAACAGGAAAGGAGATGAGTCCTAAGAAGAAGCCCGGGGGGGTGGAGGGGGGGGCTGGCTGGCTGAGGAATTCTGGGAGTTGAAGTCCACCTGTCTTGGGTGTTCCCCAATCTTCTGAGGCTCATTTGAAACTTGAACAAGCAGGGTGGTGGGCCCTCTAACAAATGGGCAGCCACGATGGATGCCCAGATATGAAAAATATGGACTGTCTGACACGTAAATAAGTAACGATACCCACATCACATCTTTTACCCTTCAGGGTGTACTAACAGAAGAGAGAAACAACTGGGAACACTCCCACCGACTAGTAGCGTATCAACAGAGAGCAAACCCCACTCCCTTCTAGCACCGATGATGTTACCTAGTTGGGTCATGAAACGTCTGCAAGAAAACAGCCGAGCTCAGAGAGCACCGAGGACCCCACAGTCCTTCCTCCTTCTCCTCCTCCTCCTCCTCCACCACCACCACCACCTACTAGACAACCTCATCTCCTTCTAGCACTGATGTTGTTACTTAGTTGGGTCATGAAATGTCTGCAGGAAAACAACCCCGCTCAGAGAGCACTGAGGACCCCACAGTTAAGTCCTGAGCCACAAATATTCTCCTCTAGTGGTACAGTCTTAGAAGTCCAAATGTATTTCTAACTGTCTCCTTTGATTGGGGAGAGGATTCAAGCCCCACCCCACCCCACCCCAGGCCACAAACAGCTACTGGTCCACAGCCTGTTAGGAACCTGTCTGCGCAAGCAAGGGAAGCTTCATCTGCACATGCACCAGATCTAGTTGGCACATAAAACCATCCCCGCCCCCGTCCCCCGCCTCCTCTGCCACTCTGTGGAAAAACTGCTTTCCCCAAAAAGATTAGGGGGCCCCTGATGTGGAGAAGAAACCCCAACCCTTTTTAATACGGAAGATGTTACCTAGTTAGGTCACGAAAACCGCTGAGCTCAGAGAGCACCGAGGTCCCCACTCTTGAGGGTGGTTTTTTTTTTTTTTCAACAGTTGCCTCTCATTTTTATTTATTTATTTATTTTTCCCTGAGCAGAAGAACAGGCAGTTTCGGCCTCCCCTCTCAAGTTTCTCATTTTTTCTCAGAATGCCTCAGGGATCCACAGCCAGCAAGTTGGCAGGTGTTTTTTTTTTGTTTGTTTTTTTGGGTGGGTGGGTGGGTGGGTGGGTGGGGGGAAATCGCTGAAAGCTGTTGCTCTGCTTTACAACATGCCAGCTTCCCCTTCATCTCTTTTAATTAAAACCCTGGAGAAGGGTTTAAGGCAGGTGGAGCAAAGCGTTAGAAGCTTTTGGCTCCCTTTGAAGTTTTGCAGTCGTCGATTTTTTTGTCGGCAGCTCCTCTCTCCCTGCCTGCTGGTCTCCATCCCTTCTCTTGTACCTCTGGGCACTTACCGACTATTCAGCCGCTCCTGGGTGGCTTGAATGCTTGCCTTGTTTCTGTGATCGGCGCCCAAAAGCTGGCTTGCAATCTCGTTCACTGCCGCGATGCGAGAGGCCAGGTTATTCATTTCTGGCTCCAGGGTCTCAAACCTGAGTCACCGAGGAATCAAAGCAGAAGAGAAGCGTGAGAAGGAGTCTGCAGCCTTCCGGCCTTCTAGCTCTACCTCACCAGCCTCACTATCTTTCAACCGCAGTTAGTCCTCCAATTACAACTGCTCATTTAGCGACCTCTGGGTGTCGCTAAACGGCACTACAGAAAAGGACTTACAAGTATGGTCAAGGCTATGGTCTCCCCAGTTGCAATGTATGGCTGTGAAAGCTGGACCATAAGAAAGGCTGAGCGCCAAAGAATGGAGGCCTTTGAACTACGGTGCTGGAGAAGACTCCTGCGAGTCCCTCGGACTGCAAGGCGATCAAACCGATCAGTCCTAGAGGAGATCAACCCTGACTGCTCTTTTGAAGGCCAGATCCTGAAGCTGAAACTCAAATCCTTTGGCCACCTAATGAGAAGGAAGGACTCATCAGAGAAGAGCCTAATGCTGGGAAAGATTGAGGGCAATAGAAGAAGGGGACGACAGAGAAGGAGGTGGCTGGATGGAGTCCCTGAAGCGGTAGGCGTGAGCTAAAATGGACTCCAGAAGATGGTAGAGGACAAGAAGGCCTGGAGGAACATTGTCCAACACCGACACAACACCTGGGGTCGCAACCCGGAGGGGTAACGGAAGGGATCCAACACCTGAAACCGCAGGGCCGTCCAATGGAACAAGAGTCGCTGACTCAACGGTACCCCCCCCCCCAGACCGGGATCGAGATGAGGAGCGATACACTCTGCGGCGCAGACAGTCCTTGGCCAGCGAAAGAAGGGCCAGGTGCACCCTGGGAAAAAGGAGGCACATACCTCTGCTGCACCACTTCCAGATCTTCCAGCCTCTCTGGCACGTCCATCGTTTCGATCCAGTACTCCCTCTCGCTGATCCAAAGGCTGCAAGCCTCGGCCTCGCTGAACATCTTGTAGAGGTTAAGTGCGTCCTGCAGGGCCTGTTTGCGATGCTCGGCCAGATCCACCAGTTCTTCGTAGCGCTGCTCCAGGGCAGGCAGGCGCCCGTCCACTTCCGGGGAATGGGCAAAATTGGGGGGTAAGCTGCGGGCCTGCTCGTGGAGGGCATCCAGGGCCGGCCGGTGGTTGTGAATCTCTTCCTCCACGTCCTTGTGCTTCTTGACCAGGCTCTGGGTCGAGTATTCGTCGTGGCCCATGTCAGAGCTGGAGACCAGGCGGAGAGTATCAAGCAGCCAGGCCTCCATGTCGTTGGCATCAGCCTGGAACTGGTAAAGGTTGGAGGCTTGGAGAAGACGGCCTTCCCGCTCACTGGACAGGGTCTCCAGCTGTTCCCACTGCTCTTCAATCTCCTGGATGCGCTCGGCCACCTCGGTAGCTCCAAAGTGGCCCTCGGCCACCAGCTGGCGACCCTCGGCAACGCTCTGCTGCAACGGCCCGGCCCGGCCCGTCATCTCATCACGGAAAGCGTTGTGCTTGCTGGTAAGGCGCAGCATGCTCGTCAGGTCCTTGCCGAAGTCATCGGACGACAGAATCTGGCTCTGCTCGCGGATCCAGGCCTCCTCCTCCCCCATGTCCCAGAAGAACTTCCAGAGGCGGCGCGACTCCTCCAGCTTGGCGCGGCGTTGGGCGGCCAAGGCCACCAGTTCCTGATAGCACTGGTTCAGCGTTGCCACTCGCTCTTGGACAAGGTGGGGGTCACAGGGTTTATATCCTGCAGGGACAGAAAATTGACCTTAGGGCTGGGTTCGCCTGACGCTCTTCGGGAGCTCAGTAAACGTCTAAGTCACTGCATCCGCACAGCGGGCGAAGCTGGCTTTCGCCTGCACAGCTGCAAATGCATTACCTCGTTAACCAAGTTATTTGCAGACAATCTTGGCTTACAACCACAACTGGGGCCAGAATTGCTGCGGCTAGGCAAGACGGTTTCTAAGTGAGTAGCGCCTGATTTAGCAACCTTTTCTCTCCGAGTTATTACGTGAGTCACTGCAGCTATTAAATGAAGCAGGCGGTGCTTGAGCGAATTCAGCCTCTCCAATTGACTTTGGTTATTGGATGCTGGCTGGGAAGGTTGCAAATGGTAGTCCCGTGACCCTGGGATGCTGCAACGTCCATATGTGGTTGCCAAGCAACTGAATTGTGATCACATGAACATAGGGCGCTGTGACAGTCGTAAGCGAGAAGACTGGTCGTAACTCACTTTTCTCCGGTGCCGCTCTGTCTTTGGACTGTCGCTAAACGAATGGTTGTAAGTCAAGGACAATCTGCATTTTACTGATTAATTCATCCATTTTTTTTGCACCGCTCATCTCACCCGAATGACTCTGGATGCTTTACAAATAAAAGGTAAGAGATTCTATGAACTCAGCCTAGGAGTTGAGAGATACAGAGCAAGGAGGCAATCTAGCTGGGATTGCAAACTGATTTCTGTGGAAGTCCTAATGCAGGGAAGTCCAACCTTGGTAACGTTAAGATCTGTGGACTTCAAATCTCAGAATTCCCCAGCCAGCCATGCTGGCTGGGGAATTCTGGGACTTGAAGTCCACAAGTCTTAACCTTATCAAGGTTGGACACCCCTGTCCTAATGTATTTGTTGGCAGTGAACGACAAAGCCTGGATTGCAATTATGCACGCCTCTTAACTTTAATATTGTTTGATTAAGGGTTAGCACCTTCTCCGGGAGTGGCGAAACGTTGAGCCGCAGCACTGATGGCTTTTACCCGTTCAGCTTGGACAGCAATGTCAGCTTCCACCAGAGCGTGGATCTGAAGGAGGTCCTCCACACCGTGCAAATGTTTCCCAAAGTCCTGAGATTGGAGGCGACCCTACGAGGAAAAAAAAAATTCAATTGACGAGAGAACATCTCTTTTTATTTTTATGACCTGTCGGTATACGTATTTTCAAGGCAGATGCCAAAACGTGTCTCTTGTAGACTTGGTTTTCCCATTTATACTTCTGGAAATGGGAAAAACCTCCCTAGCCATGAGTGCGGTTGCATACAGGTAGTTCTCGACTTAGGATCAGTTGGGACCAGAATTTCCACTGCTAGTGACAGAGGTCATTTAAGTGAGCTGGGCCCACTTTTACAACCTTATTTTTGCCACCATTTAAGTGGTTAACTTCAAACAGCCGCTAAAACGCATGGTTGTAAGTGAAGGACTTCCGGAATATTGTCTCACGAATGAAGGCGATTATACGTGTCCCGGGATAACGTTGCAGGATCCAATCTGGGTCAGTCAGCGGGACCAGAAGCTTTGTCTTCTGAGTTTTCGGATTCCTCCTGGAGTCCAACTTCAGGGATCCTCTCTCTAGCTAGAGGAAAGTTTAGGCTAGAGAGACGTTCCCGGTGACTGATCCAGATTGGATCCTGAATATTGTCTCCTGGTCAGTTTTTTCATCCACTCCCAATACGTCTGCCTAACTTCCAAATTACCATTTTCTTTTAAATTAACAAGGTAATTAAATCGTTTACATTTAAAACCTGCTCTCAATTTTTCAAGACTTGGCTTTTCTTGTAGGGCGTTCGTCCCAGATTTCAGAATGCAATGCAAAAATCTCAAGGGACTGCCATTCTCCCAGAACAGAAAATGCCAGATCTTGGGGAAAGCTGAGATTTGGCAGTCTGATGGTATCACAGCTATCTATAGGAAGTCCTCGACTTACAACCTTTTATTTAGTGACCTTTCAAAGTTACAACAGCACTGGAGGGGGGGGGAAAGGGACATCGCCATTTTTCACATTTATGACTGTTGCAGAACCCCAGTCACACAATCAAAATTCGGCCACTGGCTCATATTTACGATGGTTCACTGTGGTCATTTTGTGACCTTTTGTGACCTTCTGACAAGCAAAGTCAATAGAAAAGCCAGATTCACTTTACAATCGTGTTACTAACGCTTAACAACTGTGGTGAGAAAAGTCATAAAACTCAATTAACAACAACAACAACAGAATTGGATGGGACTTTGGAAATCTTCTAGTCCAGGGGTCCCCAATTCCCGGTCCGTGAACTGGTATAGGCCGCAGCATGCCAGCAAACGGTCTGCACAAACAAGCAAAGCCCCATCCACGGGATGCAGGCAGCACACAAAACCACACATTCTCCAGTCTGCGAAAAAACTTTCTTCACGGAACCGGTTCCTGATGCCCAAATTCTTGGGGATCTCCTATTTCAGACAAATGGTTGTCCAACCCATTCTTAAAAACTTCCAGTGTTGGAGCATTCACAACTTCTGGAGGCAGGTTGTTCCGCTGATTAATTGTTCTAACTGTCAGGAAATTTCTCCTTAGTTCTAGGTTGCTTCTCTCTTTGGTTAGTTTCTATCCATCCACTTAAAAATAAGTCTTGCTTAACCACAGAAATTTTGGGCTCAATTTAAGTTGAGGACTATCTATGTCGGGAAACCCCTGAACTGGATGAAATTAGACCAAACAGATTCCTATTTCTTTTGGTGTATTTTGGTAATCCAAGTTAAAATGATTGATACGGTTCCTTAAGGACCGTTCCTAGACCACCTCCTCCTCCTCCATCATTCAAGCATCATCCGTCGATCTCCTGGCCTGCTTACCTTCATTTCTTCCAACCAATCCATGAGGTAGGTCAAGTCCTGAAGCATCTTCTGCAGCTCGAAATGGAGCAGGAGGCGTTCGCGCCGCGCAGCCACCAGTTCCCGGAGGTAGTCCCAGAGTCGCACCACGTTATTCTTGCGGGCCAGCACCCGCTTGATGTCGTGGTAGCCCTCTGCCTCCAACTCATCGGCCACGGCATTCACAGCCGTCACACGCTCGTTGTAAGCCACAATGTCTGTCTCGATGGCTTCATGTTTGCGCACGGCAGCCTCCACTGCTGAAATATCTGAGCCAAAGTTATCCTGCAGGGGGTTTTTTTTTTGGAGGGTTTCGGGGGAGAGAGGCAGAGAATGGGTTATCATCCTTCAGGGAAGGTATTTATTTATTTATTTATATCCTGCCTTTTGTTATTTTTAGAAATGACTCATGGCAGCAAATATTTCTGATACCTTTCTCCTCCTGTGAGGTGCATTGGGCTGAGTAGGAGCGATAGGCCCAGTGTCATGCAGCCAAGCTTTCATGTCTAAGGTGGGACTAGAACTCATCATCTCCTAGTAATTGGCCCAAAGTCACCCAGCTGGTTTTTGTGCTAAGGTAGGACTAGAACGCACCACCTCCTGGTGATTGGCCCAAAGTCAGACAGCCGCTTTCATGCCTAAAACAGAACTAGAACTCACAGTCTCCTAGTTTCCAAGCAAGCAGCTTAACGACCAGAACTGTCTCCCTGTCTGTCCCATATCCAACTAGATCAATAATCGGATGTGGGATAGCAAGGAGATCAATAAGCAGGAGGCTACGTGAGGGATGAATAAGAGCTGGGAAGCGTAAAGCGTTTGGTGGGCTTCTATGAAGGAGAGGGAACATTTCATTAAAGTGACACCCCCAGGCCCACAAACAAGGCTATTGTGCTTTGTGGAGCTGCTTCGTCTTTCTGGCCATCAAATGTCAAACAACCCCAAGGCTCACCCAAGGGATTTTGCTGCCTGGGGATAAAGAACAGGACGGCAACCCTCTCTGTTCTCTACACAGAAACATTTAAGATACACGATGCAATTTCACTTCCGAGTAAGATCAGGAAGATAAGCAGCTAAACTTCTGTAAGACACCAGCGGACTGATGACATTTGAGAACAGCTTCCGGGGGCTTTCTCAAATTGAAGAAAAATCCACGTTTTTTAATTTAAAAGAACGGGTGACCTCTTGTGATATTTCCCACTTCCCAGCATCCTTACGTAAAACGAGGGGAGGAGACACCCGGCACTAGAAATGAAGTCTTGGCATGTTCCCAGCTGAATTCCACTTTGCATCGAACCCCCCCAACCCCACCCCGCTTCGATGCAAAGTGGAATTCAGAGTCTTGTGAAACCTCAGGGAATATCCAGGTGAGGTTTTTCACCTGCCATTGGGCCAGGTAGATCTTTCCATTTCCCCAGGACCGACCTGCGAGACGAGGCGCTGGTTTTCACTCAGCCAGGTTTCACGCATGGCTGCTTTGCGATCAAAGCGAGCTGTCAGCTGTTCCAGTTTCTCTTGTCGAATCAATTCATTGCGCAAAGCCAGTTCCCGCTCGTGCTCTGCCTTTTCCAGACGCTCCCAGCCCTGCAGACAGTTTGGTGGAGAGAGAAAATAATTGATATATTGGAAACCTGAATGGGTGAAGAAAAAGGAAGGTTTCGAAGCTGCAGGATTTCATTATGGCATCTCATAATGGCATCTCAGAGACAAAGTACATTTGACATGTTCAGAAGCCCTATTTTTCAAAACCAAGTTAAAATTACAGCCTCCTGTCTTGGCCTTAACCATAACCCAGATTTCAGAGCGTGGATTAGTCTATTAATCATTAATCACGATTAGCTGATAGCTTCCACTGGAATCCAGAAGCACTGGCTCTTGATTTTTAATGTATTCTCGGAACTTTTCCCCTACTAATATTATTTGCTTTGTTTTATTTGTTTAACGAGCTGCTCTTGTCTTCCAAATGAAAATCAGGGTGGCGGTTTCTGAAAAGACGCAAAGGGATACATCAGGAAATATATTGGGATTTTTCTAAAGACTGGCCTTTTCCTGTATAGAAGAGGCAATAAAAGGCAGGATGGATAACAGAGAGGATCATACTTTTTATTATAAAAGAGGGTTTACAACCTCCCAGGGCCGGGTTCAGTAACCTAACCAAACAAACCAACATCATGCCTGATAGCGCAAAGTGCAAAACGCAGCCAGAATCTGATTGGCTGAGTGAGAAACACAGCCCTCCCACCCCTGCAGGCAGTTGGCGGCATGTGCTCCTTTGCAAATGGACTATCTCACCTTGTTGATGTCGGAAATCAGCCTTCCTTCCCGCGGTGTGTAAACTTTCTGATTGTTGGCTCTCATTTTACTCTGGATGGTGAACAGCAGGACTTCGAGATTCCCCTTCTCCGTGAATCTAAGCGTAAATTAAAATATTTTAGTTAATAATTGTTAACTAAAAAAAACAAAACAGCTGAGGTGTAAACATGCACGTTTCTAAATGCAGGCAGCTGCTTAACACAGGGCCTCTCCATTAATACCACTTTACAATGCTTTGGTAAGGCCACACCTGGAATCCTGCATCCAGTTTTGGTCAGCACAATGTAAAAAAGATGTTGAGACTCTGGAAAGCGTGCAGAGAAGAGCAACAAAGATGATTAGGGGACTGGAAGCTAAAACATATAGGGAACCGTTGCTGGAATTGGGTATGTGTAGTTTAACAAAGAGAAGGGTGAGGGGTGACATGATAGCAGTCTTCCAGTATGTCAGGGGCTGTCCCAAAGAAGAGGGAGTCAAGCTATTCTCCAAAGCCTCTGAAGGCAGGACAAGAAGCATCAGATGGAAACTCATCAAGGAGAGAAGCAACCTAGAACTAAGGAGAAACTTCCTGACAGTTAGAACAATTAACCAGTGGAACAACCTGCCTCCAGAAGTGGTGAATGCTCCAACAGTGGAAGTTTTTAAGAAGAGACTGGCCAGCCATTTGTCTGAAATGGTATAGGGATTTCTGCCTGAGTAGGGGGTTGTACTAGATGACCTCCAAGTCCCTTCCAACTACTACTACTACTACTAATTATTATTATTATTATTATTATTATTATTATTATTATTATTATTATTATTATTATTATTATTATTATTATTATTATTTCCTGGCGTGAGACCCTATGGGGATTTTTAGGAAGATCACCATATTTCTGGGACTGCTGACAAACCTGTTGACACTTACTTAGGTGGCTTCTCCACCGTGCGATAGGTATTAAAAGCCTGCAGCTGATTCTGCACTCCACTCAGGCAGTTAGCCAGCTTCCGGTCATTCAAGGTCAAGATGGTCTGTTCAATCCACTGCAGAAGATCAGACGCCAGAGTCTCGTACTTCTCTATGAGCTTGTCGGCTTCAATGGCATGGTCCAGTACCTGCCCCCCCGCAAAAAAAAACAAACCCCGAGTTATCCAGTTGCTTTGGGAAGACCTTGAGCAGACCTTCTTTGGAAGATGTATAGATAGTCGTCGACTTACAAAGAACTGGGACCAGAATTTCCATGGCTAAGCGTAGTGGTTGTTAAAGAGAGTCACACCTGATCGTACGACTTTTTTTTTTTTTTCCCATGGTTGTTTAGCGAATCACTGCAGTCACTAAGTGAACCGGGCAGACAATTGAGCAAAGGCCGCTTCCCCCACTGGCTTTGCTCGTGGGGAAGGTCACCAAGAATGATGGCATGATCCTGGCATGCCGCAATCTTCATCAATCCGCGCAGATTGCCAAGCATGGGGATGCTGCAATGGTTGTTAAGTGTGAGGATCAGTCACTTTCTTCGGTGGCATTGTGACTTTGGTTACTAAATAAATGGTTAAGTCAAGTACTACTTATACACCTAGGCCAGTGGTGGCAAACCTTTTAGAGACCGAGTGCCCAAACTACAACCCAAAACCCGCTTATGAATCGTCGGGTGCCGGGTGGGCGTGGCCCATCGGGTGGGCGTGGCTGCGGTGGTCATGGCAGACTGGGTGGGACTAAAAACTTCAATCAATCAATTCCAACTTTGCGAGATCTTTTTCCTGTGAGAAGTTGAAATTGATTGAACTTTTTTTTTTTGCACATGGTGGCGGAGGCCTAAAGTGAAAAGGTTTTATAAAACACAGCTGAAGGCCTAGGACTGGGGCGACAGCACACGTGCCCTCAGAGACGGCTCTGTGTGCCACCGGTGGCACATGCGCCATAGGTTCGCCACCACTGACCTAGGCTTTAAAGACCCACAGTTGGTGGCTTAACCCACCAGAAGCCCACCAAATGACGTCTGTCTTCCAGCTCTCATTTGCCCTGGATCTCCTGTTCCCCACCCCTCAACGTGGTGCGCACATGTTCAATTGCTCAGCCCTCCTGCTTGGTACCTTTCCAATCCGCTTCCCTTCCACAGCCAAGGCCTTCATCTTCGAGAAGTAGTGGTAGTAGGTGGCCACATAAGTGATGATGGATTTCTCATCAGGTTGATCGACATTCACGTCTGGTGGGAAGCCGAGGAGAAAAGAGGTGGCAAGACAGAAACAAAAGATTTAACACTTCACCCTTTGAGTTCCCACTCAAGCGCCACGCAGAAGGCAGAAGCAACTTTAAAGGCTTGCCTCCTAGTTGCTAAACCTAGTTGCTAGACTTTCTACTTATCTGCATGAGAAAAAAAATCGCCAAATTTCCTAGAGTTTTCTAAACCTGGGGCGGCAGCAGCACTGGCAGCTGCTCAAGAGGCAGAAGGTCTACGTTTCCATCCTCACTTTTGCCAGGTTGGGCAGGACCAGACTTTGGTGCTTGTTGTTGGATCAACCCTCCAGAAGGAGATGTGAGGGAAGGTGAGCATTTTTCAAATGGTGATGCTGAGCAAAATGACTTTGTATTGGCTGGTTTCTCCACCCAGTTGGATCTGCTTCCTCTGCAAAGCTAGCTAAGTCGATGCAGTGCAAATTCTCTACTTAGCTGGCAGAATTGCCTAATATTCTCCATTGATCCCTCACGGGTCAATCAAAACAAGTCTTGAACAGTGTTCCTCAGTCTTGATAACCTGGAGATGTGCGATCTTCAATTCCCAGAATTCCTCAGCCAACCAAGCTGGCCAGAAAATTCTGGGAATTGAAGTCCACGTCTTTTTAAACTGGCCAGATGGAGAAATCTAGAACCTACAGATAGGGAGTTTGTACCTTTTCGAAGATCTTTGACCAGAAGTCCTATCATCCCAAGCTGTTGACCCATCTAGCTGAGGCAGATGGATCTCAAAGGCCAAACAGATATGGAAGGAAGCAACTATCCCGGTTCTCCTTTTTTGGTGCACATATATTCAGTTTTAATATGATTTGCTTTCTTCCTGTACTGCCTGTATCAGAACAGCTAGCTGCATCTTAAGGCTGGAAGCTATTTGCTCTAGAATAGGATCCAACCACTGCCCAGAAGCAGTAGAGATCCAATCCAAACAAAACACTCAGGGACAAGGAAACTAGCTGGACCCACCTTCGGGATCCAAGAGTTTGGTAAGGCCCAGCTCCTTTTCAGCCACATTGAAGGCATTCTGGAGATTGTAATGTGCATTACATTTCTTCAAGGTATCAATGTCTATCAGGTCTGGCCTGTTGAGGACACAGAGATGAAAACACATGTATGCAGATATATATGGAAGAAGTGACCTTCTAGGTGAGAACCACAAATTCAGAAAGTTTGGCCTTGCCTCAAAAAGTCTGAGGCACCAGGCTAGAAAGTGGGGGACCATGAGCTCAAGTTCCATCACCCAGCTGGCTCTGAGCCAATTGCCACGAGATGGTGAGTTCTAGTCCCGCCTTAGGCATGAAAGCCGGCTGGGTGTCTTTGGGCCAATCGCCAGGAGACGGTGAATTCTAGTCCCGCCTTAGGCATGAAAGCCGACTGGGTGTCTTTGGGCCAATCACCAGGAGACAGTGAGTTCTAGTCCCGCCTTAGGCATGAAAGCCAGCTGGGTGTCTTGGGCCAATCGCCAGGAGACGGTGAGTTCTAGTCCCGCCTTAGGCATGAAAGCCGACTGGGTGTCTTTGGGCCAATCACCAGGAGACAGTGAGTTCTAGTCCTGCCTTAGGCATGAAAGCCAAGTGGGTGACTTTACGCCAGTCCTCCTGTCTCAACCCAACCCACCGCACAGAGTTGTGGTGGGAAAAATAGGAGAGAGTTTTGATCGTCGCCTTGCATTATTTGTAAAAATAACAAAGGTGGGACACAAATAAATAAAATACACGTATGCGTATATTATATGTATAGGTATATTGTTACAAATGACCTGTGTTTGTGGACAATTGCGTTGAAAGCCAGGCCATCTCGCCAGCTTGTGGTAAAGTTGTGGACATTCACATTTGGGTACCTGTAAGAGATCAGAAGAGATGACCTTCCTTTAATCATTTTGCTTTATTCCTGCCAGAGACATTAATCTCTCCACGAAGGCAGAGCTCCCTAATTTTTTTTCTTTCCAGGGACCATTTCATTCATCAAAAATTCTGAGGAGCATCACCTAAACCAGTAGACAATGTAGCAAATATGATTCCCAGATCCCCAGAGGTTAGAATCAAATACAAAGTAAATATTTTTCTTTTTAAATGTACATAAAAAGTTACATTTTTTTAACACACACACACACACACACACAAAATCATTCAAGGTCTTGCAAAATCACCCAAAGACTTTACCGTTTTGACTGGAAAACCAGCAAGGTCTGATGACCAGTGAAACGTGGATAGACAGACAGAGAGACAGACATATACACTGCACACTCATATGTACCCATAGAGATCATCTGCAATATAAATGCAGATTTCCAGTCATTCCAAAGGTTGGAGGCACAACATAATGAATGTAAACCAGAAAACCTAACCTTAAGTTACTCATACTTAAGTGGTGAACGCTCCAACACTGGAAGTTTTTAAGAAGAGACTGGACAGCCATTTGCCTGAAATGATATAGGGTTTCCTGCCTGAGCAGGGGGTTGGACTAGACGACCTCCAAGGTCCCTTCCAACTTCTTCTTCTTCTTCTTCTTCTTCTTCTTCTTCTTCTTATTATTATTATTATTATTATTATTATTATTATTATTATTATTATT
>JAKJMR010000864.1:214313-229673 GCA_024449315.1 Daboia siamensis
TAGATAGATAGATAGATAGATGATGGATGACCAACAGACACCAATATATATGTGGGTAAGAGGTGTGCGGCATATGTTTAAAATAATAAACAGATCGTCAATATACTGTACATGTGGTAAGGGTGGGTGGGTGTACATGTATGTTTCTGTGTGTTTGTAAATGGAATTTCTATATCTGAGACAGAAAGACCTGCACATGGATTTGAGAACAAGCAAAACTATACAATATCATCAAGAGAGTAAAAGGATTGAAATGGAAATGGGCTGGTCACATAACAAGAAGAACTAATGGCAAGTGGGCCAAGGCAGTCGTAAAATGGATCCCACTTTTAGAATAGAATAGAGCTGGAAGGGACCCTGGAGGTCTTCTAGTCCAGCAGGAGAACTTTGATCAAAAGCGTCCACGAAAGAGACCTAAAATAAGATGGAGCAATGACATCAGGAAGGGTTGCGGGCCCAACTGGCAAAAGGACCGTATTGGTAGGAAATATGTGGAAGAGGCCTTCATCCTGCAGTGGATAGACAATGGTTAAAATGACGATATCTGGGAGCGGATCAGAAATGGCCTCACTTGATGTTGGCATGTAGCTCTTCCAACCATAGAATCCTATGGCTAGAAGGGACCTCGGAGGTCTTCTAGTCCAATTCCCTGCCCAAGGCAAGAGTTGGCATACTATCCTGGACAAAGGGTTGTCCAATCTTTTCTTGAAAACCTCCAGCCACGCCGTCAACCTCAAGCATTACAGTCACAAATTCAACCTCTTAACATCATCTATTACCAAGATTAGAGTTATCCAATTCTACACTGATTAAAGACAAGTTGGCACAGAAATTCCAAGCCCTCAGGGGATTAGAATTCATAGTCATCCAACAGGTAAATGACTTTTTTATTTTTTTATTTATTTGTATCCCCTCTTTTTATTATTTTTAGAAATAACTCAAGGCGGTGAAGGTATGCAACATACCTTCCTCCTATTTTCCCCACCAACAAAAACCCTGTGATATGGGTTGAGTTAAGAGAGTGTGACTGGCCCAAAGTCACCCAGCCAACTTTCATGGCTAAGGGAGGACTAGAACTTCCCGTCTCCTGGCGATTGGCCCAAAGTCACCCAGCGGTTTTCATGCCTAAGGCGCGACGTAGAACTCTCCTGTTTTCTAGCCTGGACAAACCACTAGAGCAAAACTAGTTTATTTCATCAGTCAGCAATTCAGGACGGTCAAAAAGAAAGGAATTTTTTTTTTATAGGTAGCTGGGAGTTCAAAGTCACCAGATCTGGTATAATGGCCACTGGTTTAAGATAAAAGTTTTCTTTAAGCTTGGCCCTTGTCTCATTTCAAAGGCACACCCGTTTAGTCCTCTTGACCATGAGCCCGAAGGGATTTGCTACGGCATGCTGGTTTTTTTCCATTTCCCAGTCTAGCTCAGAAGTCTTTAAAAAAGCTTCACAGAGGTCAGCCATTGTTCTTCGTGCAGGTATATCAGATGTTTAGAACAGGTCAGAAACAGGAAAGCAGCAACTGAGAACAAACTCAGGTCTCTGGAGCTCTTTTTGAGTTTTTCTAAAAGTCGTGGTGAAACTGGTTGAAACAGGATTCCACTTGGACCACTGCTCTGATTCACCAAAATTCTTCAGATGTTCTCACCCCAAAGATTTCTCCTTCTCTTTGCACCTACTACTTGCTTTGCACCTACTACTTGGCCCTTGGGTTAAAAGCCTTCCTTAATTTTGCATAGCGCCTAGGAATTTATATGGACTTTGTACAGGTAATCCTCGACTTACAACAGTTCATTTAGTGACTGTTCCAAGTTACAACAGCACTGCAAAAAGTGGCTTATGGCCATTGTTCTACAACCACTGCAGCATTCCCCCATGGTCACGTGATCAAAATTCGGCTGCTTGACAACTGACTCATATTCATGACAGTTGCAGAGTCTCAAGGTCATGTGATCACTTTTTGCAACCTTCTGACGAGCGAAGTCCATGGGGAAGCCAGATTCGCTTAACAGCCGTGCGACTAACTTAACAAACTGCAGTGGTTCACTAAACAACTGTGGCAAGGAAAGTCGTAAAATGGGGCAAAACTGACTTAACAAATGTCTCAGCTAACAACTGACATTTTGGGCTCAATTATGGTCGTAGGTTGAGGAGTACCTGTACACACATATCCAACAATTATAAATATAAAAACAGAGAGAAAATTAAGAAAATTAAAACATATACTAAAACATGGCTTTTAGAGAGCGTTTTCTTTAGGAGGAAGAGAGAGAAGAATTCAAGTGTCTTCATACAGGCTACGGGATGTTCACATTTGAAGAGTTCTATAATCAAATAAGGCCAACTATTTCTGGTTTTAAGGGTGCTGGGTGTTGCCATCTCTCCCTTTAATGACTTCCTGTCTTCTTTCAACACCTTCAGTGTTTTTCCAAGGCAACTCAAATAATTTAAATGGATTTTCTTTTTTTAAAAAATGTGCATATTTATATGGCCGCCCATTTTAAGTACATAAAGGTAAAAGGTAAAGGTTCCCCCGCACACGCGTGCTAGTCGCTTCCGACTCTAGGGGCCGGTGCTCATCTCCGTTTCAAAGCCGAAGAGCCAGCGCTTGTCCGAGGACGTCTCCGTGGTCACGTGGCCGGCATGACTAGACGCCAAAGGCGCACGGAACGCGGTTACCTTCCCGCCGGAGTGGTCCCTATTTTTCTACTTGCATTTTTACGTGCTTTCGAACTGCTAGGTTGGCAGAAGCTGGGACGAGTAACAGGCGCTCACTCTGCTACGCGGCACTCGGGATTCGACCCGCCAAACTGCCGACCTTCTGATCGACAAGCTCAGTACATAACTCCAGCCAATTAACAAACTAGTTCACCTGGGGGGGGGGAAGAAACATATTAAATCCCTACAAACAAAAGAAAAGTTCTAGCTGGAAATGAGCCAAATAAAAGCACTGCACAACAAAGTCATAACGCCAACACAGGTAAGTTCTCGACTTACAAGCGCAATCAAAATTTCTGTTGCTAAGCAAGGCAGTTGTTAAGTGGGTTGTGTCCAATTTGACAACCTTTTTTTTTTTTGCCAGGGTTACACGAACCTTTGGAGAATAGGTGGACCCGCCTCTTTTTCCTGGCAGCCCCTCAAATATTGGAAGACTACTATCATGTCATATCATATCATATCATGTCACCCTTAGTCCTTTTTTTCACTAGACATGGAGTCAACACAGTCAGGGACTGTCTATGTCTATGGAAATTCTCAGTCATCCAGATTATGGTTGTGCTTTTTCTGGATGCAACTGAAAAAAAGTTGAGGTACTCCCCAACCATCCAGACAGAGCTGAAGAAGCTTCTTGGATGAGAAGCGAAATTTCTTTAAAAAAAAAAAAAAAACCACCAAGAAAAGTCCAGCGGCCTCTTCGGGACAGTCAGAGGCGTCCCTTTTGAAATCTGCGTAATTTTCTATGCGCTTCTAACATGTTCAAGTCTGCTTCAGCATCTTCCTTTTCCTTGCCTCCCCCGCCACGCCAGCCAAAAAAATAAAATAAAAAATAAAATCCAGCCACCAGGACAGAAGCACCTGCCAAGCTGCCAGGCAGGGTGTAGGTCGCTGCCTGCCAAGAGGGAAACTGGAAATTCTGCCTCGTTTGGGCTAGAACAGGCTGTTACCCTCCTGGCTGCAAAGAGAGCCAAAGCATGGGATTCTGGGTAACAGGTGTTCGGCTTTCCCAGCTAGGTGGGTGGTGGCTGCGGCTGGCTTGGAGACGAGGAAAGAGAGACGTGGCAAGCCATGAGAAAAACCACCCAGCCTTTTCGAAGCTCAGCCTGATCTGGGCAGGCTGGCACTGCCCCTCCTAGAATTCCTAAGCAGCGTGGCACTGTTGACGCTGGAAGTGGGTACCACTGTAAATACACGCTCGTTGCCAGGGGCCTGGATTTTGAGCAGACGACAGCGGGGTCACAAATATGAGGACTGGCGATCTAATTTTTTCTTTTCCCCAGTGCAATTCTAATTTCAAACGGTTGCCAAACGAATGGCTGTTAAGTCAAGGTCCATCTCTACCTGGTTTCAGATGGCTGAAGGAAATGGACAGGTCACGGCTGGATTAAATGGGGAAGTCAACGAGAGGAGCTTCTGGATTTTAAAGTGAGCAGATGGAAACAAACAGGTTCCATGCTTGGTGACTTACTTGGTGATTTACTAAAACATACAAGGAACTGGAATTGGGTAGGTCTAGTTTAATGAAGAGAAGGACGAGGGGGGACATGAGAGCAGCCTTCCAATATCTCAGGGGCTGCCACAAAGAAGGGGGGGGGGGGTCAACTTATTCTCCAAAGCTCCTGAAGGCAGGACAAGAAGCAACGGATGGAAACTAATCAAGGAGAGAAGCAACCTGGAACTAAGGAGAAACTTCCTGACAGTGAGAACAATTCACCAGTGGAACAACCTGCCTCCAGAAGCGGTAAATGCTCCAACACTGGAAGTTTTTAAGAAGAGACCGGACAGCCATTTGTCCGAAATGGTATAGGGTTTCCTGATCAGGGGGTTGGACTAGATGACCTCCAAGGTCCCTTCCAACTTTATTATTATTATAAAAAAAACTTTTATTCATAAAACATGAAACTCAGTCAACTGAACACTCAAACTGACTGGCACTAACGGTTGACACGGGTTGCTGCCAGCATCCTAGATATCAACCAGGTATCTCCTTAAAATGTAAGATGTTCCGAGTAGCGCAGTTTTTTGTATCTTTGCTGGAGTTATTGCATGACGTTGCAATTTCTTGATGTGTTTTGCAAAGTTTTCAGACATGGTTCCCAGTGCCCCGATGACAATGGGTATCACTGTTACACATTTCATCCATAATCGCGCAGTTTCGATGGCCAGGTCGCGGTCTTTCGTAACTTTTTCCAGTTCTTTTTCTTCGACTCTGGCATCTCCTGGTACAGCGATATCAATTATCTGTACACTTCGGTTCTCTGCAACTGCCATATCTGGCATGTTGTGTTCCAGTTGTTGTTGTTGTTGTTGTTGTTGTTGTTATTATTATTATTATTATTATTATTTACAAACAATACCCCCAAATCAAGAAACTGCCAAAGAGACAACAGTAAACAGCCCAACCAAAGCATCTCTAAGACCAGCCCCCCACCAATGGCTGTTGGGACAAGCCATTAAAACAGGGGTCCCTAATTCCCAGTCTGTGGAAACGACAAGCATGCAGGAAAACAGGCCGCGCAAACAAGCGAAGCCCCATACGTGGGACGGAGGCAGCACATGAAACGCCGCCCGTGGAAAAACCTCTCTCCATGGAACTGGCCCCTGGTGCCAAATATAAACTGACATAAAACTGCACTCTTTACTAGCACGGATGTTACCTACCTTGGGGAACGAAATGTCTGCAAAACAAGCAAGCGCAGGGATCTTCTTAAATGCCTTGGACAACAAACCAATGAGCAGATTGGACACCAAATCCATAAAAATGTCCTTCCTCCACCAAACCGGGGAAAAAAATGTTATTTTTTTTTCCTTTTAGTTACAATTGGCAGGCTTTTTTTTTTTCTTCCCAGTCTTGGGAGGTGGCTGCTTTTGTTTCTTCCATCCCATCCTCGCCCCCGACCCTCGCGACACTCACCAGCTGCTCCCCCGAGAGCACTTCCAGAAGGCGCAGCAACATGCGTCCGTCTCGCAGGTCGCTGTACAGATCACTGATGCGGCAGGTGACCCGGGCCAGGTGAGAGTTGACCCATTTGGTGAAGGTCTTCTTCTGTACCGCTTCTCGTTCGTCTGCAAAGAGAAATCGAGTGGTTTGATGAACGTGGACTCACAAACCGCAATTTGATGCTTCCCCGGGAGCTGTCGGCGAAGAAGGGCGAGCGTTTCGTACTTTTCTGCGACTGGCAAGCAAGGGCCTATTTTCGATCTAAAAGCCATTGGCTAAAAGCTGCTTTAATTATCACGGAAAGACTGGCCACAAAGGAATCACCAGCATACAGTGTTGTCGTGTTTTTTTTTTTTTAAACGCATGTGCAGCTTTTGAGATGGAGCCACAGATGCAGATGGAGCCACAGGGGATGCAGAAAAAGCCAAGGTGGAAGGCTGCAACCCGCAGTCGAAAGCCTGCAGCTTTATCACAGGCCGATAAAGGAGCTTAGAGTTGAAATGAGGGGGTCCTTGGTGGTCTCTTGAGCTTGGTTGTTTTCTTGCAGAGGTCACATCATCGGCGCAAACCCCACTCCCTTCTGGCACTGACGGTGTTATTTATGTTGGGTATTTGGGTAATGTGGGATATTATCCAACATGTGTTAGATGTTTGGGTAATGAAACATCTGTAAGAAAACAACCAGGGACAGAGAGCACTAAAGACCACTCGCTTTATTGTGTGTTCTGTACATGCAGCACGTGTAACAAAAGGAACAGCCATGATTATATAATTGATTTGATTTTTATCCCACCTTCATTACTTTACAAGTAACTAAAGGTGGCAAACATAACCTTCCTCTTCCTTTTTCCCCCAGAACAACAACCCTGTGAGGTGGGTTGGCCTGAGAGTGTGACGTTGGCCCAGAGTCCCCCAACTGGTTTTCATGCCTGAGACGGGACTAGAATTCGTTGTCTCCTGGCGATTTGCCCAAAGTCAGCCAATCAGCTTTCATTTCGCGATTTATGACTGGTCCTCACATTTACGATCATCGCAGCATCCCCACAGGCCCATATTAACGAAGGTTGCAGCATCCTGGGATAACGTGATCGACGTTTCCGACCTTCCCAACCAATTTCCAACCGGCCAAGTCAAAGGGGGAAGCTGGATTTGCTCAATGGCAACAACGGCAAAAAGAACTTTCGCAAAAAGGTTGTAAAGTCGGATGCAACTCATTTAACAACAGTCTTGCTTAGAAATGGACTGCCAGTTGTGGTTGTAAATCGAGACTATACCGGTACTGTGGTTACGATGTGTTGATCACCAGCACATTTACGATGTGTTGTAATATAAACACATCATAATATAGAACCACTACTATTCCTGCCAATAGACTGGTCAACCATTTGATTGGGATGGTATAAAGTCTCCTGCCTTAAAAAGGAGGTTGGTCTACAAGACCTCTGAGGTACCTTCCAGCCCTATAATTCTATGTTTTATCTATAAAATGGACTGTTATTCCTATTCTCTATCAAGTTCCCCTGTCCCCACTGCTTTGCCTCCCCGCTGCCACAGCTTGTTCACACTTCCAAGGGTACCAGTGGGGATAAGAGTAACAAGAAATTGCTGGATGCTCTGCTCTCTTCTTTAGATTGGGCAGCGAGGAAATACAGGTAGTCCTCAACTTACGACTTCAATTGAGCCCCAAAGTTCTGTTGCTAAGTGAAACATGTGTTAAGTGAGTTTTGCCCCCATTTGGCCACCTTGCTTTCCACAGTTCTGAAGTGAATCGCTGCAGGGTTAAGCTAGCTGTAAAGTGAACCTGGCTTCCCCATCGATTTGGCTTGTCAGAATGCCACAAAAGGAGATCACCTGACCCTGGGACACCCTCATAAATATCAAGTCAATTGCCAAGCATCTGAATGTTGATCACGTGACCCCGGGGAGGGGAGGGGGGAATGCTGCAACCGTCGTAAGTGTGAAAAAAGGGTCGCTTTTTTCTGGTGCCGTTGTAATTTCAAACCGTCAGGAAACGAACTATTGGAAGTTGAGGACTACCTGCACAATAAGATGAAGATGAAGAGGTGGGAAAGATCAGGGAACTCACATTAAGTGGCAGCCCCTGCTGAATTGGGATGGGAAAGAAGGGGTGTCATTTATTTGTACGTATTTAAAGGACTTGAAACTTCTTAAAATAAAGGTGCTTTGACATGGAGACAGTAACTTGCAGCCAGCACCTGTTCTAAGGTAACAAGAGAAGGGAAAGCAAGGCAGCCGTTGTTTGAATGAAAGATTTTTTTTTTCTTAATTAAAATGGCTGCATTCTCTAATCGTGGCATTAATCATAATCATGCTAATCTCCTGATTTTTATACTGCAAGGTAGCTTCCTAAAGCCATTCCTGACTGCCATTTATGTTTTTTACTGTTTCTATGCTGAGCTTTTTAAATTGCTGTTTTCATTTTTGAAAAGCTTAACTGATAATTACAGAACGCTGTAATCCAAGAGAAAAAACTGCTTTCAGACAGGTGTTGTATAATCCAGAGGTGTTGTATTATGCATGCTACCTTTTGCCCTAAATTAAAAGCAGGCAATCAATTAATGTTTACCTAAAGAGACAGTATTATTATTAAAAAAATGAACTCGATTACAGTTAAAACCCCTAGCTCACAATTGTTCATAAAATCAAGGAGGAAAAGGAAGAAAAGATAAAGGAAATTTAGCTGCAATCCTATTTAAATTATGATGTGAAGCCCAAATAAGATCAGGTATCTTACACCCAAATCAGATCAAAAATACTTACAACCACAACTGGATTCGGAACTTCTCTTCTTAAGCAAGGCGGTTAAGTGAGTCACAGTTGATTTTTATGACCTTTTTTTCCCCATGGCTGTTAAGTGAATCACGGCACTTAAACGAATCAGGAAACAAATTCTGGTTTCCCCCATGGACTTTGCTTGTCAGAAGGCTGCAAAAGGGGGCCAAGGCAACTGTCACAAATGCGAGTCAATTGCCAAGCCTCTGAATTTTGATCACATGACCACAGTGATGCTGCAACGGTCGTTAAATGTGAAAAATGGTCATAAACCACTCTTTTTCAGTCTCATTGTAACTTTCGAACTGGCCACTAAACAAACTATTGCAAGCTCAGGACTATCTCTACAATTTAGAGACTGCTTTGATTAGTTACTTCTACTGGCTGAAAGGCCTAAAGCCAAGCAATTGAGCAGCATGCAGACTGACTGAGTTGCTCGTTCGTTGGCAGGTCACTGCACTAGGGGATGGAAAAGCAAATATTAGAAACGAGTCTTTCCCATTAACAGGGCACAGGACCATATGTCTTTTGTTTGCATGTTCCTTCCAGTTTCTCAGAAAGCATCCTTTGCACCTGGATAATATGCAAATTGACCAGCATCAATGAGTAGGTTGAAGGGGAGATCATCAAATAGCGGGTTGACAAGGCAGAATGATTCAGCTGCCCAGGCAATCTCTTAACTTCTTATCAAAGAAATCTTCTACATTACTTGTTAAAATGCCACAAAGTTTTCCCACTTGCTAGGTGCCAGGTAATACTAAGTCTCATTGTCCCAGGTGACTGTCAAGCTGAGGTCTCGTCTAGCTAAACTGCTTTGATCTTAATTTGATTGTTCACAGCTTCAACCATAAACAAGACAGTCCACAGTTTGAATCACGACTTTGCCATGAAATTTACAAGGTGGCTTGGATGCCCTCAGCCCCCACTTCTCCAATCTACAATTTAAAAAAAAAGGGAGGAGGGAATCATTCCCTTACAGAAGATGGTTGTCCTCACAACGATTCATCCATAATACAAAGGATAAGCTTTCAACACATGAAAAGGCTACATAGAAGCTGACCATTAATATTTACAAATGAAGCTGGCAACAGATGGTTGCTAAAAGAAACTCAAGTTATTTGATTGCCTTGACTTACAACCATTCATTTAGTGACCGGAGTTACAAAGGCACTTGAAAAAGTGATCTGCAACCAATCATCCGCACTTATGACCGTTGCAGTATCCCTGTGTTCAGCTGACTGCAATTCAGGCGCTTGACAACCAGCAGGCATTTATGATGGTTGCCTTGTCCGGAGGTCATTATTTAGTTTTTGTAAGCGGCCCAGAGTCACTCAGAGGGAGTGGGCAGCTGTAGAAATGCTCTGACATAAAAAATAAATAAATTGCCATCTGCAACCTTGCCAGCTGGCTTCGGACAAGCAAAGCCAATTACGATAGCCAGCAGGAGGTCACAAGTCATGGTCACGTGTCTCGTTTAATGATCGTGGCAAAAAAAATTGTAAAATTGGTGGCAGCCATGTGATGCTTCACTTAACGACCACACTGCTTAACAATGAATTTTCTGGTCACAACTGTGGCCATAAATTGGGGACTATATTTGCCCTCTTTCCCCCATAGCAGCAATGAGCTGCATTTGGAGAAAGAGGATCACCAAGCAGCTATATGATGAGAGGCCTTCCCAATGTTACTGAACTACAACTCCCAGCATCCCTCACTGTTGGGCTAGGGCTGTTGGGTATTATTAATATACACCTGGAAGTTATGCAACCATGTCGTTCTGCAACCAGGGTGTTCCTTGAAACCTCTGCAGAGACAGGAGATTTTTAGCCACCTAAAGCAGTGGCCCTCATCCCTCAACACCAAAAATAGAGGGAGACATTTCAGTGTATTTTACCATGCTGGCTGGAGAAATCTGGGAGTTGGAGTTCACGCATCTTAAAATGACCAAGGTTTGGAAACCCTGATATAAATTTGGCACTCCCCCCACCCTTTAAAAAAAAACAAAAAACAGCAAGTATGGCTGGCTGGAGAATTCTGGGAGATGAAGTGCACAGGTCTTCAAGTTGCCAAGTTTCGACACCCCCGTTCTAAAGCACTCTGCTCTCTTGCTACCCTGTAATCATAGATCCTTGCCAAAAGAGCCATCCTGGTTAGACTTGGGCTAAAGCCATCCCGTCAACTCACTCTGGATCGATCCTGGTTAAGTAGAAAACGCACACGTTGTGGTTTTCTACCACAGCCGGCATTTGTCCTGCAACCCCAGCTGCTGCGCCTCGGCCCCAACCTCTCTGTGTTGTGCACCCAACGTGCAAAGAAGAATCAACCGTGGGTAGGGGGGGGGGGCGAGGGCTCAGCTCTGAGGTTGAGTCACTCGGACGTGTCAGGACTAGGGCTGGGCTGGGTGGAAAACTTCCATTTCCATGTGCTTTGCAGAGAAGGGGAAAGGAAGGTCACCCCACCCACCCCCGCCCCCTGACCTGGACCCCACTGGTCCGGAAAAAGCCAAATGGCCCTTCTGCTCAGCATCTCACAGATTAGCCAGCTGTCTGGAAGAGAGAGAGGCCTGTCTGCCAGCGCCATTAAAAAAAAAAAAGAGGTTAAATAACTTTGGTGATCTACGACCCACACCGGAGGGTGATTTTTCATTCTGAAACGCAGGAGGCGAGGGAGGTGCCTCCTTACTTCCAGAACAGTCCCTATTCTAAAAAAAAAAAAAAAATCCTTTGCACCCAACCGTTTGCTGCTGAACCCCATCGTTTGCTGCTGAACCCCACCGTTACAAGCGCCCGCCTTGGGAATTTCGTCACATGTCGCACTGGGTTAGGTTATAATACAGTCTGGATGCTTGAGAAAGGGAGAGAAATCAGTCTGGCTTTGATCCTACTGGGGGAACCAGACCGTCTTCTCCAATCAGATGAGAGGTTAGAACACAGAACGACGGAGTCTGAAGGGATCTTGAGGTCTTCTAGACCAACCCCCTCATCAAGCAGGAGACCCTGTAGTAATATTATTAATATTATTAATACAAATGGCCATCCAATCTCTTCTTTAAAAAAAACAAACAAACCCTCCTTTGTTTATTTGTTTGGAAACGGTGACTCTGGTTGAGGATAGTTACTGGGTTTTGCTAGCTCAGATTTAAGGTTAAGATGTCGTGTGAAGCCAGCCTTTACATCAATTATGCAGCGGACTGCCTTTTTATACTGGAAAAACTTGTCTGAAAAGTTGGCAGAATATATTTTTCCCCCCAACATAAAAAGAAGTAGCTAGATCATTGGGATCAGCCAACGTGGGATGAAAAGGCTTAAATTTTACTCCTTGATTCACTCATACCTGGAGACTTTGGCTCCCAATGGCACGCACGGAGGCAAACACGCACAAGTAATAAAACGAAAAAAAAACATCCTTTGGAGGAATTGAGATTTGCTTTTCTAATTCCTCGTAAGGTGCTAACTAACTAGCAGAGGAAATGAGAAAGAGTTGATTGCCTCTAAACTAATATGAACACGGCTCATGCAATACACCTAGTCCGAAAGCCAGGTTAATAAAACAGTCATTGTGCTTACAGAGCATGATACACCCAGTCAAATAAATATCACAACTGAATAGTGTATTCTGAATTTCACAACAGGGGGTTCTATCAATCCTTCTAATTTAATGTTTTCTCCAATTAAGAGGAAGCCCATCAGGATCTCGTGTACTTATTCTAGCCTATTTTTTTTAAAAAAAAAAAATTCAGAAGTTGGGTTGCGTGCCAGAACAAAACACAGGCAGTCCTCAACGTACAACCCCAACTGAACCCAACATTTCTGTTGCTAGGCGAGACATTTATTAAGGGAATTTTGCCCCGTCTTATGACCTTTCTTTGCTATGGTTGTTAAGCAAATCACTGCAGCTGTTAAATTAGGAACGCAGTCGTTAAGTGGATCTGGCCTCCCCGTTGGCTTTGCTTGTCAGAAAGTCACCGAAAGGGGGCTCACATGACCCCGGGAGACTGCAACAGTCATAAATATGAGACCAAGAGTCTCAATTCCGGACAGACGACCGTGGGGACGCTGCGACAGTTGGAAGTGTGAAAAACGGTCCTTAAGTCCCTTTTTTTTCCAGTGCCATCATCACTTTGAAGGGTCACTAAAAGAAGGGTTGTAAGTAAGGACTACCTGTATACAGCGAGCTCCTTTAAGGAAAAATTATTACAGGAGCCGATCACCTGGCTACGCTTCCTCCCAGTCAACTAACTACCTTTTTAACCTTGGGCACCTCCGTTGTTTACCCTCTGGCACAAAAGACACTAAATCCGACGGAAGATGTAGCAACGCTCCGAACGTAAGGCCGAAAAACACCTTCCTCTTGGTGCCTCTGCATCGGAAGCCAGCAGGCTCTGATATAAAAGGAAAATGCTGAATTAGAATAGATCAGCAAATTGCATTCGATTCATTTGGAGCGTAACCAGAACTCTGGGGTCCTTTCCCACCGGACGGCCGTGCGGGAAAGTCGGGGATTAGGCTCTGAATGGGAGCAAGCGCTGGTTCCTAGTTTGTCCAGGTTTCCTATCTGCCCCCCCCCCTCTTTTTTTGCAGTTCAATGGCCTCCTGGTCTTGGTGCTTGGATAAATATGCCCCTCTGTACCCACGCAGAATTGCCAGTACTAAAACACCAGCCTCTCCTTGCAAAACTTTTAAAAGTCTCTCTTGCGCCGCGCAACACAGCCCAACTCTATTTGCAACCTACTGAAAAGCAGCCCATTTGTTAGAATTATCCACGGGGATTTCTCCTCCGTCATCCAGGTCAGGGTTGTCAACCCAAGGTGCTTTTCCAAAAGGCCACCGGGCTTTCTTTGTTTTTGTTTTTAAGCACCTTTGGGATTTGTCAGAATTGTGTTGATCCCTTCCAGGGTGAGGTCTTGCCATCCGCAAGAGGGACACTAAAATTGAACTCAGCTCCCCATTGACAGCAATGCAAGGATTTGGCTCACACACACCCCTTTTTACGACACCCAGGCAAAACTCCAAAGCAATGCAACTTTTTTTTCCCCCATTCCCGCTCCCCCCACCCCCACACCGAGACTTTCATCCCCACTGCGGAATCACCTGGCACTTAAATCCCCAACCTACAGCAGACAACAATGGCAAAGGCACAAAACGCTTTTTCACTTGCCCTAAAAGCCCACAGCTATCATCCGACCCCCAACTCTGCCTATCACAAAAAAAGCATCTCACGGGAGGAAAGTTCAGAGTTTGGGATCAGGGTTGAGTAAGGGGGGGTGGGGAAAGGGTTTTATTTTAGAGGGCTGGTTTTTATCTCCAAATGATAAAATACTGCCCCGTCTCCTTTCCTGAAATGGATTGCAGGCTGTTGAAAACTTGAGAAACCCCTATCTTTACGATGCCTCTTAATTAGCTGGGGAAAAGACACTGCTGACTTGGGCAAAAGTTGAATGAAATCCAAGGCAGGAACCCCAAGTCCTCTTCTTTGGAGAAGGCAAGAAAGCACCAAAGTAAGAAGACAAGGCTTTTGCAGTGGCACCCAGATTTTAGACCGGCCTTTCCAAATTTAGCAATTTTAAGACTTGTGGACTTCAACTCCCAGAATTCCTGCTTGGGAAACTCTGGGAGTTGAAGTCCACAAGTCTTCAAAGTTGCCAAGTTGGAAGACACCCCCCTGTTTTAGACTATATTCCTCTGAAAAACTAGCTGGGTGCCAATTTTCCTGCCCGAAAGGAAAGGTGAGTTTTTAAAAGTGTATTTTCTCCTGGGGTTGGCTCTGAGTGCTGCTTTTCCTGTTCTTAAAGAGTCTTAAAAGCATTTTTTTCCCCCCTTATTTACATTCAAGGTCAGTTCAAGATGCTTAGGTGAGGGGCACAGGAGGGATAGACGGTAGTTGTGGGAATGAAGGCAGGGGAGGAGGAAATGAAGGTGAGGATTGAAGTTCAGGCCACACTGCTTGCCACCGAATCGTGGTTAATGTCGAAGCGCTGCCAACCTGGGAATCAGAGACAGGAGCAGTGAGTCACCCTCCCACGGACACATCTGAGTGCCCGTCCAACTCCCTTGCGACAATCAATGTTCTCTTGCTTTTCTGTCCTTCGCAAGGGGGCCTCCACCCCACCCCAGGCCCCCCCACCCCAAAAATCCAAGTTCTAAGCTCTGCTTTGCCCCTTGCAAATCCAGCCTGTGCACTGAGCTAATTCCTGGCAGCGCCTTTCAGATTAGATTCCCTAAACCTGCCCCATAGGCAGAGGGAAGGGAGCTTTTCAGGATTTGAGGATCCTGGAGGGGAAGACATGCCCCCTTCTCAATGCACCCATTCCCCCCCCCCCAACACACACACAGACACACACACACTCTCCGCAAATCTCCCCTCCCCTACCTTGAAGTTGCTTGAACCTGCCCTCCAACACGTTAGCGTACTGCACAGCATTGATAAAAGCTGCCGGGGACAGCTCAGGGGTGGGAGAAGGACCCTGGATCACCTCCATCAAATCTGCCTCCGTCTGGTACATGGTGCTCGGCTAAGGTACTCCCTTCTCCCCGGCTGGGAGCCACCACCGAATCCCTGAGGACCTCTTCCCACTTCTCGAGGGGGGAGGGCGAGGGACGGGGTGGGGGGGGAGCGCAGAAGGCTGCCCAGCCAACTGCCAAGCCCACACCACAGCCGGGGCCCAGGTAGAAGGAAGCCAGCAAAGGAAAGAAAGCTCTCCTGCGGGGCGGCACCTTGGTACAACTGGAGCACTTCAAAGGGAGTTTGCTTTTCTTCCCCCCGACCCCCCCCCCCCGCCGTCCCAGTTAGGGAGGGGAAAGGGGAGGCTCCGGGGAAATTTACATAAAAACAGGTTGGCCTGCTCTGAATGGCAGAGGGGTGTGTTGTGTGTGTGTGTGTGTGTGTGTGTGTGTGTGTGTGTGTGTGTGTGTG
>JAKJMR010000864.1:229683-244095 GCA_024449315.1 Daboia siamensis
TGTGTGTGTGTGTGTGTGTGTGTGTGTGTGTGTGTGTGTGTGTGTGTTGAGCTTGGGCAGACATGAAAGGGGGAAACTCGGCTGGCGAGCGCACACACAGGAACACGGGCACAGTTTGAGCAGTCTGAAACTTGCAAGTTTTAGCACTGGGGGTTTCGCCATGGCTCTTTCCAAACAGCCTTAGGTTTTGTCCTCAGGGTGCAAGCACTATTACTGGGTGACAGCAAAGATGACCATCAGTCTTCCCCCCCACCCCCAGTGGTGTGCTGAGCTAATTCCGAAACTTCTGCCTTTCTCCACTCCTGATTTGAGATGGGGTACGGTCCCCTCTTTTAATACAACACTTTTTTTTTTTTTTTTGGATGCGTCCCATTTAAAAGTATTTGATTCTAAAGCAACTCCAAAAAGTATTGGGATTTCCAAAGCCATCTTCCTCTTGGGTTTTACGTTGGCGTTATACCTGCTTCCTGAACCCTCTTGTTTTTCTGAATTTGCATCATAGGCTGAATTCTGATGAAAATTTGCATCACGCGCCGCCGAACTAATGAAACGGTTTGGATTTGCACAACACGGCGATCCACGGGTTGTGCAAAACTAAACCTAAAAACTAATTCAAGCTTAAAACAATGCATAAATCCATGTGTGAGATTTGACTCGTGAAGCATTTTATCAGAACAAAGCCGTTTCCCCCACACACCCCACACCCCCAGTCTGTAAAGTGAGCATAATCAACTGTCCAGAGTTTAGTGTCGTTACTGTGTAAAATTGACCCTGGGATAGCGTGATAACCCATTTCTTAGGCAAGCTAGCACGAAGCACTGGAATATTAAGAACGACTGGTAAGTACTTAAGATTTTTTTATATATATTTTATATATATATTCAGGGCTGCTTCAGAATCAGGCGAATGAATGTTGTGGCCCTCCTTGTTGTAAAAAACATTGCTTTGGATTAACCCTGTAGGCAACGCTTGAAAGGCAAGCAAAGGAGGCGATGAACAGATGAGCTCAGCCAGTAGCAGGGCCCAAACAATGAAAGATTTACATCCCAAAGTCTGCCTTTGTCTGACCAGCTTGCCTGGCTTTGTAGACAAAATGACTGCCCTCGGAGAGTGTTGCCCCCACATTGATTTCTGAAGATAAATCATCCCAGTATCATCCAGAGCTGGGGGAAGAGAGAAAGGAGCTGTTTCGTCCAGTAATCAAGGAGAGCTGAAAAAGCCCATCTGTGGTTTCCCTACGTTAAGCTTTTGAATGACACAGAAATCATCTTGGGGCCAGGAGTTTAGCAAGCCAGAGACGAGAGGTTACTGGTTCCAATATGTGTTCTAATACCTACTAGGGGACTGCCACCAAGAGGATGGGGGGGGGGTCCACCTCTTCTCCAAAGCAGCTGAAGGAAGGACAAGAAGCAATGGATGGAAAGGAATCAAAAGAGAGAAGCAATCTAGAACTGAGGAGAAATTTCCTGCAGACAGTGAGTACAATTCATCGGTGGAATGGCTTATCTCCAGAGGTTGTGGGTGCTCCATCACTGGAGGTTTTTAAGAAGAGATGAACAGCTCTTTGTCTGAACTGGTATAGGCCGGGTTTCCTCCCTGAGCAAGGGGGTTGGACTAGAAGACCTTCAAGCTCCCTTCCAACTCTATTCAACTTCTGTTGAATTCAGACTTCTCAAGGCCTGGGGGAAGGGGTGGCTTGAGAGCAGTCTTCCAATATTTGAGGGGTTGCCACCAAGAAGAGGGGGGTCAAACTATTCTTCCAAAGCTCCTGAAGGCAGGACAAGAAGCAACGGATGGAAACTAACCAAGGAAAGAAACAACCTGGAACTAAAGAGGAATTTCCTGACAGTGAGAACAATTAACCCGTGGAATGGCTTGCCACCAGAAGTTGTGGGTGCTCTATCGCTGGAGGTTTTAAAGAAGAGATTGGACAGCCATTTGTCCAGAATGGTATAGGATCTCCCGCTTGGGCAGGGGGTTGGACTAGAAGACCTCCAAGGCCCCTTCCAACTCTGTTATTCTGTTGGGTTCTGATGATCTGGGAGATACCTAGCCTTGGTTTGCTTACTAGGATTAGTTCCATAGCTAAGTTTTCACATCTTCAGCATACAGGTAGTTCTCGACTTACAACCACTATTGGGACTTGCTTAGAACATCTACACTTGCAAAAAAAAAAAAAACCCGCCCCATCTGTGAAATTTACCAGCTTGCTTCTCAAAATGATACAGTATAATAGCCCTCAATTTAAAACAGTTCACTTAGTGACTGTTCAAAGTTACCACAGCACTGAAAAAAGAGACAACTGTTTTCCGCGCTTACGACCGTTGCCACGTCCCCATGATCACATGATTTAACATTGAGACACTTGGCAACCGACTCCTATTTATGACGGTTGCAGCGTCCCGGGGTCACGTGGTCCCCTTTTGCAACCTTCTGACAAGCAACGACAATGAGGAAGCCAGATTCGCTGAAGAACCGTGTTGCTCACAGCTGTGGTGATTCGCTTGACAACTGTGGCAAGGAAGGTCATAAAACGGGGCAAAACTCACTTAACAAGTGTCTGGCTTAGCAACAGAAATGCTGGGGCTCAACTGTGGCCGTTAAGTCGAGGACGACCTGTATAGGACTCATCCAGGTTATCCTTCCGAGGATGATCTGGCTCCCCACGCATGAAGAGATGCAAACTGCCGGGTTACCCACTTGTATTACCTGCCTGCCCACACACCCCACCCATCATCCTAAGCTGTCATTAAGTGGCTGTTTACTGCCCTTCCCCAGACTGTTCTTGCAATCTTCTCTTGCCATCCCCGCCAGCCGCCCGGTTTACAGAAGAAGCAACAGAGGTGCAACAGAGGAACTTGTTGCTCAGTTCTGGGCTTCCTTCGGCTCAGAGGCCGCAATTACTCAAGACCATGTTTGCTTGTCAAAAACAAACACTCTTGGGACCTGTCTCAAGGTTGTCCCGTGATGTCCTTGGCTTCTGTCTTGGCCATCTTCTGTTTGGATGGGGGTGGGGTGGGGGCACATGGGCGGGGAGGAGGACTGGAGAGTAACAGGAATCTTCTCTACCAACACAAGTCCTCCACCACCTTTGGCCACAACTGAGCCCCAAATGCTTTGCTGCTAAGTGAGACAGCCGTTAAGTCAATTTTGCCCCGTTTTACGAGCTCCCTTGCCCTGGTTGTTAAGCGAATCACTGCAGTCATAAATATGAACCAGTTTGCCCAAGCAGTGTTGAGCATGTGGACCGTGGAGAGGCTGCCACAGCTGCAAAGTGTGAAAAGTGGTCGTAAGCCACTTTCTCCAGGGATGTTGTCACTTCGGATGGTCACTAAATGAACTGCCTGTAGTCCTTGAATTACCACCAAAACTGTTTAGTGACTGAAGTTATGATGGCAATAAAATAAGGCGATTTCTGATCAGTTCTCTGTACAGTAGGGCTTTTCAACCTTTTCACCCATTGTACCACTTTTAGGATATGGCAACATCTGAGTACCACCAGTTGCCTAGCAAGGTGTCAAAAGCTTGATGACCCCCCGCAAAAAAAGGAAAAAGTGATGGACTACAGGTAGTCCTCGACTTACAACAGTTCGCTTAGTGACTGTTCAAAGTTACAATGAAAAAAGTGCCCCCCAAGCCACAGCCAAGCAAGACACCTGCCTGCCCGCCTGGTGGCGCTCTTCCTCCTGTCCAAGGTTGTGATTGTTATGAGCATTTCTGTTGAGGATTGGCAGCGGGGGTGGGGTGGGGGATGGGGGGGTGTTTGTTTTTTATTTCCCACCCTCTGCTGGGTGGTTGCAGCAGGTTTTGGTCACTTCACATGACCCTGGGACACTGTGACCGTCATAAATATGAATCACAAGACCCTGGAGATGCTGCAACGTTCCAGCTGATCGGCGCTTCTTCTGGGCTCAGCAAGCTGGAGCCTGGCGCTGATCCTGGCGCTTCCATTGAGCCGTGACAGCCCCGAACAAGCGCTGATCCTGGCGCTCCTGCTGAGCCCTGACAGCCCTGCAGCTCCAGCCATCTCTCGCTCTGACTTGTGCGGTGCTGCCACTGGTTCAGCTCATTCCCCTCCCCCGCTACTTTTCTAGGATGGCCGCGTACCACCTGCCAGGTGCCAATGTACCACAGGTGGTACCCGTACCACTGGTTGAAAAGCCCTGCTGTACAGGACTGCAGCAGCATCTCCGTGGCCATGTGATCAAAATCTGAGTGCTCGGCAACCAGCATGTATTTACAAGGGTTGCAGCATCACAGGGTCATGTGATCACAAGTTGAGGACCACTTCCATCTTCCGCTCCTTTCTAAGCTCCTCACCTATATGAGGAAAGCCCCCCCCCCCCCGAGATACATGGGGTCACGCTTTTTTCCTAGGGACTCTTTAGGGCAGTAAACAATTCTCTCTCCCTTCCAGACAGAATAGGAAGAAATGAGAGAGGCCGATGAACGTGTAGGCAATCTCATCTAAAGGGAGAGCAAAGGGCAGCAGCGAAAGACAAGATAAAATAAGAGAAATGGTTGCTTTGGACTCTTGAAGACAGCTGGAACAAAACTCCATTAATGGCCTCAAGTTTCTTCCAGGTGAAGTTTGATCCAGGAGAAAAGGGAACTGCAGATGGATCCAGGAAAGTCAAGTGGGCCCCCACAGGTAGACCTTGAGTTACGAGTTACAACAGCACTGGGAAAAGTGACATCACCATTTTTCACACTGTTGTGGCATCTCCAGAGTCGCGTGATCGAAATTCAGATGCTTGGCAGCTGACTCACATTTATGACAGTTGCAGTGTCCCGGGATCATGCGATCACCTTTGCTGATAAGCAAAGTCCATGGAGAAGCCAGCGTCACTTAACACCTGTGTTACTAACATAACAGCTGCAGTGATTCACTTAAGAACAGTGGCCAAAAAAAAATATCGTAACATGGAGCAAAGCTCACTTAGCAAATGTCTCACTTAGCAACAGAAATTTTGGGCTCGATTGTGGCTGTACACCTGGGCCACTAACAAGCTGCATTCACAAAACAAGCTCAACTGGCTTACTTTCAACCTGGGTTACCTTCTGTGGCTTGGCATGTTGTATGAGCCCATTCTGTTTGGTTAGTTGATGGCTAGCCGTAGAGTAAAAACCAGAAAATGGGGCAATTCAGTCACCACATTAAGTATGCTGAGCAAATCCAGAAATTAAATGCTAAGCTGTAACAAGAGATTTGGGTTTAAGCTTAGCAGGTTAGTTGAATTCAGCCAAGCACAATTTGGTTTCGTCATTAATCTATTTCTCCATCTAGCTCCGGATTGTCTCTTCCAACAAAAGCGCCACGGTTTACGGTGCAATGTGGGCCTGGCGTGGATAATACAAAGTTGGATGGAGAAACAGAGTCATGGCTAATGAGTAAGCCACAGCTGGCTGAGTGTGCAGAAAATTGCTTAATGCAATGAACCCTTCTGGAATGCAAAGCATGTGTTCATCCCCTGAAACTCTCCCAAATCAATTTCTTTTTAAAATACCAAGCCTACAAAGTCGGGGATTAGTCCTGGGGGCAGAAAGGCCACACACTCTGCACATGCTCCAAAGTGTGCAGTCCTAGGCTGCATTAACAGAGGGATAGGATCAAGATCCACGCGAAGTGTTAGTACCGCTTTAATAATGCCTTGTTAAGATCACACTTGGAATATTGCATCTGGTATTTGTTGCCATGACAATCAAAAAGATGTTGAGACTCTAGAAAGAGAGCAGAGAAGAGCAATAAAGATGATCAGGGGATTGGAGGCTAAAACAAACAAAGAACGGCTGCCGCAATTGGGTATGTCCAGTCTGGTGAAAAGAAGAACTTGTGGTGATATGATAGGATTCCAATATCTAAGGGGCTGCCACAAAGAGGGTTAGGGTTAGGTAAAGGTAAAGGTTGCGTGCTAGTCGTTTCCGACTCTAGGGGCCGGTGCTCATCTCCATTTCAAAGCCGAACAGCCAGCACTTGTCCGAGGACGTCTCCGTGGTCCTGTGGCCGGCATGACTAGACGCCAAAGGCGCACGGAATGCTGTTACCTTCCCACCGGAGTGTTCCCTATTTTTACGTGCTTTCGAACTGCTAGGTTGGCAGAAGCTGGGACGAGTAACAGGCGCTCACTCTGTTCCGCGGCACTCGGGATTCAACCCACCAAACTGCCGACCTTCCAATCGACAAGCTCAGCGTCCTAACCCACTGAGCCACCGCGTCCCATTAGGTTAACCTATTTTCTAAAGCACCAGAAGGCAGGCCATAAGAAGTAATGGATGGAAGCTAACAATGTAGAGAAGCAACCTAGAACTAAGGAGAAAATTCCTGACGGTGTAAACAATTCGCCAGCGGAACGACTTGCCTCCAAAAGTTGTAGGTGCTCCAACCCTGGAGATTTTTTAAGAAGAGACTGGACCGCCATTTGTCTGAAATGGTAGAGGGTTTCCTGCCTGAGTAAGGGTTGGACTAGAAGACCTCTGGAGGCTCCTTCCAACCCTGTGGTTTTCTTATGCCTGTACCATGAAAAAAAAGGATGCTCGGAGAGAAGAAGACAGCTGCCCCACCTGTCCCTTACCTGCCAAAGCCTTGATACGAGAGCGCTCAAAAAGCCGGGCTGAGCTGTTTTCATTGTCCCAGTCTTCGTCGGCCACCTCCCAGCGGTTATTGATATCATTATACTGTTGCTGGATTTCCAAGCTGTCGTAATCTGTAGGGGAAAGAGTGCTGCTCATGGCGATTTCAGCAGGAGGCAGTCTCTGCCTGGAGGGAAAAAGAGGACAGCATCAGGCTTGTTCCTTTAATTTCCTTCGCCCAAACCACAAATTGTTTTTTTTCCATTGAATGGATTCATTAAAAAGCAAAACCAAAAAAAGACCGAAGGCTTTAGCTGATTTGTTATATGCAAAAGGTAGCCATGGGGGGGATGAGTCAAAAAAACCACAATTTACAACCAGAGTCTGGTTTGACGCGCTGTCCGTTGCCTTCCAAGTCTCGGGGGCTTCAATCTGGAGCCCTCCGACTGATACTCATTCTCTCTTCAATTTAACTTCAACTTGCGGCTGAACTGAGGTCTGATTATTTAAGGCACCAGGCCAGAAACTGGGAAGAGGCTGGGAGTTCTAGTCCGGCCTGAGGCGTGAAATGAAAGCCAGCTGGGTGACTTTGAGCCACTCGTTCTCTCTCAGCCCAACCCACTTTATACGGTTGTCGGAAACAGGAGGCAGAAAATAGGGGGAAACAGGAGGAAGGAAGGAATACAGGTGGTCTTTCCACTTACAACCATCTGCGTAGCGATCGAAGTTACAATGGCGCTGAAAAAAATGACTTAGGACCGGTCTTTGCACTTAACAATTATCGCAGCATTCCCCCCCTGGGGTTTGATCAGAATTAGGTGGCTTGGCACCCATTGTGCATTTACGATGGCTGCAGTGTCCCTGGGTCACGTGATCGCTACCTGTGACCTTCCCAGCCTGTTTCTGACAAGCAAATCAATGAAGGAAGCAGGACTCGCTTAATGACTGCTTGGTTCACTTAATAACCATGGCAAAAGATTGCAAAGTCGGGTGTGGCTCGCTTAAAAACCGTGCTGCTTAGCCACAGGAATTCTGGTCCCCCCAATTGTGATCAATAGGGGACTGTCAATATCAGATCCGTTCGCTGTCTGGAGTTATTGATGACATAAGAAAGATGGGGTGAAAGCCCTTATTCGTTAAAAATAAAAAGGTAAGCACGGGGTGCCATGCCGTGCCTCTTGACAAGAGCCAAAGGGGTCCAAAGCCATCACAAAGCTGCGGGATTTTCTGCTCAGGGGAAAGCAATCCTTTTGTCCCAGATGCTCTTGTCCATTTGTTTCAGATAGGAGGTGTTTGTCATGGCACCACAGGAACTTGTGATTCCCAGTGGAGCACCATCACCATCTGGTTTCCTGCCTCTCTGGCTTTCCTCAAGATGATGGACGGCCTTGCCAAGCGTCACAACCGCCTCTTCCAACCCATCCACCCCGTCCTCGGATCCAGCTGGGTAGCCTCTTCAGATTTCCCCCTATAAAAGGCAGAGGCATTGGAAAGCTTTATGCCACCGACTTCCTCTCTCAAAAGTTGCTTCAAATGAGCAAGTGTCCTTTTGCCCCCCTTGAACTAGCCTGTTTTTAAAACCACAAACCTCTAAATGTTGTTATGGCGTAGGGATCAGCGAAAACGATTAATGCGAGGCAGCAAAGTGTCTCAAGAAGATTAAATGCCAGCTCGGCAACACCGTTGTTTTATTTCAAGGAGCAACTTTGCTAGACCTCGGTGCGTGCCAAAGAAGCTCGCAAACCCATGTGTCAGAGCTCACATCTACATTTTATTAGCTCCCTGTGATATTCCCACATTATGAACTGCAGCAAAAAAAAAAAGGGGGGGGGGAAGTCTCAATTCAAAAGTCCCAACAAAGGGTAAAATGCATGCCAGCGTTTTCTTCTTCCAAGCTGCAGAGAAAAAGGTAGATTAGAACATCAAAAATTACGAACGAGCAATTTATTTATTTCATTCAATTTGTTAGGGCTGCCCACTCCAATACAGTCCTTGACTTAAAAACAAATTGAGCCCAAAATTTCTGCTGCTAAGCAAGAAGTACGGTTTTTTTTTTCCCCAGCTGGTCGTTAAGAAATATCTACATGTGAAGTAGGTCACTGTAAATTTGTTTTATTTAAAAAAAGCATATGATAAAATGTGCTGCCTTGAATTAGGTAACCTTTGCATGAATAAGAAGTCACAGCTTGTTTGCAGAATGTAAATAAGAGCCTTGTAACAGGGAAATAATGCAAAAATGAGAATAAATGGAAGGCTTGCTGAATACTTCAGTAATGATCAGGTTGGAAAATAAGAATGTGGACTGTCTCCTTCACTGTTTAATATACTTCTTGATAAAAGTATAAGGAATGCTTGTTGTGATGCTGAGGTGTGCTGAAGACATGAATGCATCTGTGCCTTTGTATGCAGACAATGTCCTATTGTTAGCTAAAATCCTGCATAAATTGCAGTGAATATTACTATTGCATGATCCATTAAGGAAATGCACGAATGCTAGTTACACATAATGGCAAAGAAAACAAATTAGAGCAAGTAAATAATCTGGTAGAATATCTATAGATAAACGAAGCAATTTTCAGATTCACAAACGTTGACAGAAAGATAATGGTACTTGAGTGTTTTCCACAAAAAGGAATGTGGGAATGCAGGAAATGAAAGGAAGCAAAAATAGGAATGTATAAATGTGTGCTTCTGCCCACTTAGTAAGAATGTGAGAATTTGATATCTTGGGAGAGAATACAGGAAGAAATTAAATGCCTTGCAAAAGCCGGTTTAGTGTGATCACAACAGTGCTGGACTCCAAACTAGGAGACTGTGAATTCTAGTCCCTTGCCTTAGACCCACCTGGCAGAGTTGTTGTTGTGGGGGAAGATAGAAGGCAGGCCCATCGAATTGTACAAAATAAACGCAGGATTCAAATGGAATAATGCATTTGATTTAAAAAAGAAAAGTTGAAAATGAGGAGTTTAAGGAAGGGCATGTGGTCAAAGTTGAGATCAAAAATGCATGGATCTCGAAGAAATGCAGGTAGTCCTCAACATACAACCATTAAGTTTAGTGACCATTCAAAGTTGCAACAGCACTGAAAAAAGTGACTTGTGGCCTTTTTTCACACTTACGACCGTTGCAGTTGACCGTTCTGGCAAGCAAACTGAATGGGGAAACCAGATTCACTTAATAACCGTGTTACTGACTTAACAACTGCAGTGATTCGCTTCACAGTGGTGGCAAGGAGGGTCATAAAATGGGGCAAAAATTGACTTAACAACCATCTCGCTTAGCAGGAGAAATTTTGGGATCAACTGTGGTTATAAGTTGAGGACTCCGTTTCTAGGAAACAAACTAGCTGATGTTGCGATAAGCTGTTCTCATTCCTACCCTCTCTCTCTTTGCTGGACTGTTCTGATCATGGGGGGAAAAATAACAATCAGGGCAAGAATTTCGTGTTCATTCAGATTTGCATATGGCTCTATCAGGTTCTACTTACCTGTAAAATCAACCTGGTTGTATTACTCCAACATGAACACCATACCCCTTGTTGGGTATCTATTTGAGAACTTGGACTTCATACAAAGGCCTGAAAGACACAGGATTGGGGGGGAGAAAAGGAGAAATAGGTTATCCTTTTTATTTGGAAGGTTTGCAACATATCTTTTTAAAATATTACTTACGGGATGTTAAACTCCAGGCCGTTCGCATGGCTGGGCTCACACAATGCACTTAACCTGATTATCAAAGGAGATCTTTCTCTGTGGTCCCAAAATATATTGAATGGTAAGATGACCGAGGACGTCACGTTTCACATTAAGGCACAAAAAGTAACCCAGGTTAACCCAAGCCAAGCTTAGACAATCTCACGCCAAAGCATCTGCCAGGTCTTTAATTGAACTGTTTTTAAGTGTGCTGGGCAAAGCAAATCTGCTACAGCATGCTGGCAACTGTGATGTCAGAGGAAAGGTAATAAGCCATGGAATGCAAAGGATGTTATTTCCTTGGGGCCTGTAAGAAATCTCAATGTGGTTGGGAAGTTTTATGAGATTTTGTTTTGTTTTGTTTTTGCAAGGAGGGAGGACCAAACAAGGAAGATGAATAAGCCAAATCTTACAAATATTTATTGGAAGAATAACTTCCATCTGCCCCAGGGCAGAGGCTAATGAGAAATATATCAGATTGAGGGAGAGTTAAAAAAAACACTATTTATTGCATATGTTTCATCCCACAGATCAGACTTGGTTCCCCCTCAGCTCTGAGGGATAAAGACTTGGTAACGGCATGACCACATATCCCTGGGCTAGCCTTCTGAGTAGCGCCCTGGAAGTCGCACTTCCCAAAGTGACTGGGATCGTGACAAAAACAAAATATTGATCTCATTTGCCATAGTCCTCGACATATGACCGCAACGGAGTCTGCCCATTATGGCCCCATGTCGTAACCTTTGTAAAATGAGTCTATCATGTTTGCCAACCCAATTTTTCAACCTCTTTTTGTGGTGGCCCATCAAGTAAACTCAGGGTCATTAAGCAAACCAATGGCAAAATGTGACTGGGGTACACTGCCAAAGGTCGTAAAAGGCAGCCATGTCACCCAACACCTGAAGTTGACTGCAGAGGGGCCAGATCATCTGAAGTTTGAATCTGGGACGTAAGTCTTCAGGTGCTTTTGCTAATAAGTTGGCCTCCTGGGTTGTTTTTTTTTTGCCAACCTTAAGATACTGGAAGACTGTTATCATGTCACCCCATTCCTTTTTTCCCCCATTAAATTAGACATATCCAATTCCTGCATCCCTTCTTCAGTCATCTTTGTTGCTCTTCTCTGCCCTCTTTCCAGAGTCTCAACACCTTTTTTATATTGTGGCGAGCAAAACTGGATGCAGTATTCCAAGTATGGCCTTATTAGGGCATTATAAAGTGGCATTAACACTTTACAAGATCTTGATTCTCTGTTAATGCAGCTGGGACATATAAGATGCTTACCTGGTTACTGATTATACCCATTTCCTGGGTACTCATAGTACACAGGAAATGTAGTACACGGGTTAGTACATAGTACACGGGTTAGATTCACGCAACAGTGCAAAGCCGTGGACATGCACATAAACAAACACGCATCCCCAAAGACAAAGCTAAGGTGAGCACTACTGAAATGTTGCATGCTACTAGATCTGGCACTGACTCATTTAAGCACCTTAGCAGAAACCAGTTGAAACTTGCCACATGTCAACTGTGATGCTGCATGGAAACAATCCCAGGATCTGAAGTATGTTTGGATTCATCTCCTACTTTCATTCATTCATTCCATTCATTTGTTTGTATTCCGCCTTTGTTGTGGTTGTTATAAATAACTCAAGGAGACAAACATACCTAATACACCTTCCTCCTCCTATTTTCTCCACAACAGCAGCCCTGTGAGGTGGGCTAGGCTGAGAGAGAGGGACTGGCCATGTGCAGTCCAAAAAAAAAAGTGGGACTAAAAAAGTTCAACTAATCAATTCAAATATGCAGGGTAGGTGCATATCTCGCCTTGGCTCCACTCTTCAGTCAAACCCTGTTCTGCGCATGCACACATGCACACACATTTTTTGCGGCTCTCAGTTTTTCCTTTTGTGAGGGAACCGGTTCCGAGTGGCTCTTTCACTGTTTCAGGTTGCTAACCCCTGCCAAAGGGGGCATTGCAACCGTCATATATATGAGTCAGTTGCCAAAACATTTTAATATTGATCCCATGGACCTTGGGGTTGCTGCAACGGTTGTCAAGTGTGAAAAATGGTCATAAGTCCCTTTTTCCAGTGCCGTTATAAATTTGAACAGTCACTAAATGAACTGTTGGAAGTCGAGGACTACCTGTGCCTTCAGCTTTGAAAGCTTGTGACTGGTGGCAGCTTTTTAATTACTGTTACCATTGCTCTTTGGAGGAGCAAAATACACATTTTGTTACCATTGCTCTTTGGAGGAGCAAAATAACACATTTTCTCTGTGTATTAATTATTCTACCTACTACTAGCAGAAGAGGAAATCCAAGGAACAAATGCCAGTGTCAAATGTTAGGGCAGGGACGCATGAGGGTAGCTAATCCATAGATTATGCTGGCCAATCGACCAATGTATTCTTAGCTTCGGAGTCTCCAGGGCAGCTTATATTCTTAAGGACTCTAGATAAGAAGGTGCATGTCTCTGCTTTTCCAATGAAAACAGATCCCCGGTTTCTTCCACGAGAGCTAGAATCTTGCTTTGAAAGTCATTTTGAAAATGACCGGGACATTTTCTTTCCAAAAGCCCCCAATGCTTTGTACCAATAAATAAAGCTAGACTTCTTTCCAATTTGAAATACAACTGGTTTTTAAATCCCTCAAGGAAAAAATTTGGCCCTTTTTGTTTTTCTTCTTAACTACAAGATTTCTGTCCAAATTCCACACCTCCCATCAATAGCTGACAAGATCTCTGCATTTGGAATAAAAATTGGGACCTCGAGTTTTTTTTTAAGATTCAGCCATTTCTCATTTCGGAAATTAATCATTATAAATGGCATCAAAGCAGCTAAAAGGACATTTATGTCCTCTTCTCTGCTATATTTATAGGCGATGGACAAAGAACGAAATATCTGATAATATTCCTTAGGGCTGCTTTTTTCCCACCCCAGTTTAAATACCCTTCTCCTTCCAACATTAATACCCAACATTAATACCCTTATTATTCATCGCTGTACTGATTGGATTGAGAGGCAATTATAGTCAGACTGGTAAGAAAAAAAACAGACAGCTCATAGCACCCTGATGAAATTTGCAGTCAGTACCTTTCCCCTTGCAAAAAGCCCATTCTAGAACAAAGAACATCAAATAGTAGGGCTGGAAGGGACCTCTAAGGTCGTCTAGTCCAACCCCATGCTCAAAACAGGGAGATCTTATATCATCCTGGTCAAACGGTTGTCCAGTCTATTTTGGAAAAACCCCAATAATAGAGCACCCACAAGTTCTGGAGGCAAAATGTCCCACGGATTAATTATTCTCACTGTCAGAAAGTTTCTCCTTATTTCTAGGCTGGATTTCTCTTTAACAATACTCTACCCATTACAGGCAGTCCTCGACCTACGACAACCGAGCCCAAAATTTCTGTTGCTAAGCAAAACCGTTGCTAAGTGAGTTGCGCCCCATTTCATGACCTTTCTTGCCCCGGTTGTGTAGTGAATCCCTGCAGGGGTTGATTTAGTAACGCCGTCGTTAAGCGAATATGGGTTCCCCATGCTTGTCAGAAGGTCGCAAAAGGTGACCATGTGACCCTGGGACACTGCAGCTGTCATAAATGTGAGTCAGCCACGCTTCTGAAATTTGGATCACGTGACCACGGGCGTATAGGCAACCCTCCTGAGTATGAAAAATGGTCATCAGGGTGGACTAGAAGACCTCCAAAATCCCTTCCAGCCCTATTCTTCTATGTTCTGTGATTCACACGTGCTCCCTCTGTCACAAGTCCAGCTTCAGCATAGGGTTGGCATGGCCCAACGGCGGATGCAAAGGCGAGGAATCGTAGATGACTCGGTATGCAAGTGAGCAATCATCCCTTCTCCATGCCGCGAAGAGGCAAGTGATGGGAAGGGGAGAGGGGAAAAAGAGAGGGTTAAATAAGGATAGAAAATCTGTTCACACAGCACCGGGTGCCTGCGGTTGGCCTTTTCTGCAATTACCTCTGCTTCCACACCCAAAAAGGAAATCATCCATCCCTGTTTTTCTATGATCTCAGAACAAACACCCCATATTGTAACCCCCATCTTCCCTTTCCCTCTTTCCAGCCCCCCCACCCCACCCCACCCCAACGACAGGCCAGCTGGCGAGAAGCAGCAGGAGAGGGGG
>JAKJMR010000864.1:248401-263083 GCA_024449315.1 Daboia siamensis
GAAGAAGAAGAAGAAGAAGAAGAAGAAGAAGAAGAAGAAGAAGAAGAGCTTCCTACATCACACAGTGCCAATAAAAACCAGCAGAGAGAGAAGGAGAGAGCTAATAGGATAATTTTGTTTCCCTTCTCTCCATCAGATGCATCTTTGATGTTTAAGCAACACCTCATTGCTGGGGGGGGGGGAAGAGAGAGAATGGGGCAATCTCACACACCCAAACACACACACTTAACTGTTTTAACTGCCATTTTCTTTTAGACAACCCCAACAGCAGCACTAACAAATTCTTCACATAGCTACAGTTCCCAGGCTTTCCTCAAGACAAGCATCTGCAAAAGCCCAGATACGAAAAAACCCGCTCTGTCGGTTAACAGATTTCCTGTTAATCCTCTGAGCTGCTACTTGTGCTGAGGAAGAGGAAGAAAAGGAGATAAGGGGGGGGGAGAAGGGGGGGGAAGGGAGAAGAGAAAAAGAGGGTGACTCTAGCCAGTTTCACTTCTGGCTCTGCCCACCACCGATGATCCAGCTCTGAGAGAATACAGTGCAGCTCTCCAAGAGATTTGTTTCTGCCATTATTTAGAAAGGACTGGTTTTAAAACGATTTCATTTTGCAGTAGATTTACGATAGAATGGTCTGAATCATCACATATTAGGTTAGCACTTTCTGGAAGAAAGCGTGCTTTCTCTGGCTTAAGTGATGACAGCACTGAGGCCATATTGTTGGATTTAAGTAGCATGCTAAAACAACGTAGCTTGTTAGCTAGCCATGGTTTGCTCAATTCAGGTAGTCCTCGACTCATAATCATTTGTTTAGGGACCATTCAAATTTACAATGGCACTGAAAAAAGCGACTTAGGACCGTTTTTCACACTTATAACCACTGCAGCATCCCCATGGTCACCAAAAAAAAAAAATATATCAAAATTCAGATGCTTTGGCAACCAGTTCATATTTATGACCGTTGCAGTATCCTGGGATGATTTTTTGCGACGTTCTGACAAGCAAAGTCAATGGGGAAGTCAGATTCATTTTACAACCGTTCCACTAACTTGTCAAATTTTCATCATCCATTAAAAAACCAATTTTCTGATCCTCTTTCCACCTGGCTTGTAATTGTCCATATTGAAACCAAGTTTGTACAATCTTTTTTCCTCGTAAACTTGTCAACTGGGGTGATTCACTTAACAACTGTGGCAATAAAGCTCGTAAAATGTAGTAAATCTCACTCAATTGTCTCGCTTAGCAACAGAAATTGTGGGCTCAATTGGGATCGTAAGTCAAGGACTACATGTAATTAACAATTACTGAGGTTTACCTAGAACAGGGGTAGGCAACCTCGGCTCTTTTATGACTCATGGACTTCAACTCTCAGAATTCCTAAGTCAGCTGACTCAGGAATTCTGGGAGTTGAAGTCCATGAGTCATAAAAGAGCCGAGGTTGCCTACCCCTGACCAAGAATGTTAAGCCATGATTTTAAAAGCAGGACAGCTGGATTCATGCAACGTTCTAGAACAAACTCAAATAAAGTATATTATGCCTTAGCAGACTATGGGGATCCATGCTTGCAAATATCCACAAAGCTATAATGACATGTGGATAAGCAAGCTGTAAATATGACCTATGAAACTTTTTCAAACTTCAGACAGCAAAATGTCCAAAACGACTCAGACCATACTCTTAACACACTCATCTGGTTCATAAATTCAACACTTAGCTATGGATTGTTTGATCAGTCACAATTACTATGTTTTTTGGGACCCGTGAAATTATAAAGCACAGCTTTACATGCAGCAGTGGCTGGGTTCACACAGTATGTTAAACCATAGTGTAATTTAATTTTAGCATAGTATGTTGTAAAGCCACACTAGTGGCGTACAGTCAACCAACCACACAGGACCTATGCTTATAAGTCTAAAGCAGTGGTTCTCAATCTTTTCACCGCCGACCCCCTTTAAATATCAAGATTTAAACTCTTCAAGCCTTCGTGGACCCCGTGACGGCATCGTGTCCCCCCCCCGGGGTCTGCAAACCACAGACTGAGAATACTGGTCTAAAGGAGCTCTGAGGAGGCTCTGCCACAATTTGGAAGCGGACATTTTGTAAAGCTGCTACAGAAGAAATGTTCTAAGACCAATTCCCACTCCATTGCCAACAACGTTGTTAACAAAATTAATAAGAGTATCGGCAACATTGTGATGTGGCGTTTTTAAGAGATGACCATGCACCAGAAAAGGTTGGAAGAACGTGGAACTGCAAGCAAATCTTACCCATGGTACACAACACCCCTGAACCCTAACCCCAGATGTTTTGGGGAATAGTAAGTGTCCATTTGTCCAGTGGGAACACATTTTCATTTTAAATGCAAGGATTGTAGGCTTAACCCTAACCCTTCTAAAACATGAGAAAGGAGTGTCACGTTTTACATGATCTCATTTTCCTTACTTTTGTGTTTATATGCATGTACATTGCTCTAATCAACTTCACACAGCACGCTAAGCCATAAAAAATTTCTTGATTTTGAGCTTAACATGTGATAAGAACACTTTCGCTGTAGTTTATATGCCATAGCTCAAGTCTTAGTATGATATGAAATCCAGCCAATAATCCAGCTGGCTTATTGAACAAATAATGGTTAAAATACATGCAATATGTGAACCCATTCATGGAGTGAAAGGCTGGGTTTACATTTTGAGCAAAGCCAGAGTGTGGATTACTTGTTTATAGTTTAGCATGTTATACAAATCCAATCCTCAGGTTTCTGAAGCATTAGGACTTCATATGTTACAGAAAACCAACCAATTGAATCAACCTCGGTTAAGCAAATTGTGACTCTGTGCTGTATGTGCGATTTATTTTGAAAACCAGAACTGAACAAAGCTCAGAATCTGTGCCCACCAAAATTAACACCCGATCACCTCAAACTTCCTTCTTGCAGCAGAAGGATTAGGAATGGAGGATTTAGCTTTGCTCCTAATGGTAAACAACCAGAAGTCAAGAAAATTTTGCTCACCTGCTGTAGGAAATTTTAAAAATCTACAGGTAGATTTGGATCTATCTCCTGTTTCTGCTCTGAAATACATTGCACTGGCAGAATAATTTATTTTGGTCATAAATCTATTACCTGCTTGGTCTTTATGCCAAAGCTTTTTCTTTACTTAATCTTAAAATAATCCCTGCCTGAGGGGACTTGGAGGAAGCGGGGAAAGGGGAAATACTTTTGTTTTCCAATCTAAGGGAACATCTGTAAGCCAGGGCAATTTTTCTTTGATCCTACTAAAATGCAGCCATTGCAGAATAGTCCATCATATCCCGGTTTTTTCAGAAAAAGAGTGGGGGGTGGGGGGGTGGGAGAGGACCCCAATGACTAAATATGGAGAAAATATCATACACACATGTACTCAAATACAAAAGCAGGAACGCACGGGAGGTCCCTTGCTCAAGGCGGAGAAACGTTAGCTGCACAGAAAATGCAAGCTTTTCTTTCAAAGACCGACATTGTCCTCGCTCCCAGCCCTAAAGGGCTAAGCAATCAAAAGCTTAATTTGAGCGGTTTTCTCCTTACCTAAAACCCATTCCGACTGTAGCAGGGAAGAAGGGTCGGAAAGAGGATCTCTGGGCATCTACCGGGGGGGGGGGGGGGGGGGCGACGGGAAGCTGTAAGGGAATGAAGATTCCAGCAGGTTTGCCAACCCGCGGAAGAAAATCCAGCGTCCGCTTCAGGAGGGGTGGGGTGGGATGGGGGGCGAGCTTCCAATAAATCTCCGTAGCTCCCTCCGCCTGGGATCTTTAAAGAAAGGTAGAGAAGGAAGGAGCAGGCCCTCGACTCGAGGAATCCATCCGGGAACCGGCCTAGAAGCCCCGACTCACACGACGGCCGCTGGACAGGGAGCCCCCGTTCAGGAACGCGCCTTCCCTTTCGCGCAGAGCGAGAGCGCACGGGCTGAACCGGCTCGCCTGGCCAGCCCGGGCTGCGCCACCTCCCGTAGAGCAGCTCCTGCCTGCTGCCCGCAATCCTCCTGCGCTGGAGGGATAAACCCCCCCCCCAAAAAAAAAATGCATGTCGCCCCCAAAGCGCCCCCTGACCCCGCCAAGGGACCGCTCCTCGGCCAGCGAGACCTGCACGTTTCCTCCACCTCTCTCCAGATGCCGCATTGGAGAGCCCGCTGGCTCGGCCGCCTCCCAAAAGGCCCCGACCGGCACGGACTTTGCCGGAGCGACTCGGCCCCCGACCCCCGTCCCTTCCCGAGTCGCCGAGACAATAAGCCACAGCGTCCCTCCTTCCCCCCCCCCCCCCCCACGCCGCCGCCTTCGGCCACCAAATCGCCGCTCACTTCTCTCCGCCACCGCCTCCGGCCACAGGCGCCCGGCGTCTCCTTCGGCTCAAGACGCGCCCGGTGCGCGCATCGCCGTCCCCCTTTTGTTGCTGCTGCTGCTGCTGCTGCTCCGCCTGCATCACAGGTGGCGCCGGCAAGAGCCCGGGCGTGCCAGCAGGATGCCGCCGCCGCCGCCGCCGCCTCCTCCTCGCTGGAGCAGCCTCGCCAGCCCTGGCTGCGGAACGGACTGCCTAACCCGGCTCGGTTTGACAAGAAGCCCCCGCCTCCCGAGCCACCAGGCCGGATCAGCTATTGGGCGCGTTCCCCGCCATTCACCCAGAGCCGCTGGGGGAGCCGGGCCGGGCTCACACGTGGCCAAAGCGCTTTTGGGGAGAGGGGCGACGGAGGGTCCTGGTCGCGTTTAATGAGGTTGTGGGGTTTTTTTGGGGTGGTGGTGGTGGTGTTTTCTGGGTCCCTTCGGTTTAGCCCGAGCCAAGCCACCTACGCCTTTCAGCTTGAAAATAGACTAATGCTAAACTTGGGGGGGGGGGGCTTCGTTTCCATCACAGACCTGAATAATCAGATCTTCCCGTTTGAGTGGGGAGGGGGAAGGGTGAACCCCAATTGCGATTTGTCTAGTAAACCACATTTAAGCAAACATTACAGTGGCTTCGTGCTTGGCCAATGGGCAGTAAGAGAGCCAGCCAGCGCCGTTGGATGTCTTTTGGGTGCCTCCAAGTCATTGAGATGATTCAGTAAATCTGGTTCAGTTAGTTATCCCAGGAGAAACGCTGCGTTCTGCACACCCAGCCAGAGTGTGCAAGGAGGGAAGGTGCTCAGCAAGAAATAAGTTGTGGGTGCAAAAGATGCTGAACTTTCATCTGTGGTTCATGTAAGATTCGTATGGGAGGTCAGCACTGTAGGGCAATGCGTGGCTTAAGCCCTGATGTGGTTTACGTTGGTTTGGAGTGGGGCACAAAAAACCCAATTAATTTTGAACTTTTTGTTTGTTTGTAAACAAGCCCTAGCTTGAAACAGTATTGTAAACCCAGCAACTGGATTTATATGTATTAGCATTCTTCGCTGTTCCTGTGTCAAGTGCCTGAGAATGAAACAGGCGTGAGTGAAGTGTGGAAACTAGGGCCTTTTGACGGTTAAATTTCAGTGCCTTCTTGTTCTGTGGGAAATTATTGGTATCCTCTGTATCTACAGGTTCAAATCTCAACTAAAAGTTAAAAGCCAAAGGTTCCCCCGCACATGCGTGCTAGTCGTTTCCAACTCTAGGGGCCGGTGCTCATCTCCGTTTCAAAGCCGAAGAGCCGGCGCTTGTCCGAGGACGTCTCCGTGGTCATGTGGCCGGCATGACTAGACGCCAAAGGCGCATGGAACGCTGTTACCTTCCCACCGTAGTGGTCCCTATTTTTCTACTTGCATTTTTACGTGCTTTCGAACTGCTAGGTTGGCAGAAGCTGGGACGAGTAACAGGCGCTCACTCTGCTACGCGGCACTCGTTATTCAACCCGCCAAACTGCCAACCTTCTGATCGACAAGCTCAGCGTCCCAACCCACTGAGCCACCGTGTCCCTCAGCTAAAAGTTATGTAATAGTTATTCCTACAGCATACTGCTGACCCTGCCGAGATGCAACAGTGTCACTATCCAAAACAGCAGAATAAGGCCCTTTCTTTGTAACCAAGGGGAAACCCGATTAGAAAACTAAGGGACTTAAAAAAAAAATGACATGCCTGGATAAAGAAAATGCTACAGATCAGACATGGATTCCAAATACTGGGGGCAAAAGACAAGGGATGCACTTCATCTTACCTTACTATCTTGTCTACGAGCATCCTTGGAGCATCTAGTATTATTGAAAAGCAGAGTTCTGAAATAGGTGATTGGTGCATTTGATCAAGCGGAACAAGTCTTGTTTTGCTGGGATCCCATTCTTCAAAGATGCAGATTCTGTACAGATATTAAATTTTAAAGTTGCGTCCAGTTTGGACAGAATCTTTTAACGTTACAATGCCTGGTTGAATCCCATTTTTACAATAACCTGTGCTTTTTAAAAAATATATCAGGAGGGGAAGGTGCTTCTCTTCCTTCCCAAGCTGACACTTGCTATCAAGGATCTTGATTTCACCTTTCTTCCTTTGCCTGCCTACTGCATTGCATATGTTCCTATAAATCTGGTATCTTCAAAACACTAATGCAGACACGTCAAACACAAGGCCCGGGGGCCGGATGCGGCCCGCGAAGTGGTTTCATGCGGCCCGTGAAGCCATCCTGGAAACAGTGAGGGAACGGCCCCCACTGCCTTGGCCCTGGCCCAGAGACCCTCCTTCTGCCAGAGACCCTCAGATCTGTCCCACTCCTGCCCAGGCCCCCATAGGCACCCTTGATGCAAACGATGTAGAGCTGGCCATGCCCACCCAGTAGGCCACACCCACTCTAGCCACGCCCACCCAGTAGGCCACGCCCACCCTGGCCATATCCACCCAGCCCCCTGAGGGCAACCGCAATGCTGATGCGGCCCTCAATGAAATTGAGTTTGACACCCCTGCACTAATGCATTCCAGTAAGTGCAAGTCAGATGTTTGTACTATATGTAACCTGTTAAGATTCCAGAACTATTTCCTTCAAACCAGTTACAGGTGGTTAAAGCATCCAATATAAGCAAATGAAATGAAGGTGATAACTATTACGCATGAACATTTGGGCTAGAAGGTTGTGACAAAGGATGAGCTTTTGCAGAAAGCACTGTTATATGAGTTTAACCCCCCACCCCCACCCCGCATCCCAAAATATCCAGCCCTCTCTGCTTTGAAAACCTATAGCAAAAACTACACCCACACCCCATCTTCAGACTTCAAAGAACACTTGGCATTCCATTTGCCTGTCATTTTCACAGTCTTGGCAGCTTCAAAGGTTTCTCTGTAAATCAGAAAATCTGTTGTTCCATCCATAATGCTGAAGACCACAAAGGATTGGGCAAGAGCAAGGAGTAGAAATAACTCAAGAAACAGCTGGTAAGAAGAAACTACTTTGCTGGGTCAAATTTTCTGCTAATAAATTTGTGCGTTGCACCGTTTTTTCTTTTGTTCCTTCACTACTCCATGGTCTAGAATGTATACTTTTAGCACAGAGAAATTGTGACTTATAAAAGAGGCAAAGCTTCTTTTGTAGCCTGGGAAAGTGGACAGATAATCAAAACACTTTCACAAATGGACAATCTCCGCATCTCAGTTGCAGCAGAGAAAAAAGAGAAACCCACATTAATTATTGAAATATACCGTGCAGCTGAGCCATATGAGCTGCAGAACAGACCACCGATGCTACCACTATTATATTATTGCTTCTCTCAATCTTCCTACCTCCAATTCTCTGGTCTTCATAGAGCTGCTCCAGAAATAAATATTATCTTTCTTCTCCAAAAAGCTGCTACAGATATCTGAGTTTGCCTAGTTTCCACTGAAAAAAAAGACAAGTTTTGCTTTCCTTGAAAAATCATCTTTAATGAGCCAATAGTCTTTGCTGGGTTTGGGGGTTATTGTTAAGGAGAAGAAGCGGAATTGCTTCCAGGGAGCAAGTAGGAACCTTTTTTTTAGATGTTTGCTTAAAAGACAACTGCCCAGTCTGCTGGTGAACACATTGGGAAACAAAAGATTTAAGAGAACACATTTCCTCCTACCTCTAGTTCTTTTCCTTACTACTTTAGTACAAATTATAAGAAAAGGGGGGAAAGAACAGTAGATATGCTGTTCTATCAGATGTTTAAGGGCAGCAAGTGCTTTCCAGTTCACTAGCAGCCTAGAAGAATGAAGAGTCCTGGAAGTGACATAGGTCTAAAACACGCTCTAATGTCAGTAGCAGCAGTAACACATCCTTGTTGAGAGGAAAGGTGATACTTCCTTTTGAGTAGAAAAGCCCTGGTAGTAGTTAGACGTTGCCATATCCCATCTGGACCAGCCAACTGCCTTTAATACTTGGTGGTGAAGGACTGGAACTCCAGAGCGGTGATCTGCCTCTCATTTGAGAACACGGCCTGATCAATTCGAGACATGGGGCTTCCGACGCTACGTAACCAATTCTTCCTGGGTGGAGAAGAAACAAAAATGAACAGTGCAAGCTCCTCCTTCTCCCGTTTTATTCACCCTGTGCGTTGCCAGAACAGGAATGTAGCTATTTACAGACCCCAAAAGCCATCAGGTGCAATGTGCACATTTGTTGGAAGGCAAGGCCCATATTTATTAAGACATTTTAATACAGATTCACCATGAATCATTGAAAGGAAGTAAATACGCTGCCAAAAGTTACCAGCAGAACAAATGGTTCCAATTAAGTTGAAGTAAATAATGTTGCAGAAGGAAAAAAAAAAAGGGGGGGGAGAAGATTTAAATAGGCTTTCACTCGTGAAGATTTAAATAATTGTAAGGGGACAAATTCCCACATAATTGGAAAAATGAGGGATCTCATAGGCTTTTATAGAGGGTCTTTTAACATTGCACCCTAAATATAAGCCCTCCCCCTTTGAGTTCAGATGTGTACATTACCCCATCTTAAAGGACAATTGGAGGGATGAAACTTAGATCTTTAATAACTTTGAATGATTTTGGAACATATAATGGTAGAATGGATGCCTGAAATGTACAGGTAGTTCTCAATTTATAGCCACCATTGGGACTATAACTTCCATCAGTAAGGGATGCAGTTAAGAGAGCTACACCCTTTTTTTCTGAAGTCATTAAATGAATCCAGCTTCCCCACTGACTTTGCTTGTAAGTTGCAAATGGGGGTCGCATGACCCCCAAGACACTTCAACTGTCATAAATACATGAAAGCGTTGCTTATCAGTTGTCAAGGGCACAAACTTTGATCATGTGACTGCAGGGACATTGCAATGCTTATAAATACAAAGACTACTCCACAGGACTACCTATACGTGTCATTTTGTAATTGGTAGAATAAAACTAAGTAGACTCTAGTTCAAACCTATACTGTGAGCCATCCAGAGTTGTGTTTTTTAAGATGGGTAATCATACAAGTCTTTTAAATTAAATAAATAAATAAATAAATTTGAGCCATTAAATCAGCTGAATGACATTGAGTCACTTATTCCTTTGTCACCTGATTACTTTGTCTCTGTAATTTCATTTTGAGAACAAAAGAAAACAGATAGGCTACTTTTAGCTCTAAATGTAATCATTTAAACAGGAAAAAAACAGGCTTATTCAATTTAAAATAACTTCCAGAAGAGTTCCGAATTTGTGGCAGCAAGACCAATATCTTGTAACATCTTACAGACTAAGTAAATACTGTGTTATCAATTTTCATGGACTAGTAGACTAATTGTCTTATAAACTAGATATATGCCACACACAAAAATTTGAGCCCTTTGATTAAGATCAAGTGTAGTATCTTATCACAAAACCCTTTCATCATTATAACATTGCTAGTTTTTAGATTGTTTTCTGGGCAAAAGGTTACTTTTTTGCTTTGTTCGTACAACATGCTAGACCAGGATAAAATTGAATTGCATAATTTAATATTGTAGGAACCCAGCTATTGGCTTGCAAGAATGAGATCACCACACTAAGATAGAATGTGGTTTATTCTTTGAGAGGGCATAACAATTACGCTTTTAACATTTTATGATTTTATGCAAATCCCACCTTTCATGCCATGCTGGGCTCTGTGCATTAAAGGGGCAAAACACAATCTAAATGTGATTTAATTTACATTTAATTAAAATCAAATTAAATACAGTCACCATGACCACTCTCCATGTATTTTACAATAATTTACGTTTGCAATTTGGCAGCAGAGGGAAAGGCAAACACAGGGATCAGTTGGAAGACCATGCCCAATACCTGGGTGTATGTGACTGTAACCAAAACTGAAATGGATATAGCTGTTTGATTTTTAAACAAAAAATATATATAAAAGCAGTCCACGCCTGTGAAATCTAATCAAAAGTTCTAAGGATCATGTTATATAAAGAACCTATGAATGAGTTTTCCCATGTAACATAAGAAAACAACTTTCTGCACATTGCCCACACACAATACATTTGCCCAGCTGGTATTCCATTTCAAAAACTGAAAGGCTGCCTATTTATTCTCGCCCAATTCTTAATTGCAAAAGAATGGCGAGAGTCATATGGATGGTTCTACACCTTTGCTTTCTTATCCTGCACTGACCTGGGAGGAGAAAGGGGGTAGGTGGAGAAGAAGAATGTGCCTTGAGGAATAGTGTTGCTGTGGATTATCTCCTTCCTATTTATCCCTGGTTCCTCAAAACCAGGGATGGAGTAGTGTGGTTGCTATGGAAATGGCCCCAATTCCCCCCTCCCCCTGAGACGTGAAGGTAGACAATATGTAGAGGCAGGTTGCTATGGCAACTGTCCCAGATTATTTTTTTTTTGTTCTCTCTCTCTCTCTCTCTCTCTCTCTCTCTCTCTCTTTCTTCAAGGTGATAGAAGATCTGGTTGCTATAGTAATTGCCTCTGGCTGTCATCTTCCTAAAGGTGACAAAACACTATTGCAGAAGTTGTTACACCAACACAACACAAAGCTTGCGGGTCACCCTAAACCCAGACCCTGCTTTCGCTCACTTGCTCTTGCTTTCCTTCCACCCCCACACAGAATCACCTCTGCTATGGCTCAAAAATTCATAAAGCAATTTTCTTTATCTCCTTCTGGACCAGTTCTTTAATTGCAAGCTGACCCACATCCTAGATTGAAGGGTGTCAATTCCCTCCGGAGGCAGAATCTGGAGAGGTACCCTACATAGATATTCTCAGTGGAGGGTGGGTGGAAGGGAAAGACTCCTATAATAGGCTGATAGGGGCGATCTTCAGATCACAGTTGTGAAAATTGTTATAATAGGCTCTCGTTTCTATTACAGGTAGTCCTTGACTTACGACCACAATCAAAACCAGAATTTCTGTTGTTAAGCAAGGGGGTTGTTAAGTGAACTGCACCCAATTTTACATTTTTCTGCCACAGTGCTTAAGCGAAGCACTGCAGTTGTTAAATGAATTGTCAAGCACAGGATACCAAGAGTCAGGGCAGTTCAGATGAATATATAGGTTTATTTTATGCTAAAGCTCTCTACAAGAATCTGAACTACTAACGGTCAAAGCCAGTTGGCAGTAGACAAGAGTCAACAGGATTCAAGGTGGGCTAGACTTAGATCTCTTTTGGGCCTGAAGGGAATCAAGACTGATGATGTGTTTGACCCTTCTCTCAGGCTCAACTTGGTCATCTTCTACATGAACCATATAGTCATTAAGTGAATCCACTGATGAAGCTTAATGTGGAACCTAATCAGAATGGGGTTTCCGAACTTTCTCTCTTAGGAGCAAGAACAAGAATGGTTAGGGCACTAGCCTCACACCTTAACTTGTAGATTTTAATTTTTAAATAAAAATAAAACATACTCTGATCAAGAGAGGAACATAAATAGCTTTACACTGTATTCAGCACCCTGTGGATGGCTACAGAGGTAGTTGCTTAGCTGTTTGATTAGCAGTAACCAGGCTAGTACTAGCTCAGAAAGACAACAATTAAGGCCTGTGGTGGAACATCTTCATCACCAAAGGTATTCTATCTTTGGCCAGCAAGTGCAAAAAAAAATAATCCCAAACAATTCCAAATTCAGTCCTGACAACTTGTACAGTACTGGATTTCAAAGAATACTGAAATTCCAAAACTGGCTTTCAGTGCTGGTAATTCAGGAGTCGTGTGAAGTCCTTTTCCCTATCTCCATACCATCTACGTCTTTATTTTTTTATGGTCAGGGACTATCATCCACTTGTTCCAGCAAAACCATTCCAACTGAAGGAGCCAGGTTTCCTTACTTACATAATTTCCACTTTCTCCTTTGTCCCCTGCACCTGTCCAGTCACAGTCCCATGGGCTGTATTCTTCACCCAGCCAACCAGTCCTAGTTTTCTCCCTTGCTCTTCTGTGTACTAATAGGAGGAGAAAATAAACAGAGATAATCATCATCAGAAAGATATTCTGAAATTATGTACACTGTACTGTATACATTGCTTGGTATCTCTCCATTTGATGACTCTAGCTAAGTATGTGAACTACCTTTATTGAGAAATATTGGTTTCAAGGTTATATCAAAGTTCAATCACTTATGTCTGATCAGAGATGACTATTTCAGACAGGCAGTGACTTCCGGTATTAAGGGAATGAAGGAACTGAAAAAAATGCAGCTTAGCAACAATAGCCTGATTTTCATCTTGGAACTTTACTATATTTTCCCAAATACTGCCTACTTCTTCTAAGGTACATATGGAGATATCAGCTTGTTCGGATTTAGCAATTCTTGAGGTTTTCAAGACCATGACAAAACTGAGGAATTTTGAGCTGCAATAACGTGTTTTATTTTCCAGCGGATATTTTTAAGACTCAGATAAGCACCCAGTTGATGCCAAGATATATGCAAATGTCCCAGACTTGTGCTGAGATTATTCAGTGTTATCTGAATAATGGCTTACTGTTATATGTTCAGCCTGCCTTGTTCCTTTCATCCCAATCTTGCTTCCAATCCCCAACCTCTGTTGATAGCTGATATAAGCAGCTTCTCTGCTATTGCTCCCATGATTCCATTCCTGGTCTAATATCCAGGAGTACAAGTTCAAGGATTATAAAAAGGTAAAGGTTCCCCCGCACATGCGTGCTAGTCGTTTCCAACTCTAGGGGCCGGTGCTCATCTCCGTTTCAAAGCCGAAGAGCCAGCGCTTGTCCGAGGACGTCTCCGTGGTCATGTGGCCGGCATGAGTAGACGCCAAAGGCGCACGGAACGCTGTTACCTTCCCACCGGAGTGGTCCCTATTTTTCTACTTGCATTTTTACGTGCTTTCGAACTGCTAGGTTGGCAGAAGCTGGGACCAGTAACAGGCACTCACTCTGTTACGCGGCACTCGGGATTCGACCCGCCAAACTGCCGACCTTCTGATCGACAAGCTCAGCATCCTAACCCACTGAGCCACCGCGTCCCTTTCAAGGATTATATTTGAACAATAATGGTTTTCTTTATATAGAAATAGAAGGTGGAAGGGACCTTGGAGGTCTTCTAGTTCAGCCCCTTGCTCAAACAGGAGAACCTATATCATTTCAGACTATCTAATCTCTTCTTAAAAACCTCCAGTGAGGGAGTGCCCATAATGGTACATGGTATGGTATTTGCAGCTCTTAGAAAACCCAGGACTGTACAGTTTAAACAAAAACATAACTTCCCTCATTTTGCCATGATATACATCTATCTATCTATGTATCTAAAACTCTCCTGTTTGTGTGTAACCTTTAACTGTGCAAAACAGTATATTGTAGGGGCGCAATTTTTGAACCAAGATACCATATGGGCTAACTTACAGAATGCATCCAAAAGCTGGCACCCATAACTCCCATGAAATAGAAATTTGGCAAATTTTATAAAACATTTTATAACATAAAAATTACCACAAAGCATTTTATAATAGAAAATCTCATAAAACATGTCTTGTGGTCAACTCCTCATGTTTGACTGTACTATACCACGGGTGTCAAACTCGCCACGTGATGTGTCACGACGTATTTTTTCACATTGCTGGAGCTGGGGTAGGCGCAGCCTCCACATGATGCAACCAGCCCACGGGCCGGTGGTTTGACAACCCTGTACTATACAGTTCAGCATGGACTATTTTCAGGGCAGGTACCTCTCTGAATATCTCCTTGAATTTTCAAGAACTTTTCCAATACATTAGAAGTTCTGCCATTTTTGAAGGCTGTAAGAATCTAGTAAGGAAAAAATCTCTGAAGTGCTGACCCAATGGGTCATGAGTTATCTAGTAATATATTAGAAAAGATACAACTTACCTTTCTAAAGAAGACACCTAAAAGAGAGAAGAGATACAGTAGATATCATTATAGCCACACATTAGTAAGCAATATCTACTGCCATTGGGCTCTTCCAGTAGTGATTATAAACTGGAGTGTCCCACAGCAGAAAATTAAAGCACCAATAAAATCATTTACAAGGTAGCCCAGTGGTTGGTAATTAAAATGTTTAAAGCCAGGAATCCAATCATTCTGTTTTGCTGGGCTCTCTGAATATCTCCACACATTTTTAAGAACTTTTATTATTCTTAAAAATAAGTCCATCTTTCAAGATGTTCTATTTCTTATAGTAGTGTTTTCCAATCCATTGCTGTCCAGATGGCCCGCCACGCCCTCTCAAAAATATGGGATCAATGGCAGTTATAGCACATCTTGAGGGTACCAAGATGCAAAGACTATCTTAAGACATCACCATCTTGGTGGAGCAGAGGGCTAATGCCTCCTTAAGTAACACCAGCTGCCTGCAATTAGTGCAGGTT
>JAKJMR010000864.1:293085-321572 GCA_024449315.1 Daboia siamensis
TGTGGACTTCAACTCCCAGAATTCCTCAGCCAGCTGGCTGAGGAATTCTGGGAGTTGAAGTCCACAAGTCTTAAAGTTGCCAAGTTTGAATAATTGAATAAACCTTTATTGTCAGAGTACAACCATGTATACAAGACCCCTGGTTCAGTCACTTACAGGTAGTCCTCAACTTACAATCCCAATTGGGACCAGAATTTCTGTGGTTAAGCAAGGCAACACGCCCGATTTTACGACCTTTTTTTTTTTTTTGCCACGATTGTTTAAGCAAGTCCTGTTAGTTGCTAAGGGAATCGTGTTGTTAAGTCAATTTGGCTTCCCCCCTTGAGTCTGTTTGTTGGAAGCTGCTGGGAAGGTCACAAAAGGCGAGCAACATGGCTTGGGGACCCTGCAAGCACGGTCGACCTATGCTCCTTTCCGAGAGCCCGAATTTTAAGCACGTAGCCAATCATAAGTCCGTTTTTCAGCGCCGTTGTAACTTTGAGCGGTCACTAAAAGACATGAGCGTACGTTGAGGGCTACCTGTAATTCCAAAATCCAGCCAAGATCTCTTACCAAAAATCCTGCAGTCTGCCGGTGAGCACGGCCCTGACTGATCCCCGGGTTCATAACACGCTTAACCTTTTCTCTGTTATAGAAATAACATAATGCCAGAGATCAGCTTCATTGCAAGGTTGAGTTGTTACCATTCCAAAATCTTTTCATGACAGTTTTCCTCGGCCTAGAGAATTACCGGCATTCTGTTCTTCCTTTAATATAATCTGTATATTGTTAATACAAACTGTCTCCTTTATTATTATTATTATTTTTTTCTGCAGCCACTGCCTAGAAAATTTAAGACGAGGCCGCCAAATCCCTCGTCTTCCCTTCGTCAGAAAATGTTGTGCTCCTATGTCAGCCATACAGGATTGGGGCCAGGGGAAGGAACCCCGGCCAGAGAAGGTGTGTCTTTTGAGCGGGCAACTAAGAAAACACACAATTCCAGAGCGATGCTGTCCCTAACGTATACAACTGCAGTGCTTCACTTTGCAACCCTGGCAAGAAAGGAGGTCCCGTGGGGCAAAACCCACTTAAACAAATGTTTCACTTAGCCACAGAGATTTTTGGACTCCAGTTGTGGCGGGAAGTCGAGGACTACCTGTATAATATAAAAATGTTACAGTTTTACAGGAAGAAAGAGGAAGCATTTCGTGGGTCAGCTATCGGCTATCGGCCTACGTTTGAAATTCTCCAGTTGGGGAAAAAAAGACAGCCCTTCCCCTTTATCCCTTGCATTCGGTCCTCTCCCAGCAGGAAAACGCATCCAGACTAAAAGGCGGAAAAAAGAGAAGGAAGTAATGCGAAACCAAACATTCTAAAACAAACAGAAATCAGAACAGTTCATTTCCCAGGCTCTGAACGTCGCTGGGAACAGGTGCAGCATCTTCAGCGAGTACCTTGAGAACTTGCAAAAGTTAAAAAAAAAAAAACTCCAGGAGAAAAATCTTGGTTTTTGGTTTTTTTTTCTTTAAAGCCTAGCTACAGCCATCTGATATCCAGGTAATCCTCGACTTACCGACCACAACGGAGCCCAAAATTTCTGTTGCTAAGCGAGACATTTGTTAACGTGAATTTAGCCCCCATTTTATTGCTTGCCACAACTCTTTAAATGGAACCACTGCGGTTGTTAAGCTAGTAACGCGGTTGTTAAGCGAATCTAATTATTTTTCCCCCACGGACTTTTGCTTGTCAGACGGTCGCAAAAGGGGATCACGTGACCCTGGGACACGGCGACCGTCACAAACGCGAGTCGGTTGCCAAGCGGATTTTGATTACGTGACCCTGGGGATGCCTCAGTGGTGGTTAAGTGTGAAAAATGGGTCATAAGTCTTTTTTTTTTCCCCCAGTGCTTTTGTAACTCTGAACGGTCACTGAATGAATTGCAAGTCAAAGACTACTAACGCTTAACTGCACTGACGTCACGTACAGTTTGAGTCTGTGTTTCATGTCTGCACATACGTGGGCTGCATGTGTGACTGTAGCTCAATGCGCGATGTCACACGTGTGCGATTTCCGACTTGTGTCCTGCAGGACTCGGCTCCGATTGCTCAGCGTGTGATCAGATAAGCCTGACCAAGAAGTGGAAACCAGCCAATCGGAGGATCCCCATGGAAGCGGATTCAGAAGACCTTGACGTCTTCTCCGGCGAAGCAAAGAACAAGGAACCCAAAGGAAGCCTCCCGACAAGAGCGGAGACCCCTTCAGCAAACTCTTCCTTTCCGATTTTTTCTAAGAGGGAAAGTCAAGGAAAAGATGGCGTCCCCAGAGCAAAAGGGAGCCAAAATCTGTACCAGGTTTGTAAAAACGATCATCCGCAAAACAGAATGAATCGATTTAAGAGGCTTTCCAGACTGGCGCAGCACCTTAAGTCGTGTCACGGTTTGCTTAGTTTTCACTTAGTTGAAGTCCAGCCACCGTAACGCTGTCCGGGGAATTCTGGGAGTTGAAGTCTTAAAGCCTTGGAATATTGAGTCCAGTTTTGGTCGCCACGATACAAAAAAAATACATGGAGACTCTAGGACAGGGGTAGGCAACCTTGGCTCTTTTATGACTCGTGGACTTCAACTCCCAGAATTCCTGAGTCAGCCATGCTGAGGGGAAAGGGAGAGGTTTCCAAGCTGAGCCATGCTGGCTCAGGAATTCTGGGAGTTGAAGTCCACGAGTCATAAAAGAGCCAAGGTTGCCTACCCCTGGCCTATGCACTAAACCAGGGGTCTTCACACTTAGCCCCCTCATGATTTGTGGACTTCAGCTCCCAGAATTCCTGAGCCAGCCATGCTGAGGAGAAAGGGAGAGGTTTCCATGCTGAGCCATGCTGGCTCAGGAATTCTGGGAGTTGAAGTCCATGAGTCCTAAAAGAGCCAAGGTTGCCTACCCCTGCTCTAGGAGCAATGCAGAGAAGAGCAGCAAAGATAATTAGGGGGCTGGAGGCTAAAACCTATGAAGAGCCGTGGCTGGAATTGGGGATGTCCAGTCTAATGAAAAGAAGGGCGAGGGGTGTGACATGTTACAACGTTCCAGGTTTTGAGGGGCTGCCACAAAGAAGAGGAGGGGCTCAATCTCTTCCCCAACCTCTTCTCCTGAAGGCAGGAGAAGAAGCAACGGATGGAAACTCATTAATGAGAAAAGCAGCCTAGCACTAAGGCAGAATTTCCTGGCAGAGAGAACAAGTTAAGCAGTGGAAGGGCTTGTCTCCACGCGTTGTGAGCGCGCCAACATTGGAGGTTTTGAAAGACGAGATTGGACAACCGTTTGTGTGAAACGGTACAGGGTCTCCTGCTTGAACAAGGGGGTTGGACTAGAAGACCTCCAAGGTCCCTTCCAACTCTGCTTTCCCTTTTCTGGTTGCCTAGTTTTGGAAAGGCTGGCTTAGGCTGAGAGATGATTTTGCTGTAAGACGATTCCAAGCTGCTTCCTCTTCTGACTTTCTCCATCTTGCAGGAGGAGGAGGAAGAGGACCTTTGGGCTCAGGAGGTGCTCAACATGGCCAAGTGGACCTCCTGAAACGGCCACTCCTGTTCAGTTAACGGAATTCCCGGGAGTGTTTTGGGCAAGGCAATAAATGGAAAAAGTCATTAACTGTCTCTTGGTCCCATCCACTAACTAAAGAATGAACACAACGCGGTTTCTAGAGCAGCGTTTCTCTGGGATTTCAAATCCCAGAATTCCCCTGTCACCATGCTTTAAGAGGAGTGGACTTCAACTCTCATGCTGGTTGAGAAATCGAGGGAAATGAAGTCTACGCCTCTTAAAGCAGGCTGGCTGGGGGATTCTGGGAGTTGAAGTCCACCCTCCTTAAAGCATGCTGGGTGGGGGATTCTGGGAAGTGAAGTCCACCCAACTTAAAGCATGCTGCCTGGGGGATTCTGGGAGGTGAAGTCCCCCCCATCTTAAAGAATGCTGGCTGGGGGATTCTGGGAGTTGAAGTCCTCCACCCAACTTAAAGCATGCTGGCTGGAGGATTCTGGGAGTTGAAGTCCACCCATCTTAAAGCATGCTGGCTGGGGGATTCTGGGAAGTGAAGTCCACCCCTCTTAAAGCATGCTGGCTGGGGGATTCTGGGAGTTGAAGTCCACCCTTCTTAAAGCAGGGTGGCTGGGGAATTCTGGGAGTTGAAGTCCACCCCTCTTAAAGCATGCTGGCTGAGGAATTCTGGGAGGTGGTCCCCCCCCCTCTTAAAGCCTGCTGGCTGGGGGATTCTGGGATGCGAAGCCCACCCACCATAAAGCGTCCAAGATTGAGAACTAGGGTGCACAGAGGCTGGACTCTGACCGCTGAGAAGGCAGGGCCTCTTTGTGTCCCAGATGCCTGTTGCAGCCAGGAAGACCTGGGTGGGCAGGAATCTCCGGCCTCGGCAATTGGGGCTGGGGGGTGTGTGTGTGGAGACTGCCCCTTCCCCCAAATGCTACGGAGGAAGCCCAGAAAAAGGCAATGAATCCAGATTTGGGCAGGGAAGCCCTCTCTCCGGATTTGACCCCATCACTTCGCGCGCTCCCTCTGCCCCTCCGCTGGCCGACCGGCCCGGACCCCGCTTAGCTTTCGCCAGAGCCCCGCCGCGCCGGGCAGCTGCTGCCCCCTAGCGGCGCGAGGCGCCGCGTCTCCCTCGGGCCGAAGGCTGGCCGCCTTCCCCTCCTGGCAAGGGGGCGACCCGGAGCCCGGGGGCGGCGGCCAGCGCCTGTCGTGCAGCGCCGAAGCGCCCACCTGCCCAGCCCGAGCCAGCCAGCCAGCGGGAGGGAGGGAGGCGGGGTGGGGGGCGCCTGCCCTGGCGGGACTCGCCGGACGGGGGCGGGATGCCCGCCTGGCCCGGGCCGGGGTCTCTCTGCCGCAAGCCCCGCAGGGCAGCCCGCTTCCCTGCCCTGCTCGCTGCGCAGCGCCGCCGCCGCCGCCGGCCGGGCTGGCTGGCCGGCTTCCTCTTCCGCGGCTGGGAGGCGGAGGCTCCCCACGCGGCCCTGCCCGCCTGCCCGCCCGCCTGCCTGCCTGGCTTGGGCGGCCGGCTTGAGCCGCGCTCCTGCAGCGCCCCGATGTCGGCGGAGGGCCAGGCGGGGGGCGCCGGGTCGGGGCTCTGCTGGGCCTCGCTCTTCTCCTGCCTGGGCCTGGCCTGCTCCTACGTGGGCAGCCTCTACGTCTGGAAGAGCCACCTGCCCAGGTGAGGCCGGGGGCCAGCGGGAAGGCGGAGGGGTTGCTTGGAGGAGGGCGCGCTGGGGGGGGGGGCGGGAAGCTACAGACGCGCGATCCCCCCTCCTCCAGCCCGGCTCGGAGATCCGGAGGCAGCCCCGATCCCCTGCAAGGGTGGGTTGGGGTGTGTGTGTGTGTGTGGGGGGGATCTTTCTCTGCGAGAAAGGCGCCAGGCTTGCTTTTTTTGGGGGGGGGTCTCGTATGCGAGGCGCTGAAGCCCAAGCCCCTTTGCAGAAATGGGGAGATTGGGGTGTGTGTGTGTGTGTGTGCAATGCAAGCATCAGCCAAGCCAAGAGCCTCGGAATCAACTTGAAGCCTTGAGCTTCTCCGAGACGGGGGGGGGGGGGGAAACCCACTTTATTTATTTTTATTACATTTATATCCCGCCCTTCTCCGAAGACTCAGGGCGGCTTACAAGCTTAGCACTTTCCCCGGATCGGCCGGTTTTGTGAATGAACGGGTCAGCTCCCTAGTTTGCACTGCATCGTATTCCGCCCCCCCCTCCTCCTCCTTCACACACACACACAACACACACACACAGAGAGACAATTCAGACTTGGGTTTTTCCTCCTGCAGGGACCACCCCGCCGTTATCAAGCGCCGCTTTACCAGCGTCCTGGTGGTCTCCACTTTCTCGCCCCTCTTCATTTGGGTCTGGAAAGAGGCGACGGGCATTAAGGTGAGGGCGGCAAAGTTACCTGTTTCAAAGATTTGTTTGTTTCTTTACAGGCTACTGTTTTGTTGTGTTTTTTTTAAAAAAAAAAAAAAACCAAAGTGAATCCAAACAGCAAATGTAACAGCGGGTGGGAAAAAAAAGCCCAAGGCTTTTAAAACGCTTCAAAAGTTTTGAAATGCTGGATTGATTTAAGAATTTTTTTTTTTTCCCCCCCCCCCGGGATCGTGAAGCAGGGACACCCAACCATGTTCAGACAGAGAAAATCTCCACAGCCCAGCAAAGAGAAGCAACAGAAAGAGAAAAAAAAAATTACACTTGACTGAAATGTGACCTTTAAACCTCTTTCGGCTTATAATGCCCTTATGACGACATTTTCCATCTTCTGTTACATTACAAAAGAAATAAAATTCGGTGCTAACTTTTGGAGAGCTCTGGGGGCTAGAGCCAAAGTTTGCGATGCAGCCTTGATAGGTATCCCTTCTCAGCTTAGTGTAGAAAAAGTGTTTTGTATCAGAAAACAGCCTTGCTGAGATAGATTTATCCCCTAACACAGGGGATCTTCAAACCAGGCTCTTTCATGACTTGTGGACTTCAACTCCCAGAATTCCTCATGCCGGGCTGAGGAATTCTGGGATTTGAAGTCCACAAGTCATAAAAGGGACAAGTTTGAAGACCCCCTGCCGTAACAGAAGCAATATTTGATGGAAAAGATCAACTGGCTAACGTATTACCATGCAGGCAGAGCGGTGTGGGAAAAGGATCAAGTTGCCTGGAGTTGCTCGGATAATGAGATGGGATGACATGATACATTTAATACATAAATTAGGGGCTTGCACAATTTATTTATTTATATCCCCATCTTTTTTTTATTATTATTTTTACAACTAACTCAAGGTGGTGAACATATCCAACATACCTTCTTTCCTCCTCCTATTTTCCTCCCAACAACAACCCTGTGAGGTGGATTGGGCAGAGAGAGAGAGAGGCAGGGGGGGGGAACAGGCCCAAACTTACCCAACCAGCTTTCATGGCTAAAGAGGGACTAGAACTCCCCGTCTCCTAGTGTTTGGCTCAAAGTCACCCAGCTGGCTGTCCTGGCTAAAGAGGGGACTAGAATTCACAGTCTCCCAGTCTGATGCCTTAACCACTAGACCAAATTTAGGGCCTTAAAAAGACCAGCCTCAGCAGTTTGAGCTGGGCCTAGGAAGGGCTGGGGAAATTTCTGTGCAATTACCAGCCGAAGCTGGTTGCTGGAATCCACACGGGTTTAAGCCAAGCGGTTGCTCTGATCTCTTGGTGGTGCCATTTTGCCAGGCTGAGATCTGACCAACATCCCCTTGCCTTGCGGTCCTCTTGGCTTGGCAGGACAGTCCTGCCCGGTTTCCTTGGGCGAGCCAAACGGCTCAAGGACACCCACCCGTGTTTGAAAAGGACGTTTCCTAGGAGAAGATTTGGGTCATCACCAGAGTGGGTGGTATTCGCCCACTCTTGGCGGCTTCTGAACTGTTCGATGGCCGCCTTTACTATACAGCGTTCTTAATCAAGATAATTGCAGCCTGGCAAAACATTCATGCTACACGGCGCTCACGATGCGCAATTAGCTAGATTGGAGGGTGGTTTTTTTTTGTGTGTGTGTGTGTGGAGTGTGGTTAATCCTTTGGTTCATCCCTGCCTCGGTAGGTGGTGCGATTCAGGAACCAGTTTAAATGGCTTGTTGTCAACACAGCCACAGCTGAAGCGAGAGGCTCTTTCAGCCACCCACAGCACAATAATTCTGCTGCCCAGTGGGGTGTCGGGGTGGAATGATTGTAGCACCTCAGAGAATTAAGTAAAAAGTTGCATGAAGGCAAGTTGGGCGCCATATAGATTTAATGGTTTTATTTCCAAGGGAGTCTAAGATGGCACCTTACGTACATTTTCTGGATCCAGTTTGGTCGGAGTGGTTAAGGCATCTGGCTAAAAACCAGGAGCCGGTTGACTTAGCCATGAAAGCCCGCTGGATGACTGGGCCAATCGGCAGGAGACTGTGAGTTCTAGTCCTGCCTTGGACATGAACGATGTTTAAGGTGACTTTGGGCCAAATCGCCAGGAGACGGTGAGTTCTAGACCTGCCTTGGACGTGAAAGACATGTAGGTGACTGGGCCAATCACCAGGAGTCAGCGAGTTCTAGTCCCGCCTTGAGTGTGAAAGCTGACTGGGTGACTTCAAGGCAGTCTTTCTCTCTCGGCCCATCCCACCTCAGAGGGATGTTTTGTTGGGGAAAATAAGAAGAGGAAGGAGCACCAGGTATGTCCAGGGCCTTGAGTCATAACGACGGGATTTTAAAAAAAAACTCAAAATCAAATCAAGTCTCCCCTTTCCCACCTCTCCAGGGGCTGAAGTCAATTCACAGCAGGAGAAACCTGCAACTTAAGACGGTTCTAGTGTAGGTGAGATGCCCCTTTCCCTGCCGTGCGCCCCTTGTCTGCTTACGCGCGGAGCGAGTCGGGAGAGGAGAGGGAAGCCGCTGCCCGGGGGTGGGTGTTGATGAAGGTGTCTCTCCTCCTCTACTCAGCCAGATGCATCCCTTCTCACCTTGATGGGCTTCCGGCTGGAGGGCATCTTGCCGGCGACTCTGCTGCCCCTTCTTCTGACCGTGGTAAGCGTGGCTCGCCTGTACGATGGGTCGGGCAGAGCGTTTCCGACAACCAGCCAAGCGACCTGGGTCTTCCACAGCTGGCGCCGGATGCTGGGTCACAGAATGCTGGGGGGGAGGGGGGGGGGGGGGGGGGGGAATAAATTATGTTTTATGTTTTCAAAAGGGGGTGGGTATCTGCAATGCCCCGGCGAACGTGGCTCTGCTCTCTTCCCAGATCCTGTTTCTCGGCCCCCTCATCCAGCTGTCGATGGACTGTCCCTGGGACATGGTGGATGGCTTAAGAGTGGCCTTTGGTAAGAATCTGCGGAGGGGCTTTGCGTTAATTAAAAAAAAAGAGAAATATTTCACTAAGGGGTAGATAAATGTTTGGGGGGCACACTTTCCTTGAGTGGGGATGCCCGCGCTGTGTTTTGCTGAATTTGACTGTGGGTGGAGACGAGCTTCGATAAGTTCCCTCGATCTGTGCCTGTGTTTCTCAAGCTTGGCCCCTTTAAAAAGGGGCGGGCTTCGACTTCCGTGGCTGGCTGGGGAATTCTGGGAGTTGAAGCTCACCCCTCTTAAAGGGGCCGAGCTTGAGCAACACCGGTCTCGCAACAGGTTCTCCTCGAATTGTGATCCCAGTGGAGACCAGAACTTTGGTAGCTAAAGCAAGACGGGGGGGGGGGGGGGGGCTGGAGTACGTCGTGCCCACTTTTACGGCCCTTTTTGCCAGAGTCGTGAAGTGAGAGGCTGCAGTTGTTAAACGAATCACGCGGTTGTTAAAAACGAATCCAGCTTCCCTCGTTGACTGCGCTGGTAGAAAGCCGGCTGGGAAATAAATAACACGCTGGGTTGCCAAACGTCCAGATTTTGATCACGTGATCGCGGAGACGCTGCAACGGTCATCAGTGTGAACCAGGGGCCTAGGTCACTTTCTGAGTGCCGTTGTAACTTCAAATGGTCACTAAATGAATGGTTGTAAGTCAGAGACTGCCTCCGGTTGATTCTTGGTGGCAGTTCAGATTACCCTGCGACAGCCTCCTAAACTGAGCAGGATGCTCACTGCCATTTTTTTTTTTGCCCTGCTCAAGAGATCAAGGCGTGTGTGTGTGTGTGTGTGTCAGTAACACACGCTTCTACTCCCCCTCTCAGACCCCAGGTTTTGGGTACTCTGTCTCACCGACATGCGCTGGCTGCGCAACCAGGTCATCGCGCCCTTCACCGAAGAGCTGGTCTTCCGGGCTTGCATGGTGCCCATGTTGGTGCCCTGCACAGGAGTAGGACTAGCCATCGTCACCTGCCCGCTCTTCTTTGGCGTCGGTGAGTTTTTGATTGATCGATCGATTACATTTGATTGCCACCACGCTCCCTTCACGGTGTCCTCTCACCGATAAGCCCTGAGCTGGCTTTTTGCTCGTCTTGTCTGGACCTGGCTGTGAGCTAAACATTGGAAGCTTGTGTGTGCGTGCGCGCGCACATGCACGCACTATTAGAGGGGTGGGGGTCTTCCCTGAGAAGACCTTGGTTCTTCCTCCAAGTTGTTTAGTAAACCCCCATGGACCAGAAGGCGGACGGGCAAAGGCTTGCGGTGGGATAATGGACGGATTGCGGAGTCCTTGGTGCTCTCTGAACGCGGGACGTCTCGCGGCCCAACTAGGCAGCCTCATCAGTGCTAGAAGGGATTGGGGTTTGCCCTCTACGAGCCTGGATGAAGTTACCTAGTCGGGTCATGAAAACGCCTCCAAGAAAAAATACCAAGCTTAAGAGATCACCAAGGAAACCCCCCCGCCCCCCCCCCCCGCGCTAGAAATATTCTACCAATAATGTGTGAATGCCTGATTTACTTACTTATTTGGCAAATGGTCCTCGTGCTTACAGGCTTTCCTAAACAGAAAAGCCGGGGGGGGAGGGGGGGGCGCAGCCTTTGCTTCTGAGGTGCTCCCTTTCTTCCTCGTGGTTATTTAAATCGGAACTAAAACGCGTCCCAGTGGGATAGGGAATCGGGCGGGGGTGGTGAGGGCCAACCGGATGCTCCGGATCTAACTTTTGATTTGAGTAGCCTGCTGATTTGGAAAACGAAGCCCCCAGGTGCAGCGAAAGAATTTCATGAAAGCTCAAGAGAATCCAGCTGGTTAGACGTTGAATGAGACACACACACACACACACACCCGCTCCAGAAAGCTGCAAATCCGTAGGCTTTAGCTGGAAAGCTGAAAAACACCGTTCCAGGAGAAAAAAAAAAATCAGCATCCCCATCCATGCTGTTGCCAAGCCAACCCCAGGGGTGAAGTCAGCAAGAGTCAAGATTGACTCAAATTAGACTGATTTTTGTCTCAAGCTGTCAACAAGCTTGTCCCCCCCCCCCCCCCCCGGCTGAAATATAGTCCCCGACTTACGACCAGAATTGGCAACTGGCTCTCCGTTGCTAGGAAGGCAATTGTTAAATTGAGTCTTCTCTTGATTTTTATGATATTTTTTTTTTTGCCACAATTAAGCAAACCGCTGCCGGTTGCTAAGTGAATCGTGCAGTCGGTAAGCAAAAGCGGCTTTCCCCCTCCCCATTGGCTTCGGTTGTCAGAAGCCGGCTTGGGAAGGTCACCAACGGCCGTGTGGCCTCGGACGCTGCGATCATTGTACATACGGGCTGGTTACACAGGATCTGAATTTCGACCGTGGGGATGCTGCCGTGGTTTAAGTGAGCGGACTGGGTGGGTTTTTCCCCCCCCAGCGCCATTGTAAGAAAACTCGGTCGTTGGTCGCTAAATGAATGATTGTAAGTCAAGGACTATCTGTAAAGCCAGGGAGAACCTAAGGCCAAGGTGTGTGTGTGTGTGTGTGTATTTTTAACGTAATTATTTTTCTTCCGGCAGCTCATTTCCATCACGTTATCGAGCAGCTGCGGTTTCGGCAAGGAAGCAGAGCTAGTATTTTTCTCTCGGCAGGTGAGGATCAGTCCCGGCGGGGCCAGTAATAAAAAGAGAGCGAGGCAGGGGAATCTCGGGTTGAAGCTCCCCCCCCCAAATTCACAATTTTGGCCAAAAAGCCCCCCCATAATCTAAAATTGAATGGTGGGGGGAAAGGCTTAGATCAGACCAGGCGTAGGCAAGCTTGGCTCTTTTATGACTCGTGGACTTCAACTCCCAGAATTCCTGAGCCAGCATGGTGGAAACTTTGGCCCCTTCATGACTGGTGGACTTCCAACTCCCAGAATTCCTCAGGCAGCGTGGCAACCTCTCCCTTTCATCTTAGCATGGCTGGCTCAGGAATTCTGGGAGTTGAAGTCCACCAGTCATAAAAGAACCCAGCCCTGGACTAGACCATCATGAACGGATTTGTGGCGGTGGTTTTGACATATTGCTGGGGGATTCTGGGAGTTGAAGCCCAGACACCTTGAAAGTTGCCAGTCGCTGAATGGCTGTCATCATTTGTGACCCTTTCCGATTCAACTGGCTTGAGGTTGGTCTGGTGTGGGGGGGGGGTGTATGCCCAGAAGCCTCCGCATTTTAAACTGGGTTTCCTGCTCCCTCCACGCGGCGTGCGTATGCGCACAAGCGCACCATCTTTCCTAACCAGCTGCTCCCTTCCCTTGCAGTGTTCCAGTTCTCCTACACCGCCATTTTTGGAGCCTACACCGCTTTCCTCTTCATCCGAACAGGTGGGCGAAGGGCTGGGGAGCCGGGATTTCCTTCCCATCGTCCTCTTCCTCTCGGCTGCTTCGGGGACGTTTCCTCCAGCGTTAACCTGCCAGGATTCCTCTACTGTTGTTGCCATCAGGGGGGGTGGGGTCTCTGGAAACCGCCCTTGCAGGGCTGGGGGGAGGGTAGCTGGGAACGACGGAGATCCCAAATCTTTTAACATGGGGACGCTGAGCCCTCTTCTCTGCCAACAACCCTGTTCACACGTTGACTCTGACCAAGGGTTCTTCTCCCTTTCTATCGAGGCTAATCCCATCTTAAGACAAAGTGGGTGGACCAGGGTGGGGTGGGGGCTTAAGGTAGCCCTGTTCTGGCTTGGTATCCCGTGTGAGCCAATCCCGTCTTTTCCTTGGCCCCAAACGAAGGAATTCTCTCTCTCGCCTGCCTCCCGGCTAAAAATTCATTTAGCGCTCTTACTTCGCCCGACATCACTGGGTGGTGGCTTTTCCACCACGGGAAACCCTTGTTTTTTCCTCTCTGCTCCTATGGAGGAGTGGGCTTCTTCTCGTCACCGTCGCCCTCTCTCCACGCAGGACACCTGATTGGGCCGGTTCTCTGTCACTCCTTCTGCAACTACGTCGGATTCCCTGCGGTGGGCGCCGCTCTGGAGCACTCCCAGTGTTTCCTGGTGGTCTTCTTTTACCTGCTGGGCGTGGTTCTCTTCTTCCTCCTCCTCCTCCCCATGACGGACCCGGCCTTCTTCGGAGACCTGCCTGTCTGCTCCCTCTCCAGACTGACCTCTCCCGCAGACAGCCTCAGCATCGCCTCTTGGTGTTCCTGACACCCGGAGGGCACCTCGGCTGCCAACGCCCCCTGGCCTGCCTCCCCACCCCGCCCCCGGGGACGCCCAGAGGGCTACGCTCTGGGCCCAAACTGGTTTGCAGATACACTTCTGCTCTGCAGCCGGGAAGGACGGGAGCTCCACCATTCCCAGAGAAGCCCGTCACTTCGGCCCCGTGGGTAGCCACGCTGGCATTCTCCCACGCCCACCCTGAGCCACTCCCCCACCCCCACCCCTCCCTTTTTCTAGTGATCCCTGGGTCCTTTTCCTCCAGGCCCTGAAGAGTTCTATTTTTTATTAATAAAGTACTTTTAAGGAGGCCCCTTGGTTGGTTTAATGGACTCGGGGAGGGGTGGGGAAGGGGGGGGTCCCCTGTACCTAAGATCCTTTGGGTCTTTCTCCTTCCGGCCGATTTCTCATTTGAATCGGGGCTCTGAGGCCATGAGAGGCTCTTTTCCTTGGCGGCCAAAGCAAGGTCGCCGGAGGGAGAGTAGCCTAACTCAATCTTTGCTCACTAGTCTTAACTGCTGAAGAAGCCAGAGGGGATCCTGCCAAGAAGGCAGAGCTTTATCCTTCTCTGCAAGGAGCTGCTGCCGGGAAAGCGTCAACCACGGACTGCATGAGGAAGTCACAGGAAGCTACAGGGCATCTCGGGATACCTGGGCAGAAGGGAGACGGTCGGCTTCCAGGATAAGAGTTAGACGGGACCTTGGAGGTCTTCTAGTCCAACCCCTAGTCAAAGAGGAGACCCTATCGCAGGAGCGTCAAACTGCCGGCCAGTGGGCTAGGTGCATGACCGCAAAACCGCGCGCGCCCCCCCCATTGCCGGCAATGGCAAAAAAGTCGCGACACGTCACATGACGTTTGCGAGTTTGTCACTCCTACCCTATAAGCGCTCTGGACAAATGGTGGTCCAGTGTTCTTCTTACAAGACCTCCGGTGATGGAGCACTCACAATTTCTAGTGGCAAGCCGTTCCGCTGGCTAATCGTCTTCGCTGTCGGGGGGGGGAAAGTCTCCTTAAGTTCTACATTGCTTCTCTCCAGGATGAGTTTCCATAGATGGAATTCCGTCCATCAGTTTCCGGTCTAAGCAACTTCGCGCCCAGTTCACAAAGTCCCCCCCTCTTTTGGCCAAACGGCCGGGCCTTTCAGCTTGCAGGACCTTGGGGGTACATCCTGCCCCAGCCCCCCCCCCCTCAGCCTACCAGGAAGAAAGACCCCGACCACAGAAGGGCCTCCAGGGTGTGGTGTTTATTGGTACAGCCTTTGTTTCATGCGGCCCTGCCCGGCTTCCTTGGAAACCCCCCCTCGTCATCACCAGATCTTTTTTTGGGGGGGGGGGATGAGAAACCCAGAAGGGAGGGGCCTGGGGTGGGGAGGGGGAGGCAGGGCAGAGCACAGCCTGGAGGGAGGAGGGCTGACTAGCTCAGGAGCAAAGAAGAGAGACAGTAGCAGGATAGGAGGGAGACTGATTTTCTGACCGAGACCCCCCCGCCCGGATCCACCAGCTGTGGCTCAAGGGTGGAGGGGGGGGAACCTCGTGACCTTTTTTGCCCAGCAGTTGGGGGGGCATGTGGGGAGGGGGCTGCTATGGTGGGCGCCCTCCTTTCCGTGGGCACAAGACTCGAATTGGGTGTGCGTGGGGGGGGTGTCATTGGGCTCCCACATGCCTTTCGTGGTGAGGGGCTGGGGGAGGGAATCAGAGGTCGCTCTCCCCATACAGGGCGCTGGAGAAGGAGACATAGTCCAAGGCGCCTGCCACGGCATCGGCTCCGCTGTACTTGGTCATCCGGGTGATGCAGTACTCGGCCTGCTCGGGGGGCAGCTCCCGGCGCAGCTCTTCCACCGTGATGAAGTTCTGCGGAGGACCAAGAAGGAAGAGGGGCCCCCCCCCACGCCCCGGTTAGAAGGCCAGAGAAGCCTGGAGCTCGGCACCCGCTGGGTAGGAGTCAACTGGACTTGCTTGGGGGTGGTGGTTGTTTTTTCCCCCTTGAAAACATTTCGCTTTTCATCCAAGAAGCTTCCTCTGTTCTAACTGAACAGTTTGGGAATGGTGGAAGGATTTATAAGTCTTTGCGTCCCCTCCTCGCGCCGTTCAGCCGGAACCGGAAAAAGCTGCTTGGATGATAAGCCAAACGTTTTCAAGGGGGGAAAAAGGGGGAATGAAAAAAAAAAAGTCCAGCCGCCTTTTGGAAAAAACACCTTGGGGATAACCGGGACTCGGGACGGTTGAGAATCTCCGCAGACCTTTGCTTGCTAGGAGACACCAGGGCATCTCTAGTTGGGGGGTGGGGGGAGAAGGAGGCCTGACAGCCCTGCCGTTCAGGACAGACCGGCCCTCCCCAGGTGCTGCTCTTTTCTTGCGCTGCTGGGACTGAAGCACAGCGCATCCTGGAGGCCATCAGGCTGAAGGAGAAGAGCCTGGCTGGTCTTCGCTCCAAAGTGGTGGGATGGAGCTTCCCAGGAATGCCTAGGCTGGGGGGTAGGGGGGTGGGAGTCTGCCCTGGGGCAGAAGACCAGACCAGGCTTGGATATGGGCTTCTACGGGGTGAGCCTCAGGGGTGGGGGGCTTCCTTCCTGCTGCCCGAGAGGTCTACGATACACGGAGAGGCCTGGCGTGATCGGCTCCCTCTTCTCCTGCCCCTGGGATGCAGAGTTGGCCCACCGTAAATTCATTAAATTCAAGAATAATTGGGATTATACAGCAGGTTTGGGATAGGGGGGCTGGCGTTCCCAACAACCCAGAACCAACCAACCAACAGGCCAAATCCCAGATGCTGGTTCTCTTTGGCAGGGAGACAAGCTAATCTAGGTTTCATCCTGCCTATAAAAGGAAGAGTCCTTTGTGGGGGCAAAGCAGAATCTCTCTCTCTCCCCCCCCCCCCAATCTCCTGACTGGGTTCCCACGCTCACCTTGTCTGAAGCCAGGATCTTGAAGGAGGCGATGACCTGCTCGGCTGTGTCAGTCTCGGCTGTCTCCCGGGTCATGAAGTCGATGAAGGCTTGGAAGGTCACCACCCCTGTGTTGTTGGGATCCACCAGGGTCATGATACGGGCAAACTCCACTTCCCCCTAGGAGCAAGAGGAAGGACCCCTGAGGGGAGGGGAGGCGGATTCTCTCCCCAATTCAGACGGAGAGGCAGGTTCCCAAGTGGGGCAACTCGAAACTGCCCGGCAGAGCTTCTATACGTCTTCCTCACTGACGCAACCGGCCGGCCGTAATTTTATCGTCTCAAACCAGCGGGCGGCAAGGGAAGCGTTTGCTTGAGGCAAAGGAACTGGGCTGAGAGTCAGTTCGGGCAACTCAAGTTTATCCAGGAGAAGGGACAAATATTGGGAAAACAACGGGGGAGGTGACATCGGTCGCTTTCTAAGCCGCGCTGGTTTTCCGGTGTTCAATCTGCCATCTTTCAAATGTAAAGCCCGTTCTCTAATTCAATGCCTTCCCCTCCTCATTTTTATTTTGTTTTTATTTTTTGAGCCAGAAAGTTACACCCCAGCATTGAGGCAAATGCAGAATCCCAAAGATAACCGAATCCTGGGGTTTTTTGCGGTCTCGATATGGAGACTACAAAGAATCTCTGTTCTTTGTCCCGCTGCTTATTTCCTGGCAATCTGAGGCTCTCTGGGAAATGAAAAGGACTATAGAACCAGCCTTGATCCAAGTAGAGGATTAAGACTTCAGGGCCCTGGCAGGTTACAGGCCACAAACCAAATCGGCTCTCCAGCTCGGCCAAGTCTCCCAAGGCCATTGACGATGGCAGCTCTGCATCCCTGCAGAAAAAGAACGACGTTTCCTTCCCAACTTGACGCTGTCCGTACGGGTTTCCTCAGATGGCTGCGAGGATGATTTGTCAGGGGGTCCCTGGTGTCCTCTGAGCCGGGTTGTTTTCTCGGAGACCTTTCCACGACCCAGCGAGGCAACATCATCCTCAGGGTTAGGCTGACTAGCACTGATGACGTTCCCTAGTTGGGTCGTGAAACGTCTGCGAGAAAACTACCAAGCTCAGAGGGCACCGGGGACCCCCGCACTGCAACCCTGAGCTACAAATAAGTCTCCTTTAGTGGTCTGTACGGGTGCACGGAGTTGAGATCGCTTGCGGGGGTCTTAGTGCCCCCACCCCTCCACCCGTCTCCAGGAGATGCAGCGGGCACCCAAAAGCCAATCCTTCCCCCATCCAGGCTGGCCTCCTACCAGGTCGTATCCCATGGAGATCAAGCAGGCTCTAAAGTCGTCAGGCTCCATCAGGCCGTTTCGTTTCTGCAATGAGTCAAGCGGGGAAAAGGTGAGGAGCGAAAAGGTGAGGAGCGGAGGAGGCTCAGGCCAGGGCCCCCCACTCCTCTTCACACATACCCCGGCACGTGGCTTGAGTGACAGGCTCCCAAACCCCAAGAAAAAGGCCTTTCTGTTCCAGACCTGCGAGCGGCACGAGAACGGTCCTGCTACCCACCCGGTCGAAATGGTTGAACGAGGCCCGGAACTCGTTCATCTGTTCTTGGCTGATGCCTTTGGCGTCGCGGGTCAGGATCTGGTTCTCCACTTCGTTGATGGTGCGGGCGATGGTGGTCAAGAGCTGCTCCCAGCCCACCCGGATGTGCTGCGGTCAAGAAGAGGGGAGCGGTGGAGAGGGAGAACCGGGGGGGGGGGGGGGGGGGGGGGAAGAATGGACGTTCCTTTCTTTATGGGCAGAGAAACCGGCCGGATTGGCTGCGCAGCCGAACTCGACGTGCTGGTGAACGTGATAGTGCTGTTCCCCCCCCGCCACTTTGCCCCAGGATTGTGGTTGCCCCCAAATTCGGAAACGCATGGTTGACAGCGGTTTCTCAGGCACCCGAACCCCTTCCTTTAGTGACCGTTCAAGGTCACGCCGCCGCCGAAAACAATGACCCAGGATTGGTCCTCCCACTTATGAACTATCCCAGGATCCCTACAGTCCCGTGATCAAAATTTGGCTCCTTCGGCAACCGGCAGGTTATTTATGAAGAGCCGCGGCATCCCAGGCTCTTGGGATCGCCATTTGCAGCCTTCCCAGTCGGCTTCCGACAAGCCAAGTTAAGGGGGAAGGAAGCTGGCTTGGATCGGCGGCCGCAGGATTCATTTTTAACAACCGCGGCGATTCCCTTAACCACCGTGGCGGGGGGAAAAAAAAGCTCGCCAAATTGAATGCGACTCGCTTCGCGACTGCTTTCCTTAGCAATGGAAAATTCCAACTGAGGTGGTAAATCAAGGACTGCCGTTTCTTCTCCCTGCTTTCCATGCCCTCTTCTGCCCAGGCACTCACTTCCATGGTGTAGTTGGTGTGCTTGTTGTCGAAAACGAGGGCCTCCTGGATGAGCTGGTGGTCGCCTTCCAGCTTGTCGATGTTCACTTTGTAATTGATGATGTTTTGCTCGTGCTGCTTCAGCTGGTTCATTTGGTCCTCGAGGGGTCCACTTATGTCCACGGAGACATGACCGATTTCCTGTAAGGAGAGGGAGGAAAGAATGTTGGCGCAAGATTTGGGCATCTGCCACAAATCCCCCGGGACCGCCTTCCCCTCAAATATCGTGGGGCACCTTCGGTCCCCCAGAAGCTAGGGCGGTGGTGGCAAACCTATGGCACGGGTGCCAGAGGCGGCACTCACGAGCCCTCTCTGTGGGCACCCGCGCCATGCCACGGAGGTGGCAACTGTCCCTCTTCAACCAGCCGCCTGCTAATTCACCGAGGTCCCACGTGGCTGAATGCATCCCGGCACGGCTGGTTTCTCTCCTCCCCATCCCGTCCCTGCTGGCCTCGCATGCTGTCCTTTTCCCGGGCACGACCCTCTGCATCGCCTCCTCAGCTGTCGGCCAGCCATTCATCTCGGAGGCGGCTTCTTTGAACTGCTGGCGACGGGCTGCGGAGCCCCAGAGTGCATCGGTCGAGGGGCCATCAGGCTGTGGCTACTGACAGACACCGTCGGCCCCCATGAGCTCACTGGCCTCTGTGTGTGGGGGCCGATGGTGTCAGGCAGCAGCTGCCCCGGCCCTTGCCTTGTCCCATGGCAATGGCACCCCCACCCTGCCTCGCCTCACCCCACAGGATGAGTCTCCTGCCTACTGCCCCACCAGCCAGAGACCGCCTGGATCACCCCCAACCCTGCCCACCCCTTACAGGTGTCCCTCCCCACGAGCGACAATGAGGTGACCACACCCACCTTGGCCACACCCACCCAATCTGCCATGACCACCACAGCCACGCCCACCCGGTGGGCCATGCCCACCTGGCACCCAGCGATAAAGAAGTGGGGTTTTGGGTTGCAGTTTGGGCACTCCATCTCTAAAAGGTTCGCCACCACTGAGCTAGGGAGATTCTGCAAGTTGGAAAGTGAGGTCCACGAAAAAGAAACCAAGCGTTTTATACTTTCTTGTCACTTCTGAACCCTCTTTAGAGTATCCCTCTCTGGTTTAGCCACCCACACCCACACCCCCAGGTTATATTTTTTCCTTAGTGCCCCACTGTAAACGCTTGAAACAGTCTCTGTTTTGAAAAGATAGTTAAGACTAGGCCGGTGTGTCTCTACGCGCGGGTGTGTGGGCTTCAGTTCCCAGAATTCCTTGGCTCTTTCCACTGTGGTCCATTTCCACGCCGCAATGCTGTGACGGGACTTGGTACGTATCCCGTTAAGCATACTCCGTAACCGTAAGCCGCCCCCCCCTTCCCACCAGAGGAACAGAAAGCCGTGCACTGGTGGACAAGAGAAGGCCTGACCTCCATCTTGGTCTGGACCCAGGGACCAATGATATTAGCCTGGGCAGCAAATTGACGTCGCAGGCGTTCGTTGGCTTGCTGCCTCGCCAGCTCTTCCTGCAAGGTCTGGTCGCGGTGTGGAACCAGCTGCTTCACCTAAGGACAGAGGCAAACTGGTGCTTAAAATCTCGCCGACCCGAGAGGATTGGGGGTAGGGGTGGGGTGGAATCTGAAAAGGGAGAAAAGGAAAGGCACCCCACATCCCAGCCCCATCCTAGATTTGCTGAAAGCAGAAAATAATGGGGAGGGGTGTTGTTTGGTGCCCTCCGAGCTTGGTGGTTTTCTCCAGACGTTTCACTACCCAACCTAAGGTAAAGGTTCCCCCGCACATGCATGCTAGTCGTTTCCGACTCTAGGGGCCGGTGCTCATCTCCGTTTCAAAGCCGAAGAGCCGGCGCTTGTCCGAGGACGTCTCCGTGGTCATGTGGCCGGCATGACTAGACGCCAAAGGCGCACGGAATGCTGTTACCTTCCCACCGGAGCGGTCCCTATTTTTCTACTTGCATTTTTTACGTGCTTTCGAACTGCTAGGTCGGCAGAAGCTGGGACGAGTAACAGGCGCTCACTCTGCTACGCGGCACTCGGGATTCGACCCGCCAAACTGCCGACCTTCTGATCGACAAGCTCAGCGTCCTAACCCACTGAGCCACCGCATCCCTTCACTACCCAACTGGATCATATCATATCAGCGTTCACAGAGCGCAAACCTCACCCCCTTCTATCGCTGATGACGTTACCCAGACGAGCAAGGAAACGTCTGCAAGGGAACCACCAAGCTTGGGGAGCACCCAGGACCCCGTAGTTCCAACGCTGAGCTACAAATGTTCTCTGTGGCTGGAAAAAGCAACGACGTCAAGTGGAACCTCGGGCACAGAAGGAGCTTCTTGGCAGAGAAGCGAAACATGCTCAAGGAAAAACGAAGAGTCCAGTTGCCTTGTGAAAAAGCACTTTTGGGGCAATATCAGAAATTGTTTTCGGCTGCCCAGCATATCTCAATCAAACAGTCGCTTCAGGACCTTCGGACAAGCTGTAATTATGGACATAATTAGAGTTTGTGTGGATGAGACCAGCTCTGAAGAATAAACCTCAGGCTTCTCACAGGGGAAAAAAAAATCGTATTTCTTCCTTTCAAAGATAAATAATCAGCCAAGTGGGATGGCTGAAAAAGGTTGTATCAAGTGCCCCCCCCACCCCTGCTTCTCCCTAACCAAGCTTTGCATCCAACTATCTGCTTTATCCCACTGAGAGGGAAGCTCAGATACAGCTAATCCTCAGCTTACAACCATTCGCTTAGCAACTGTTCGAAGTTACAATGTCCTTGAAAAAAAAGTAACTTACTGTGTGACCGTTTTTCACATTTACGACCATTGCAGCATTCCCCCCCCCCCCCCCCCCGCAATCACGTCGATCAAAATTCAGACGCTTGGCAACTGGTGTGAATTTAATGACAGTCGGGCTGTCCCAGGGCCTGGTGATCACCGTTTGTGACCTTCTGCCAAGCAAAATCAACGAGGGAAGCCAGATCCACTTAACAACTGCACGATTCACTTAACAACTTCGCTTGGCAACTGTGCCAAGATGGTTGTAAAATGGGGCATAACTCATCTTAAGAACTGTCTGGCTTATCGACGGAAATTTTGGGCTGCGTTGCGGTCATTTGAAGTCAAAGACTGGATTGCGGATTGACAAACCCCGACCACGGATGGAGCGCCGCGACTTATCAAAGGATCCAACTCCGCCTGAAAAACTTGGATTTTCCCCTCGATTTTCCCACTCCCTGAAAAATGGTGGGTTTCTCCGCCGGTTCTCACCTTGTCCCACTTGTTGGCGATGTCGTGATGGGACAGACTGGTGTAAGGGTTCAGGCCCGACAGCTTGATGCCGTAGGTTTGAGCAATCTTTTGGATCTCATTCTGGATGCCCAGGATCGCCATGCGCTCCTTGTCAGCCTCCGGCAGGGTGGCTTTGAACTGCTCATGGGCTGTGATCAGGCTCTGGGGAGGAGGAGAAAGAGGGTCTGATCAGCTGCTGCCCCAAGCAGGACGGTGCCCAGAGGAAGGTGGGCGCCATCTGGCGAGCTGTGGTGGCGCAGTGATTAAAGAGCAGTATTGCAGGCTAAACTCTGCCCACTGCCAGCAGTTCGATCCTGGCCGGCTCAAGGTTGACTCAGCCTTCCGTCCTTCCGAGGTCAATAAAATGAGGACCCAGATGGTTGCGAGGGGAGGGGGGGGGGAAGAGGCCGACTCTGTAAACCGCTTGGAGAGGGCTGTAAAGCAGCAGGAAGCGGCATATAAGTGGTGTTGGTCTCCTGAGACCGACCTGGATCTCCTCGATGCTGTGCACGATAAACATGTCCTGGAGGTCCTCGATGGCTCCGTCCATCCAGTTGTTGAACGGGGCGGCTCTCTTGGCAAACTCCAGGTACAGCTGATCGATTGTCTCCAGCAGCTTCTCCACCCGCTGGGCAAAGGGGAAAGAACACCGGATGAATTGAGAGAGAGAGAGAGAAAGAGAGAGAGAGAGAGAGAGAGAGAGAGAGATCTGGTTCACACCTCCCTCCCACCCCCGAACCCATGAGCCACATCCAAGAAGAGACCTTCAATCTCCCTGCGTCCCTTTCTCACCTCTAGGGCATCCCTTCTCTTCTGAGTGAGCGTCCCCAAGGTATCCCATTGGTCGCAGATGGCCTGGCAGCGGGAGTTCACCGAGGCTGCGTCGTGGTAGTCCAGCTCGCTGCGGGGATAAATCGGGAGGAGTTTTTGAGACCTTTATTTTTATTTTCCAGGCCGTGAAAGTACAGAATGTGTCGTGTGGAACTTGTTTAGTAATCCTGCTGAGAAGTCCTTTCATTTAAAAGGAGGAATCGCTCCTGCTCTTTGGAACATCTTGCCCCCAGAAGCCAGGTCAGCTCCCAGCCTCCTGACCTTCCTCAGGAGCTTAAAAACCTGGTTCTATCAGTTGGCTTGGGGTGCCAGTGGGGGAGCGTCCCTCTGGCGTAACAGAACACCAGTCGGAAGGGATCTTGGAGATCTTCACTCCCCTGCTGAAGCAGGAGACCCTAGACCAGGGGTAGGCCACCTTGGCTTTTTGTGACTCGTGGATTTCAACTCCCAGAATTCCTAAGCCAGCATGGCTCAGCTTGAAAACCTCTCCCTTTCCCCTCAGTGTGGCTGGCTGGGGAATTCTGGGAGTTGAAGTCCACGGGTCATAAAGGAGCCATAGTTTCCCCCACGCCGGCTCAGGAATTGTGGGAGTTGCCAGTCCACCGAGTCATAAAAGGGCCAGGTTTGAAGACCTCTGGTTTAGAGTACAGGCCAGGGGTAGGCCACCTGGGCTCTTTTTAGGACTCGTGGACTTCAACTCCCCGAATTCCTGAACCAGCATGGCTCAGCTTGGAAACCTCTCCCTTTCCCCTCAGCGTGGCTGGCTGAGGAATTCGGGGAGTTGAAATCCACGGGTCATAAAAGAGCCAAGGTTGCCTATCCCTGGCCCAGGGTGAGGTTTCCTTCTATAACAGGGGTAGCCAACCTCGGCTCTTTTATGACTTGTGGACTTCAACTCCCAGAATTCCTGAGCCAGCATGTGGGGCAACTATGGCCCCCTCATGACTTGTGGACTTCAACTGCCAGAATTCCTCAGCCAGCATGAGGGAAACTATGGCCCCTTATGACTCATGGACTTCAACTCCCAGAATTCCTGAGCCAGCATGGTGGAAACTTTGGCCCCTTCATGACTGGTGGACTTCAACTCCCAGAATTCCTGAGCCGGCACGGCTCAGCTTGGAAACCTCTCCCTTTCCCCTCAGCGTGGCTGGCTGGGGAATTCGGGGAGTTGAAGTCCACGGGTCATAAAAGAGCCAAGGTTGCCTACCCCCGCCCTGGACCATTCTGCACAAATGGTTTCCAATCCTTTCCTAAAAACCTCCAGTCTTGGAGCACCCACGCCTGGAGGCAACCTGTTCCACTGGTCTCACTAGAGGTGGCTGATAGATTAATAACAGCTTCCCACCTTCCCCCCCCCCCTGCTCATCCCACTTCCTCCCTCCCTCTCTGTACCTACATTATCCCTCTCTTTGGTGGCCAGGGTCCCTGGTCATTCAGGGGGGCGCCTCATGCACTGCTGGGCTTCGGGGCTGGAGGCAGCCAGCCTAGTAGGTAAGAACTAGGGAGCAGAACTGAGGCAGGTGCTTGTGTTTTGCAATAATGCTGCTGCCGGCCAGCGGGCTGACACCTACTTGAGCTCCTGAGCAATGGCCGCAATCTGCTCCACTCGGTCCTGGTGAGCGGCCAGGTCACTCTCAAAAGCCTCGTGCTTGCGCAACAGCGCCCGGATCTCATAGAGGGTGGCTGATTCATAGTCCTTCTGGGACAGCATGTCTTCCTTCCCTGTGGTGAAGCAGAGGAAGCAAGAGGGAGCTAAAGGCCGGGCCTGGGGCTGATCAGGAGCAGAGCGTCTGCAGGGATTCGCTGCGTGTAAACAGGGCCCAGCATCCTCCCCTCGGTGTGACTCTAGGGTCCCGTGTCAAACGGTAGATCGCATCATGACCAGCTGTAAACTGAGGGCATCTATGGATCCAGGAGCTGGGTTATTGTTTTTTTAAAAAAACATATATAAACGATGCTGTGCTTCAATGGTTAGATGGCCTGGACATTGGTATTTGAACACAGTTTAAAAACAAAAACAAAAAAAAACTTTTGTATTTTATCATGAGGGGTCCTTGGTGCTCTCTGAGCTGGGTGGTTTTCTTGCAGACATTTCATTACCCAACTAGGGAACTTCATCAGTGTTAAAAGAAAGTGGGGTTTGCAGAAAGGAGGAGGAGGAGGAGGAGAATTAAGGGGCCTTTGGTGCTCGCTGAGCTGGGTAGTTTTCCTGCAGACGTTTCCAGACCCAACTAGGTAACATCATCAGTGCTAGAAGGGAGTGGGGTCTGTTGAGTGGAGGAGGAGGAAGAGGAGGGGAAGGAGGAGGAAGAGGAGGAGGAGGAAGATGTGGGGTCCTTGGTGCTCTCTGAGCTGGGTAGTTTTCCTGCAGACGTTTCCTGACCCAACTAGGTAACATCATCAGTGCTAGAAGGGAGGGTGGTTTGTGGAGAAGAGGAGGAGGAGGAGGAGGAGGAGGAGGCCTGTGGGATCCTTGGGGCTCTCTGAGCTGAGTTCTTTTCTTGCAGATGTTTCATTACCCAAACCAGGTAACATCATCAGTGCTAGTCCTGATGATGTTACCTAGTTTGGGTAATGAAGCTCCTGCAAGAAAGCAACCCAGCTTAGAGAGCACCGAGAATCCCAGTCCTTTTCCTCCTCCCTGCAAACCCCCCTCCCTTCTAGACCGATGAAGTTACCTGGTTTGGGTCGTGAAACATCTGCAAGAAAACCACCAAGCTCGGAGAGCACCGAGGACCCCTCATGTCAACCCCGAGCTACAAATGTTCTCCTTTATTAACACTTGGTTGTGTTTTGTTCATGTAGGCGAAACGTTACATCTTGTCTTGCCGGTCCACGTCTTCTGTGCCTAGATAAACGAGGAGGAGCGGAGGAGGGGATTCGGTTAGGGTCTCCGCAAATACCTCTGGTCCAGTTCTCGTGCAGGGTGGCCTTTTGCTTGAACTTCTCAGCCAGGTGGTCCAGACGCTCCAGACGCCTGATCTCCGTCAGCAGCCATTCTTCGTAGCCTTTCTCCACTTGTTCCAGACCTTTCCAGGCATTGGCAATGTCCTATGGGCAGAAGGCAGGGGAGGGACAGCCTCAGCTGAGGCTTTGCTCAAAGGTGGGGGGGAGAGGCAACCACGCTTGGCTACCGATCCCCCGCCTTCAGGAATCTTCTGGCATCTCTTCCTGTCCCCAATGACGCCTTTTACGAAGCTACACCTGTCTGTCTCCCATTACACCTGTCCCCTGCTCAGGCAGGGCAGGTATGTTGCGGACCCTGTCCTTTAAAAGAACTCCAACTGGCAGGGTCCAAGGTCCAAGAGATTTCTCTGCCATGGCCCCTGGCCTGTGAAATAGTCTCCCCCCCCCTCCCCCAAAGGTAAGACAGCCCCCTCCCCCTCCTCCTCCAAAGGTAAGACAGCCACACACACACCCCGGCCTTCCAGAAAGAGTGAAAACATGGCTGGGCGACCTCGAGTGGGGAGCCCAGAGGAGAAGGCAGCCCTGGGGCTGGTTAGTGGCCTTAGAATCCTCCTTCCCCCTTTCACTTAATTTTTAAAGTGTTTTGAATACCCTTGGCTCTTTTTAATTTTTTCAGCTTTTATATACTGTCTTTATATGTTCCTGCTGTGCTGTATGCTGTCCAGAGTCCCTCCCCCCCACCGTTAAGGGAGATGGGCAATTTAAAAATGTGACTGAGCAATGTCACTTAAGGGGCCACGTGATAGCAGCGGTTCCAATATCTGAGGGGCTGCTGCAAAGAAGAAGGGGGGGGGGGGTTTCCACCTGTTACCCAAAGCACCAGGAAGGGAAGATAAGGAGCAACGGATGGAAATGAATCCAGGAGAGAAGCATCTTGGAATTAAGGAGAAACTTCCTAACGATTTATCAGGGGAAATGGCTTCTCCATCACTGGAGTTTGTTGTTTTTTTTTAGAAGGGAATGGACAACCTTTTGTCTGAAATTTTATAGGGTTTCCTGATTGAGTAGGGGGATGGACTAGAAGACCTCCAAGGTTCCTTCCAACTCTTTGTTATTCCGTTAATTGAACGAATCTTCAGAGAACCAAGTCGCCAGTTTTTCAGTGAGCTAAAAGCAGATCCAAAGGGGAATCAGCAGCTCATAACGGAGATCCCCTCCTCTTAATCTCTGCCAAACAGACACTTGAAATCAGTTGGGGCTAGAGGAAGGACGGCTAGCCTCAACTCCCCTTCTCTTGAAAGCAGTCATTTTACTTTCAGTGAGTAAATCGAGAGCAAGCAAGCAACTGATTTAAAATTTGGAACTCGGCTCTCTGCCAAGCAAGCGGGTGAGTTGAAGCAGTGTATTTTTTTTCCCATGTATTTTTATCTTTCTGTTACCATTTAGCTTTTTTTTTTTTTAATGTTGACTAAGGATGTGATTTGATACGGTGTTTTTAAGTGGTGTAGCAGATGGCAATCTGTCTTAATTTCTTTTTTCCCCGATAAGGCTTAATGTGGCTGCTCAATAAGATAACATTATGGATTCCGCTCAAGAATACGAGAGCGAGGTGGGTTCAAAACAAAGAAGTAATTCGTTAATTTTTAAAAAAAAAAATGTGTAAGAAACAACCCCCTAGCAAGTCCCGTGCCAAAAATAAAGAGATTTTCAACCATAAAGCTTTACTTAAAAAGGTCAGGGTGAACAAATCTTGATTTAGTGTTAAGAGTGTAAGGATAATGACAAGCAAACCTCTCTCTCAGAAATGCTTTTAATGAGCTGTTTTAATGAAGTGTTTTAATAACACCAAGCTCTCTGGCACCAGTTAATAAAGCAGCAGGCCAATCCTGGGGAAAAAAAATGCAGGGTTTGAAACTGTTTTTATAGGTGACCTCGTGACACTACACTTGAGAATGGCCTATTGGGGATATTTCTCCATTAAGGAATTTTTGCTTCCACGCACAAGGTCAGGAGTTCCATGAAAGCTTCCCATTTGTTGCTTTTCACCATTTCTGTTTTTTTCAAAGAGGCTAAACGCTTTTTCTCAAGGCAGCACAAGGCTCCTGGTCATAGCTGGCTTGTAAAAAAAATCTGCTAAACAGGCCTCTTTAGAGACAGACCTATATTTATGAATTACTTCCTTCTTTCAGGAAGGGGCACGGCCTACCCCCGACTAGCTTTTCAACAAGTCTTTGGAAACCTTTCATGCAAAGTTACCCAATTCTAGCAGCTTTTAAGGCCCGTGGACTTCAACTCCCAGAATTCCCCAGCCAGTCTGGCTGGCTGGGGAATTCTGAGAATTAAAGTCTACAGTCGGAAAGTTACCAAGGTTGGGAAATCGTGTTTTAGCCATTTAATTGTTTCGTTAAAAAATAAGATGTATTGGACTAGATACGATATCAAAGCGTATCTCCCAGATACGTGTCGTGAAATAATACTCCCTCAGAATAGCTGCCCTTATTATTTCCACCGGGACAGCAAAACCGTGGAAGTACGGGATGGATGCTCGGCCAGATGCTTTCGGAAACCAAAGTTGGCTTTCGGGGAAACCCGCGGCCAGCCACGTGAACTCAGGCCGCCCCTGTGGCTTATGGGGCTGCTCCATTTCTGCTCCTTGACTTACGGAGACCATCTTCCCCTCGGAGGGCATGAAGGCTGGACGGTTGCTGAGGCGCAGCTTGGTCTGCAAAGTGTTGAAGTTGATCTCAAGCTGGCACTTCTCCTGGATGCGGGGAGGTTTGTGCACGCGGCGGTAGTCCCGGAAGTCCTCCAGCTTGCGCTGCATGGCGCTCATGTTCTTTTCGGGCACCCGGTTCTCCAGCCATGGGATGGTGCGGCGGATCCATTCCAACAGCTGCCCAGGAGAAATAGAATCGGTCATCTCCAGGGGCCTTTGGGAGCCACTGTGAGTTCAAATATCCTTTGGGGATCTCTCTCTGTCTCCCTCCCTCTCCTATCTATCTATCTATCTATATTATTTACCTGTATCTATCTGTATCTATTTATATTATCTATCTATCTATCTATCTATCTGTCTGTCTGTCTGTCTGTATTATTTATCTGTATATATCTGTCTATATTATCTATCTATCTATCTATCTATCTATCTATCTATCTATCTATCTAT
>JAKJMR010000864.1:329136-345952 GCA_024449315.1 Daboia siamensis
ATCTATCTATCTATCTATCTATCTATCTATCTATCTATCTATCTATCTATCTATCTATCTATCTTTTACCTGTTCTTTCTTAGCCTTCCCCCCCCCCCCCCCCCCTCCCCGAAAGAGATGGAGTAAACTAGGAGGAAAGGAACTGGCTGAATCCTAATGAATAATTCAAATGAGTAATCAGAATTAGTGTGTGGAGAAAAACAAAAAACAAAAGGCGGATTAGTTGAATCGTTACTGGCATTGTTATTGAAACTGATAAATTTTTCTTCAGACAAACATTGCAGGTAAAGCCCAGAAGAAAAGATAGTTCCTATAACGTGTTCAGACAGTAAAACAGATTTTTTTTTTCTTCCGGTCACGTGCAATGCTTGGAGACTGCCTGCCTAAGTTCCTGAAATCTGGGCCAGATTTTTCAGAAGTGATTTGCCATTGCCTCCTTCCTAGGGCTGAGAGAAAGTGACTGGCCCACGTTCACACAGCTGGCTTTGTGCCTAAGGTGAGAGGAGAACGCACATTTTCTAGCCCAATGTCTTAACCGCCACACCAAACTGACTCTCAGAATGGATTTACAGTAGTCTCATCCCTTGAGAATAACAAAATTTGAACGTTAAAATAAACTTGTAATTCGGTTTACCGACATTTCTGTCTGTGGGGCTTTTATTTCATGGGAATAGCAACATGGAGGTTTAAGAGATAGGAAGTGGCTTTGTACTAAAACCAAACCTTTGATCTCCCTGTGTACGTCTTACGGTGGCATGTCACTTCTCAAACAATGATTTTTCCTAGTCCTACCCAGAAGTGCCAGAGAGGTTGAACACGGGGCCTTTTATAGCCAAATCTAGGGCTCCCCCATTTGTCTCGCAGATAGGTGAGCTTGGCAGATCAGCCTGATTATGTCGATGAATCTTGCGGGCTTTTGCAAATGTCAACACAGCAGTAGAGAAGGTACAGTGAAAGTCTTGGAAGAACGTAAGCGGCAATCGTTAAGAAAACATGAGCTTAGTCCAGGAATACAGGGAAGTGTAAAAGCTTCATATTGCCCTGTCTTAACTCTTTCACAGAAAAGGGAAACAGAAACTTTATCGGTTTTTCTGCATTCTGTTATTGGAGCCTACTGTCCATCAACAGGAGTCTAGTATCTCTAATAGCATCTCGTTTCCTGACCTGGTCTGTTTTGAAAAGGTAGACAGGTGACACAACCAAAAAGGAAACCCTGGTTTTCCTGGATGCGTTTGCTTGTTCTGGCTAACCTACATACCCCTGAGAGTCATCAATAATGTAGAACGGGAGCAGGGAAAGCAATGGGAGAGGCGTCCTGAGAAAATCTGATTGATTGATTGATTGATTTTTCTATACCGCCCTTCTCCCGAGGGACTCAGGGCAGTGTACAGGGCAATAAAATGCAATAAAAATACAATATACGAAAGTTAAAAATGAGATTAAATAGACTAGCCCGTTACAATAAATAAATAATTACAAATTACAAATTAAAATACCCCAAACCCATTAGACCAGGCTGGCTTATTGCCAGGAGCCCAGATCAATCTCCTCCCAGAAAGTCTTTTCATCCTAAACAAGATTTGCTGAAATCAAGGGCTGGGCTGGTAGTATAGAAGTAGGTCTCTGGCCAAAAGGATGTACATATATATGAGTTCCAGTTGTGGTATCAAATGTGAATTCCGAGGTTGAGAGGATGTTCTGCAATCGATCTGTTCCCTTACTTGAGCCACTCCTTAGCATATTCTAATAAAAAAAATGATATAGAACTCGTGCAACCTCAGTCTGCTCTTTCTCATTATAGGGAGATCACATTCCTTTCCCTCTGTCCCCAAAATACAAACAGTAAATGAAGGCGCTGCATCCATTTCTCAGTTCCTCCCTTCCTTAAGAATAGAATTAAATAGAAGGAGATGCTAAAAATACCTGTGACAGAGTCGCAGAGCAATCATTTATTTTGAAAACATTTGGGTCATGTCTGCTCATTGGTCTATTTTTCAAGGAACCATTTTTGGAAGGAAGAGTTTTAAGGCTGGAATACCATGGGAAGATACAGAGACTCTAGACTGATGTGAATTATTTGGATTGTCAACTAAAATAAATTGGCAGGAAAATTATTTTCCTGAAAGATTAGAATAAGTTTCTGCTGAATTCCTTAGGGAACACATTTTTTTTTCTTGATGGTTTCTGCTAAAAGTTTGGCCCTTGGTACAAAAAAAGATAAATTAAAATTGATTGCCTTAAACTTGAAAAGTAGTAATCATATATCTATTCTTTTTTTTTTTTTTTTTTGGCAGCCTATTCACAGTTACATAATTACTTTAGAAGCCAGCCTTTCTAACTAGAGGAAAAGCAGGATGCAAATAAAGCCCTAATATAAAGCAGAATGAACAAGTGGACATTTGAATTGAAACAAGATTTAATCCAAGCATGGAGTCTCACAAATCTGCTGTCATTGCTTAGCAAATCCAGCAGCCAAATGAGTTTCCCCTTGATCAAGTATTAATTCCAGAGCTTCTCTATTAAATCATAATGCTGGATAAGCTTACCTAGTCCAAAGGGGATATATACAGGCACAGACTCAAAACCCAAAAACATAATAATAACATACAACTCACACAATGATCTCCATTCTTTCTTCCATAGATTACAAATGAGCAAAATGGATCCCCTGCAAATCAAATCTCTTTTCTCCCATGTTACATACATTGTACATTCATTCCTGAACGCTGTTCAAGAAGTCAAACTCTTTTCAGCAGCCATTTGCTAGCATGAATAGAATAGAATAACAGAATGGAATGGAATGGAATGGAATGGAATAGAATAGAATAGAATAGAATAGAATAGAATAGAATAGTTCTTTATTGGCCAAGTGTGATTGGACGCACAAGGAATTTGTCTCTGATGCATAAGCTCTCAGAACATATACAAGCAACAAAGTGATAAATCACAAATCATAAGGTACAATCATAAACCCTAAGATATAACCAACAAAGTGGTAGTCATAAGATACCAAAGGAGCAGATAATAGGAAAGATGTCAAGGGTAATAGTAATACAGTCCTACTACATTCTTATCCTTAGGCATAAGACCGTGCTATGGGAATTATGTGTAGCAGACTGATGGCATGGGGAGAAAAACTATCTTTGTGTCTAGCTGTTGTGGCATGCAATGTCTATGTTGTTGTTGTTAGTTGCGAAGTCGTGTCCGACCCATCGCGACCCTATGGACAACGTTCCTCCAGGCCTTCCTGTCCTCTACCGTTTCTGGAGTCCATTTAAGCTCAGGCCTCCTGCTTCAGTGACTCCATCCAGCCACCTCCTTCTCTGTCGTCCCCTTCTTCTCTTTCCCTCAATCTTTCCCAGCATGAGGCTCTTCTCCAGTGAGTCCTTCCTTCTCATTAGGTGGACAAAGGATTTGAGTTTCAGCTTCAGGATCTGGCCTTCTAAAGAGCAGTCAGGGTGGATCTCCTCTAGGACTGACCGGTTTGATCGCCTTGCAGTCCAAGGGACTCACAGGAGTCTTCTCCAGCAATGTCTATAGCAAACTCTAAAAGATAGCTTCTGCTGCTTTTTTAATGAAATCAAGAGCTTTTGTAAGGATGGAGAATTCTCTGATTTCTGGGCTATTTTGAGGATGTGCATGGTTACAAGTGTTGGTTGAAAAACTAACAACAACAACAAATCAATATATGAAGTGAGGGAGAGAGGGTTTTTAAACATCCAGGAAAAGTTCCGTACCTAGAAGTACATCCAGTGAGAGCAGGATGCTCTAATTTTTTTTTTCCTGGCTTCACCTCTTAAGAAAAAAGTTGCTTCATGAGTTCACAAAGACTGTCTAAGCTACAAAAGAAAAATGTGCACGATCTGTGTAATAGCCAACAAACGGGGGCCTCAAACTGTTTAAAATGCCAGAGCAAATAAGTTTAACGGGAAACAAAACTAAGCTGATAAAGACACCGAGTTCTACATACAACTATCAATTATTATCACTGGTCCTCCCAATTATGCTTGCAGAAGGCATCTCCGTATGATACAATAAGACAAGAATGGACTAGGTTTTTTGTGGCTTTCAAAAACTGTGTCCAAAAGCAAAATGGGTTCAGAGGGAGAGAACAGCAGAGCACACAAAGGATGCCAGAGGCACATTTTAAATTCTGGTGACTCCCAAATCAGCCTTTGATTTTTATTTTAGTTTTAAAGAATCACTTGATCCTAAAGGACCAGGCTGCAGCTCTCTTGTGCTCTATTATGTCTGTATGGAGTTTCCAATGGTCAAAGGAGCCAAATCCCTGATAATATACAATAGTACCCAGAAGGCTTAAGCAGACTTATCAGACAAGCGCTTACTCATTATTGTAATTCAAAACGAAGGAGTGGCCAGAATGAGGAAACTGTTAACTGGGGAACCCAGATTGGGTTAATCGTAAAGGAATCTAAATATACAAGCAAGTATATGCATTCTTAACGAGGAGCACACAAGAGGTAATCCTGGATTCAGATTCCAATTGGGTCACCTCGAGTCAGTGGCTACAGGCAGTCCTCAACTTACAACCATTTGTTCAGCGAGCATTCGAACTCACAACAGCACTGAAAAAAAGTGACTTATGACTGCCTTTCACACCGATGAGCGTTGCAACACCCCCCTGGTCACGCGATCAAAATTTGAGTGCCTGGCAACCGGCAACTGGTATTTATCATGGTTGCAGGGAACCCCAATTTGGGACTTTCCGACAAGCAAAGTCAAATGGGGAAGCCAGATTCACTGAACAGCCACGTGGCTTACTTAACAACTGCAGTGGTTCGCTTAACAACGGCGGAAAGGTAGGTCACGAAATGGGGCAAAGCTCCCTGCAGAGCTGTCCTGCTTAGCAATGGAGATGTTGGGCTCAATGGCGGTCGTAAGCTGAGGACCACCTGTAAGTGGAGAAGATATTCGTAACAGTAAAGTTGTAAGGGAACTTGGAACTTGGTCATCTAGTCCAACCCCCTGCTCAGGCAGGAAACCCTATATACCATTTCAGACAAATGGCTGTCCAGTCTCTTCTTAAAAACTTCCAGTGTTGGAGCATTCTCAGCTTCTGGAGGCAGGTAGTTCCACTGGTGAATTGCTCTCACTGTCAGGAAGTTTCTCCTTAGTTCTAGGTTGCTTCTCTCCCTTGATAGTGCTGTAGTGGCTGAAGCGAGCGCAGGGGGTGGTGTCAGGGCCAAATGTTGGCTTCTTTCTGGCCCTCTTTCACTGCATTCTCTTCTTCTTTACGGGATCTTCCCTTTCTCAAACAACAGACTGAACAATGAAACAAGAGTCTCCAATCAGATCTCACGTGGAGGTTTTTTTAAATTAATCCAAGGGTAGCATATAACCCGATGTCTCCCGGCTTTATTGCCTTCCCAGGTTTTTTTTGGGGGGAGAATAACGTGATGGGAAATGGGCTGGTCACCTAGTGAGAAGAACCAATGGCAGGAGGACCAAGGCAGTCATAGAATGGATCCCACTTGATAAAAAAAAAAGTGTCCCACGCAAGAGACCTAAAACAAGAGGGAGCCACAATTATTAGCAAGTGTTGCGGGCCCAACTGGCAAAAGGACCGTATTGGTGAGAAATATGCGGAAGAGGCCTTCATCCTGCAGTGGATAGACAATGGTTAAAATGACGATATCTGGGAGCGGATCAGAAATGGCCTCACTTGATGTTGGCATGTAGCTCTTCCAACCATAGAATCCTATGGCTAGAAGGGACCTCGGAGGTCTTCTAGTCCAATTCCCTGCCCAAGGCAAGAGTTGGCATACTATCCTGGACAAAGGGTTGTCCAATCTTTTCTTGAAAACCTCCAGCCACGCCGTCAACCTCAAGCATTACAGTCACAAATTCAACCTCTTAACATCATCTATTCCTGAGATTAGAGTTATCCAATTCTACACTGATTCAAGACAAGTTGGCACAGAAGTTTCAAGCCCTCAAGAAATTGAATTGATCACATCAGCAAGTACTGCGGGCCCAATTGCCAAAAAGAAAACCAAGGACCACATTGGTGGGAAATGCGTGGAAGAGACAATGGCTAAAATGATGATGATGATGATGATGATGATGGAAAAGCATTGTATAGGTCCCCTTGATTTCCTTGAAGGACGAGATATAATGGTAACAAATTGCTTGCTGTATGTCTGTGTAATTTGCTACACGTCTGCATAATTGTAATAAATGGCTTGCTTACAGGCCTGCATTGTGAAAGCTGGTTCAGAAATCGGTCTCCACAAACTGCCCCAGCTTTCATAGGAGCAATGAAGGGAGGCAAAAAGGGAAGATGGTCGAGATCTTTTCCTTGATCTGTTTCTGAGACAGAAGGCAACTGCTACTCCCAAATCTGCTTGAATGCCACCATGAAGGGCGGGGGAAAGAATCCTTGATCATTTGCTTAGAAAAAAGCAATTCAGGCAAAATGCATTCTAGGATTCTCCCAGCAATTGTTGTAGCCTAATTACTCATAGGGGACGCGGTGGCTCAGTGGGTTAGGACGCTGAGCTTGTCGATCAGAAGGTCAGCAGTTTGGCGGGTCGAATCCCGCGTGCCGCATAGCAGAGTGAGCGCCTGTTACGCGTCCCAGCTTCTGCCAACCTAGCAGTTCGAAAGCAGGTAAAAATGCAAGTAGAAAAATAGGGACCGCTCCGGTGGGAAGGTAACAGCGTTCCGTGCGCCTTTGGCGTCTAGTCATGCCGGCCACATGACCACGGAGACGTCCTCGGACAAGCGCTGGCTCTTCGGCTTCGAAACGGAGATGAGCACCGGCCCCTAGAGTCGGAAACGACTAGCACGCATGTGCGGGGGAACCTTTACCTTTAATTACTCAAAATGCAACCATTCCTCCTTGCAGTTAAGTTTGAAATTATAAAGGAAGAGGATACTCATCCCTCGTTAAGACTTTTAAGTCCTTCACACTATCAAATAATGTGAGCAAAGCAACTGGCGTGCTTTGCTCTCTCGGTCAGATTCTATTATTTTGGCTCTCCCCCAGTCTGAAAGATTGTCAAACTGTACAGATCTGTGCTTCTTAACTGAGGGCTTTGTGTATGTATGCGTGTCTCTGTGCGACTGACACAATGGGAAGCTATTTCCAGGTTCGCACACACACAATGAGGCCAGCCAAGGCAAATATCGCCCTGCAGGTGCCATGCCAGGGATGGTTTTTTTTTTGTCCCATGGGCCCATTGATGAGGCTTAACAGATCTGGCAGCTCCCAACCCCATTACAAAAGAGGCAATCCCTTCTTTTGTGCTCTGCTGGAGACAGCCACAAGATGATGAAACACAACAAAGTGGTTTGGCAGAGGGAGGAGAGGTGGATATTTTGATCTGCCCAGTCTCATTTTGGAGAAGAGGAATGCATCTGAAGTTAGCAACTTGTGGATTCCAGGAAGAAATGTGCGGATTGGCATCTCCCTAAAATACATGGAACGGCGTGCAGGGGTTTATTGAACGGCTTGATTTGTGACACCGAAATGCACTGAAATACATCTTTTGATTTTAAAAAAAAAAGTGCCGGTAACATCTCCTACAAATGCATTTAAATTCACATTTGGGGGGGAAGGGGGGAGAGGAGGAAGGTTAGGGCAGATTAAATGTGCATTTTATGTGGGGGGGGTTTTTGTGGGGGGGGCACCTTTGTGTCAGTCTTGGCTCTTGGAGACTGCACAATATAGTGCCAGAGGCTTTCCTATGGGCAAGATTTTTGGGCTGAGAGACTGGCCCAAAGGATCCTGGAAAGTTTCATTTAAAAAAAAAAAATCAGGAAAAAAGGTGGAAACGGAATAGAACCGTTTCCAATTTAAAGAAAAAAAAAAACCCACGACTGTTTGTTGCGGCTACATCAACTTATTAAAGAAAGCATCACATGCAGGCCCTAGCTCTCTTTTGGCCCTGGATCCTTCCTTAACATTTGTGAGTCTTTTCCATAATTCCCGTAATGCTGGGGCTTAAAGAGTTAGCCTAAACTCCCCTATCCTATACGGAAGTCTTACATCTTACACTTTTTGTCCTTAGGGGTTTTCAGGCGAGGGGCTGGGACACAAATCTCCTCATCCTCACACCGGGGTGATTATGGACATTGTAGTAAAACGCAGTTAGGGGTCTCGGTGGGAAAGTCTTCTCCAGACTAGATGCTCTGAGGCTTTGCTGCATCCTTGGAACAACAACAACAACAACCCCAACCACCACAACAAAACTCCCCTCCTTAGCAGTGTCTTTTGTTCGTACCTTTGCTACCCTGGCTTTTCTAGACGCTCTGTTTCACATTCTCCCACTTTAGTTTTAAATTGTAATCTTGACAGGCTGGAAGAGTCAATCTCAAGTTCGAATAGCCAGAAATTGTGGGTGGCAGGCCTGAGCAGGCATGTTTGTATGTAGAGTTGCGAGACTCTAAAACAGAGAGTTTAAGAAGTGTTAAGTAAGATTAAAATTTAGCATCTGGTGTTCTCTACCCAGCCCAGGCCTCCGATTCGAGGACTGACCGACTAGAACTGAGGAAGGAATAACAGATCTGCTTTTGGAGCAATTACGGAAGCTGAAAATTGGTCATGGGGTATTTTTTTGTGTCGGTATTATTAGAAGAGTTATTGTGTATATGGACAACTTCCGTTCAGAAGAGAGATCACAGTCCCCTTCTCCAATTAGGCAGGACTTGCTCTAGTCCAGCAATGGTGAACCTTTTAGAGACCGAGTGCCCAAACTGCAACCCCAAACCCACTTAGGTATCATCAGGTGCCGGGTGGGTGTGGCCAATTGGGTGGGTGTGGCCAATTAGTTCAATCAATCAATTCCAACTTTGCGAGAACTTTTTTTCCCCGCGAGAAGTTGAAATTGATTGATTGAACCTTTTTTTTTTTTTTTGCACACGGTGGCAGAGTCCTAAAGCGAAAAGGTTTTATAAAACCCAGCTGAAGGCCTAGGACTGGGGAGATGGCACGCGTGCCCGCAGAGAGGGCTCTGCGTGCCACCTGTGCCATAGGTTCGCCACCACGGCTCTAGTCTATCCTGTTCCACATCTGAATGCCGCAAACTAGTCGCCTCTACAAGGAAGATACTAAATCCAAGGTAGTATCCATAAGCTGAATAGAGATTTAAACGCATTTTTTTTCACACTGACTAACCAGCATGTTATCTATTGTGGGTCCAATGGCTCAGTGGTTAAAGAAACTGAGCTTGTCAAACTGGAAAGCTGACAGAAACGGGGTGAGCTCCTATTCCTGTCCCAGCTCCTGGCCACCCAGCAGTTTGAAAGCGTGAAAGTAGATTAATTCATTGGGAAGGCAACAGAGTTCCATGCACCTTTCACATATAGTCATGCTGGCCACATAACCACGGAAATGTCTTCCGACAACGCTGGCTCCTTCAGCCAAGAAACAGAGGCGAGCACCACGCCCCAGAGTTGGACATGACCGGACAGGGCAAACTTTACCTTTCTCTACTGAACAAGCCTAGCGTTATTTACTAATTAAATGAATTTACGTGGACGCCCAACTCACACACGGGGTGACTCCTTTAGAAAAAAAAATTTTACAACTTAAAGGCAGATAGTAGGGAAAACTGAAGTTGGGACAAGGCGAAATAGAGCATCTGGAACAGCAAAGGTGTGGGAAAAAAATAAAATACATTGCTAAGGAGTTTTGTTGTTTTTCCAAGGATGCAGCAGCCTGTTTTGTTGAGAGCGTCTAGTCTGGAGATCCAACCAACCATTTTTTTTCTTTAAAAAAAAAACAGTAAGTCTGTCCACACCAGAGAATGAATAAAGCACTTGTTTCGCTCAAGAGATGCAACTCTCTTTAAATAGCCTCTTCGTTCTGAAGGCCCATCTATCTTTTAGGGAACGGAGACCCTTCTCGTACCCTAATTAAGCTCTCTGTCCTCTTCCAAAATACTACTATTAGCTCATCATTAACCTCCTTGCACGGCAGTGGAGCCGAAGGGCAGTTTTTAGAAGCTGCCTTACATGGGCAAGGCATCTGGAACAGCAGCAGCAGCAGCTACCCGATACCCAACTGCTGTAACACCAGCCCCACAGATCTCCAGCATCAGCAGGAAATAAGCGCCTGGACGCAGAGCTATACGACTAAGGCGTTAGAAGAAACAATTCCCGATCAGCAAAATGGAGTTGGTGACGAGAAGTCGGGTACATCCAGGTATTCACCTTTGCAAATGTGGCCAGTCTGTTCAGTACAGTTCACTGGTCACTGTGGTCAATAGTGGCTACAGGTAGTCCTCAACTTATGACCTCGACTGGATCAGCACTTCGGCTATGAGTCATCACCGTCCTAAGTTAAGGCACTGTGTGGACTTGATTTTAGAACTGTTTGGGGGGGGGGACGATTGTTAAGCAAACTATGTGGGGGTTAAGCAAATCAAATTGTCCTAAGTGCAAATCTATTTTAACCAATAGGCATTTTTGCCGTTCTTGCTGGAAAAGAGCAAAAAAAAAAATCGCAAAATCCAACCACAGGACATGGCAACCAGTCATAAATGCAAAATATGATCGTGTGATCACAGGGATGGTGCAGCAATTGTACCTTTGAGGCAGATCGTAAGCAACTTTTTCAAGTCCGTAGAACTTCAAATTGTTAATCAACCAGCTGTAAGTCAAGGGCTACCCATATAAGGTGTGGCAGTCATACACAGGTGCATTAAAACATGCAATATGTGGTGGCTAGCTGGTAAATATTTGCTTGACTGAAGGAAGTGGGCCTGGAAGTGTGCTGTCATTTTCACGTAATCACACATCCTTGAGTGGTGGTGTTTTTAAGAATAAACTTTCAGATTTTGGAATCTGGAATATCAATGGAATGAAATGGGATGAAAATTACGTAGGTCATCCTTCCTCAACCTGATCCCTCTAAGGCAGGGGTAGGGAACCTTGGCTCTTTTTTATGACTCATGGACTTCAACTCCCAGAATTCCTGAGCCAGCTGGCTCAGGAATTCTGGGAGTTGAAGTCCATGAGTCATAAGGTGATCTCAAGATGGACCACACAGTAGGAGAAGTTTTGTTAGATAAACAGGAATGTAGAACTGAATAGAGAAAAAATAGATATAAGGTGTAGAAGAAAGTTGAGTTACGTGGATGAGTCTAATTGGGCCAGCATAGACCATCCCAACCAGCGTTGGAACCAGACATTGCAAAAACAAGCAAAGAGAGGAATTTCTTACGTGCCCAACAACAACAGACCAGCAACTTTTGTGGTTATAAAAACAAGATCTAGCTAGAAGCCTGTGCATCTCGCTTCTTCTAAAGATCCCATCACCTACATTAAATGCATTTTTTTTTAAAGAAAAGAACTAGAAGATACAGGTTTATTGTCCCAAAGGGTTTTTTCTGGAAAACGTTTCGCTTCTCAGCCAAGAACTGAAAATGCTTCTTTGGATGAAAAGCGAAATGTTTTCAAGGTGGGGGGGGGACCCCAAGAAAGTCCAGCTGCCCTTTTGGAAAAGCATCTTTGGGATAACCACGACCTGGATGAGTGAGAATCTCCATCGACATAGGGATTTATTCAATGTAGCAAGAGAGCAGAATGTGGGGAAGCTCTTAAGTCATCTTGAATCACAAGCCGATGAAGGCAGCTCTTTCCCAGAAACGGCCTTCCAGGGCTCGGTAACAACCTGTACTAAACGATCAAGCACATTGTGACACAATCTTAGATGCTCTTCTGCCCCTTCCCCATTATCACAAGACTTCCGTGCCTTCGACCCCCAAAGTAAACAGGTGGGAGAGATCCTTTTGGCTGTAGAGGCCCAAAGTGATCCCTGACGTAGGCTACCCTGACTCTCTTTAATCACATTTAAGCTTTAGGGAAACAATGATCTTTTTTAGCTGACCTTTCTTCAGACATTGCATTGATGGTATCTCAAAATACCCAGCCGAGAAGATGAATCAGATCCGTTATATACTTTGGCTGAGAATCGTTATCCGAAAAGATGGGTGAGGAACGCTGGTGTGCGTTTGAGATACCAAATCGAATGAGATACGTAAGAGAGTGGTCATAATTTAACTGTTAAGGTCAATTCGATTCGCAATGCAGAGTGAAGGGCCTACTGCAGGGGTAGGCAACCTTGGCTCTTTTATGACTCGTGGACTTCAACTCCCAGAATTCCTGAGCCAGCATGGCTGGCTCAGGAATTCTGGGAGATGAAGTCCACGAGTCATAAAAGAGTCAAGGTTGCCTACCCCTGGCCTAGTGCAATGAGGTAGACTTTGCGTGTGATTATTGGCATGAGAATACCAGCAAAACGTTGCTTAAAACTTACTGTCTGCTTATCTGGCATCATAGAAATATCAGAAAACTACCCTGTGCTGAATCAGACTGTCTTAAGAACACCAAAATTCCCTCACCTGCTGCTCTCCAGATATACCTGGCTAGAAATCCCAAATGCTTGGTGGTAATCAGAAGGAATCCACTAAGTGACTTTCCCTCCTCAGGCTCGGTTTTCAGGTTTTCCTACTTTTTTCCTAAAGCACTGAGGACTGAACCGGATCTCTTTCGTGTAAAGCACAAGTTCGACTACTCCTAAAGCACAGCCTGTCCTCAAAAATCTGAAAAGCAAATTAGGAAATGGGATAAAAAGGTAAGAAAACCTCCTTAGACATTATACCAAATCTGGTTTCAAAGCCAAATAGCATTAAATATCAAAACTCAGCTAAGCTAATCTTCAGTGGCAAAAAAAAAAAAAAAGAATCAGGAGATGTCCGGGCGCGCCTTTTCCAATTAATAGATTTTATTAAAAAGCAGAATCTTTTGCGAGCTGATGGAAGGAACTGCAGCTCGCAAAAAAAACCGTACGGCTTTTAATAAGATGTGTTACTCAGAAAAGTAACACTTCCTTTTGATTTTTTTATTGTAACTCATTTCCTCATCCATGTTCCACAGAAGACGCTACTTATTTCCAATTCCCTGCCTCAAAATACATGAACAGGTGCAGAATAAAAAGGTTAATGTAACCAGAAGGTTGCATATTTTTCTTCATAGAACCACGGTATCTGCAGAATGAACCTGTCTAGCATAGCATTCAACTTTATTATTCTTAGATAACTGAGGCTAAAAAGATAGTGGATACAAGGAGAAAAAAAAAGAGACTCTAAATCTAGATTCTAGAGCAGACAGCCCAAATCTGGCACATATGCTTTGCCCTACAAAAAAAGGCCAAGTGCTCCCTCCGAGCCACAATTAAAGTATTTTGGGAAAAGATAAATAATTCTCTGAAAACTTATCTTTGCTTAAAGGGGGGGTGGGGTCTCCTGTAACATGACTTCAGGGTTTTTTTTTTGAGCGAGAAGAATTCAGAGGAATGTCCCCAGTTTGTAACTATTACAGGAGCTCCACCAACGATAGATATAGCCAAGAGGGTTGGCAGGCACCTCTTACAAGAGTTGCACAGAAAGCAGAATTGATGCACGAATGACAGGCCAGTCTTTTACAGGACCCCCTCCCCCATCGCTATCCTTAGAAAGGAAGAGGTCATGATTTAACTGAAATAAGGATGGGAGTTTCTGAGTTCCTTTCTCCTTCTCCTCACAGCCCCTAAATTCCATACGCTCCCAAATGCTCTCTCATTGCCGGGACTTGAAAAAACTCAAGATATTGTGTGTTGTGGTTTTTTTTTTTAAGTGCAAGTGGCTTCCTTCTCATAGCACAAGAGTTCTATTTTACGATCAGATATTCTGGCACGTTTGCAAATGACTGCTTAATTACTAAGGGAGATGCGCTGGCATACAAGCCTGTATTCTCTTCGGGGCGAAGAGGCAAAGGCCGTCTCTGAAAGCCTGCAATTAGGATACGGCCCGTATCCAATAACATTTTTTAAACGAGCTGTGCTAGGGCAAGTTCCCAACTGCCGCAAAAAAGATATATTTAGCCGGTTCCTTCTCCCTTGGGTCTCTGTCATTCCAAGCATTGCTCAGACACGGCTCCGGCCCTTGGTAGATTCCACTCCACTGACATATGCGCTCCTTCCTTCTTTCCTTCTCTGCACACCCCTTCTGTCCACCAGTACGACTTTGAATCTCGCCTGACGTACGGTGCCCAAAATGTCACTCATGATTGGCTCTGTGCGGGATGTGGAACTGGCTGATGGGAAGTGACAGCTGCAGGCAACGGTATCTAATGTACAGAGATGGCAGCTGGCTCTTAGAAGATGGGTCTCCTCACTCCTATAATATAGGTGTAAGATGCCTTGCTTCCTCTAGGGCAGCGGTTAGCTCTACAGACAAAATAGTTATTTCAGTGCAGCGGATTTCAGAAAAGCGGGCCATTTCCACACAAGGATTAGTTATATTCCAACACGGACTCCGCCGCCAGGGTAAGTTAATTCCATCACTGACTCCCCCATCAACTTTTTTTAAAAAAAAAAATCAATACAAGTCTTTCCTCCACGCTGCAAATTCCACTGAGTCGTTATGACCTCAGACCTCCACGTCCGTGGATTCGGGAGCGTTTTATCTGTCTTCCCACTCGGCCAATTTCCACTGAGGCCAACGCGAGGCAGTTCCTCTCCCTCCCAGGAAGAAAAAGGTGCACCCCCAGAATTACTACCAGTATTTAGGATTGGTACCACTGGAAATAAATGCAAGTTTGTCAGTAAAACCAACGCGGTGAGGAATTAAGAGGAACGAGCCAGCTGGGTGGTGACCCAGCAGCTCTCCTGGGGAACATTCCGTTCAGAAAGTCCCAGGTTGGGCCTGGAACCCATCTTGGATCTGCTGTTTTCTCTCCCTAACTGGCCTACCTTTCGCTGTTGCTTTTCCCAGGCTGGGTCAAGCAGTAAGTCCCGGTCCCAGTCTTCTTCCTGTGCCATATACTCATCAGTCACCATGTAGGAGTGGTTGTATTGGATGTGCGTTTCTATCTGCGTCGTCATGTTGCCTTGTTCTGCGAAGCCCTGTCCTCGGTGCCTATTCTCTCCCCTGCAATTCACACGCTTTCCCCCCCGCCTGGCTCAAGCTTTCGGTCGCTTTTTCGCTTTGCTCCCCTCTCGGCTCCCCTTTAGAGGTCAAGATTTTCCCCCCAAGTCCTTCCAGGCTGTGTGTCTGCCTGCTTTGCAGCTGCACCTGTCAAAACCAATCCACGTGACCAGTCCTCAATAAGTATTATCAGCCCTGGGAAGGGAGATCAGGTTCCATCTTAAAAAGGCCACGGGGAGGGGACAGCACAAGTGTTCCTACCAACCAGATAGGGGTGGTGAAGACAACTGTTGGGAAGCTAAGTTTTTCCCCCCCACCCTTAAAGCAGAGCCACAAGCTCTTAAAAAAGAAATTGCTCCAGTGGGCTGAATGTCTTCTCCCACAAAACCCATGCCAGATGCAGGAAGAACTCTGCTGAGAACAGGAATCCTCGCACAGGGAGGAAATTTCCCATTTTCTGTACTGCGTAAGAGGGGAGGGAAAAAAAACTTACTTATACACCTTCCGCTAAGGCACAAGGGAAGATTTATTTATTTATTTATTTATTTTATTTGTATACCGCCCTTCTCCCGAAGGACTCAGGGCGGTGAACAGGGCAACGAATAAAAGTACAAAAATACAAACATTAAAAAAGATTAAACCAAATGCCCAGAAACTAACAACAATAAGTTAAAATACATTAAAACTATATTAAAAATCCCAACCCATCACCCATCAAGATGTCTGACATGCTGTCAGATTCAAAAATAAACGTATAACTATTAACGAACAAAACAGAACCACAGAGTTGGAAGGGACCTTGGAGGTCTTGTAGTTTAATCTTCTGCTCGGGCAGGAGACCCTATGCTACTTTGGACAAATGGCTGTCTAATCTTTTTTTAAAACAAAAAACAAAAAACCTGCAGTGATGAAGCACCCACAACTTCTGGAGGCAAGGCATTCCGCTGATTAAATGTCAGCTGGCCTCCGTGTTGAGAGAGAGAGAGAGAAGGCCCAATTAGTTTCCAGATGTTCTCTAATAAATGTGGACTGATTATGAAATTTCCCAGCATTTCCTATGACAGCAACCAAGGAACCTGAGTTCTCTTTTGAGATCCTGGCACTTTGTCCTGTGAAATGTTTCCCCCCCCTCCCCCAGATGGATGGAATATGGCCTCTTTATTTGGTTCCGAGTAATGAAGGAAAAAGGGACGCGGTGGCTCAGTGGGTTAGGACGCTGAGCTTGTCGATCGGAAGGTCGGCAGTTTGGCGGGTCAAATCCCGAGTGCCGCGTAGCAGACTGAGCGCCTGTTACTCGTCCCAGCTTCTGCCAACCTAGCAGTTCGAAAGCACGTAAAAAAAAAAAAATGCAAGTAGAAAAATAGGGACTGCTCCGGTGGGAAGGTAACAGCGTTCCGTGCGCCTTTGGCGTCTAGTCATGCCGGTCACATGACCACGGAGACGTCCTCGGACAAGCGCTGGCTCTTCGGCTTTGAAACGGAGATGAGCACCAGCCCCTAGAGTCGGAAACGACTAGCACGCATGTGCGGGAGAACCTTTACCTTTAATGAAGGAAAAACCTTCTGCACCGTGTTCATTTGTGTATCTATTTCACAAGGCCTATGTGGGGTTCCCCAATATTAAAACTAAATTGCCGCACGTTATCTCGGGACATTTGGAATTTCGGAACCTGCTATTATTACCATCTTCCTATAGAAATGGTTACCTCTTCCTTACCAAAAAGTGCTGCAAGAAAGCACAGCCAACCCCTGGGCTTTAAAAGGTGTTAGGCTTATCCTGTCTCTTGGAAAGTCACATGTTGCATTTGGATGCCTGGAATCTTCCCCATGAGCTTTAAAACGTGCCAGAAGAAATACCTGTCTAAAGGTCATTTCAGGAGAAGA
>JAKJMR010000864.1:348969-361102 GCA_024449315.1 Daboia siamensis
TACATGGGAAAATCCCATTGGAGGAAAATTCCACTTAGGGTTAGGGTGAGGTCAGCATGAACTCATAGAGCAAAATGGACATTGCCAACAAACTCGGAGTTCTTGGGTATGGTTAGGAGAGCACTTACTTTATCTTATGAAGAAGCTCCAATTATCCACTCTAGACCTTAAGAATCTCTTATTTTGTTCCCTGGGGCACTGTTTTAATTCATTTATTTATCATATTTAAGTGCAGGTAGTCCTCAAGTTCATTCAGTGATCATTCAGCATTACCATGTCACTAAAATGAGTGAATGATGACCATTTTTCACACTTAACGACCATTGCAGCATCCCCACGGTCATATGATCAAAATTCAGATGCTTGGCCACTGACTCATATTTGTGATAGTTGCAGTGTCCCAGAGTGGTTTGATTTTGTGACCTTCTGACAAAGTCAATGGGGAAGCCAGATTCACTTTACAACCATGTTACTAGCTTAACAGCTGCGGTGATTCACTTAACCACTATGGCAAGAAAGGTCATAAAAAGGGGTAAAGCTCCACAACTGTTGCTTAGCATCAGAAACTTTGGGCTCCGTAGTGGTGGTAAGTCGAGGACTACCTGGACTACCTATCTCCCTGACAGAGGGACTCTTTTGAGGTGGAGGTTACACGGAGCAATATAGAATATAGAATAGGAATAGAATAGGAATACAAAATAGAATTATAGAATAGGAATAAAGACTAAAATAGAATAATAAGAGTAGAATAGAATAGGAATGTAGAATAACTTTATTGTCACTTTAATGTCGGCATACATTAAAAGGAAATGTTGCTGCATACGAAAGGCTGACCACAGCCCTGCAAGGTAGTCCATTGATGCCTGGCAAGGAAAGGACGGGGCTGAGGACCATTTTGGAGTCCCATCCTCATCTTTTCCATTCAAAAGGTCCCTCAGGCGTGGCGACCAGCCGCCATTTCGAGTTGGCACCAGGAGAAAGATTTTAAGCACAGAAATGGGTTTGTCTCGCTGTTGAGAAGGCGAGGAAGCCGCCATTTTCGGGCCGCCCCGCTCCACAGCAAGGGAATTTTGTCGTTGCCATGGGAACAGACGCTAACGGAACCCTCCCGACATGCCCCGCGCGGGCCTCGCTGACGTCATCGCGTTCCGGGATGGCCGCTAGGAGGTGAACGGGCGCCATTTAACAGCGAGGCAAGGCGAAGCCTCCCAGCATGCAAAGCGCCGTTGACCTCGCTGACTCCAAGATGGCGGCGCCCAGCTAGGGCTTGCTAGAGGGAGGCGGTTAGGTAGGATAGAGCGCGGCGGCGGCGGCGGAGCAGGGGGCGGCCAAAGAGGCAGGGCCGAAGGTTAGGAAGGGAGGCCGGGGAGGGGTTCGGACCAGGGTGGGATTCTTCTCCGGGTCTTTCCGGATCGCAGAAATGGCTTCTCCGATTCCTGCTCTTGGGTTACGGGGTGAAGGTGGGAATTGCGAGAAACGCTGGTGATAAAAGTTAGCCCTCCCTGCACATGCTTTAATTTAATGGATGGACTTCAACTCCCAGAATCCCCCAGCCAGCATGCTTTAAGATGGGTGGATTTCAACTCTCAGAACCCCCCAGCCGGCATGCTTTAAGATGGGTGGATTTCAACTCCCAGAATCCCCCAGCCAGCATGCTTTAAGATGGGTGGATTTCAACTCTCAGAACCCCCCAGCCAGCATGCTTTAAGATGGGTGGGCTTCCCTGTCCCAGAATTCCCCATACCAGAAAATGTATACATACACAAATACTATTGTTAATCCACTAAAGGGGTTAGGTTTGCACAGTTACACAGTTTACAGTTAACCTGGTTTGATTTGCCCAGTTTACTGTGATCACATTTAGCACGCTGTGGGCACGCAGTCCTCTGGGTATACCTTTCCCATTCAGCTACAAACAACCCAGCCTGCTGCCTTGGTTAGTTGTGCTGCAGAATAAACCCAGCCTGGTGCCCTCCCAGGGGTGTTGGGTGACAATCTTTCTAATTTCAGGCTGGCGATGTTGGGCATTGTGATAACTATGTTACTGGATGAAACCCAGTAACAACACCACCATCCCCGAATGGAGACGAATCGTTTGCAGCCAAATCGCCAAGCTCTACAACAAACAAATCTGCAGTTGGCTCAGGAATTCTAGGAGTTGAAGTCCAGGAGTAACAAAAGAGGCAAGGTTACCTACTCCTGGCCTAGACATAACTGTCTCCCAAGGAGATGACACTGAATTTTTCTCCCTGTGATCTCCATCCCAGACAGTTTCTATCACCTCTGCTCTGTCCTCGTTGTGTAAGGTCAGTGTTCCTCAACCTTGGCACTTTGATGCGGTGTGGACTTCAACTCCCAGAACTAAACATGCTGGGAATTGGGCTGGCTGGGGAATTCTGGGAGTTGAAGACCATACATCTTAAATCCGTTAAGGTTCAGAAGCATTGTGTAATTAATACTCATTCTTAGATCCCAGTCTTGCCAAATCCTCTTTTCGGTTAATCTCTTTTTCATCTAGGTCGGTGCAGAACCGAAACCAACATGTCGAAGCTTGCGCAAGCAAGCAAAGCAGCGTTACAGATCACTGGCGGAGGTGTGATCCGGTCCATCATCAAAGCTGGACAGGCTGTTCCAGGTCCACCACTAGGACCTGTTCTTGGACAGGTAACCATCGGAGAAAGACAGCCAAGCTAGGTTAATTTTTATAAAGATAGCATCTGAGACTGGACCAGGGGTGAGGAACGATGGCTCCTTTATGACGTGGAGTTCAACTCAGGAATTCTGGGAGTTGAAGTCCACACGTCATGAAGGTTGGGAGGGGCATTGTTCCCCAGCCCTGGAATAAACCAACAAGGCAGAAGAACTGGGCACAGACTGAGATGGGAACTAAGTTCTTTTGTTAGTTTTTTTCCTCCAACTGAGTCAAGGTTATCCATGCGTTAACGAAAGAACTTGCAAACAGAGCTCAGGCAACACACTAAATATTTTTCCAAGAAAAGACACACACTGTAGATAAGAGAGCAGAAGTAACTAAAACATCTTCCCTTGGAGGTGTTTCCCTAAAGACATTGGATGTTCTCGGCAATGGCGAACCTTTTAGAGGCCAAGTGCCCAAACTGCAACCCAAAACCCACTTACGTATCGTAGGGTGCTGGGTGGGCATGGCCCATTGGATGGATGTGGACAGTTAGATGGGTGTGGCTGGGGTGGTAACGGCAGACTGGGTGGGACTAAAAAGTTCGATCAATCGATTCCAACTTTGCGAGATCTTTTTTTTCCCACACAAGAAGTTGATCGATTGAACCTTTTTTTTTTTTTGGCACAAGGTGGATTCCTAAAGCGAAAAGAGTTTTCTAAAACCCAGCTGAAGGCCTAGGACTGGGGCGACGGTGCGCGTGCCCACGGAGTGGGCTCTGTGTGGCACCTGTGGCACACGTGCCGTAGGTTCGCCCCCACGGAGTTAGCACATTGGGTGTTTTCCTTGCTGTCCTTTCATGACCCTGCATCCAGGACTTTGCAAGAGCCCAAAGACGGCAGGGCCATCTGCACATTCACAATTGGTATTTCCTACACTGTCCCCTAATTTCGGGTCAGCACGGTTGCTGAAACACAGAAATAGTGTTAGAAGGTCCCTCCCTTCTCTGGGAGGTGGAAGGCCCGTCAGAGATAAGTGCCTCGCCTCCCTCTGAGCAATCCCGAGGGGCTGGTTAACCTCTTTGATGATGTCTTGGAACAAGTGCCACTTACGAGTTGGATTAGCGCAAAGAGATGTTTTCTGGGAAAACAGGACCCTGGGTTGGGGTTTTAGACTGGCTAAATTTCTCTTGTCTCCCTGCAAAAAGTATGGCGTTCCAATTGGACAATTCTGCAAGGATTTCAACGAGCGGACCAAGGATTTCATTCCAGGCATCCCACTCCCCACTCTAATCAACATAAAGGTGAGACAAGATCTTATTTTCTTAATTTCAAAGAGTTTTGCGAGCCAGAAGGCCTGGGGTAGAACCTCCAGCATTCCTGGACAACATCCCGGAAGCCTGGAACTGCCCCACAGACCATCTGTTCTTTCAAACATTTGGGGAACTTGAGTTCCCGGCTCAGGCCTGGCTGTAGTTTCTTTCAAAGGCAATGTTTCCCAACCTTAGGGGTCTTTTAAGATAAGCTGGCTGGGGAATTCTGGGAGTTGAAGTCCACATACTTTAAAATTGCAACGTTTCGAAGGATTGCAAGCAGCAAGCTGTGAATTCCTCAGAAGGATGGAAAGTTGAGTTAACCTTCTGTTCGATCCTGACCAGCCCAAGGTTGACTCAGCCTTCCATCCTTCCAAGATCCGTAAAATGAGGACCTGTTGGAAGTCCATGAGTCATAAAAGGGCCAAGTCGGAAGACCCCTGTTATATGGCCAAGAAAACTCTGCCACAAATGACATCATTGGGTAAAAAATAAACACCCCCGACCTTGTATTAAAAAGAACGCAACAGATTCATATATTTTTTTTACAATGCATTGAAATGCCTAATACATTCCATTTCTCAGTATACGTGTTTCATAAAATTTCAGCGTTTGTTTTTCATTTCTCCTGTTTCTTTTTTTTTTTTTTTTTTTTCTCGCTTGGTAGTCTGACCGGTCTTACGAACTTCAGATAAACAAGCCAACGACTACATACTTTTTACTTTCGGCAGCCGGAATAGAGAAAGGAGCTTCGTCACCTGGTAAGAAAAAGAATCGGAAGATTGTTGGGGGCAACATGCTGACTCCGTACGCTGTTTACAGAGGGCTGTAAAGCACTGTGAAGCGGTATGTGAGTCTAAGCATTATTGCTATTTACAACCGTCTCCATCCCCTGGTAGGACACGAGATAGCTGGGATGGTGACTCTGAAGCACCTCTACGAGATTGCCCTTGTGAAATCCCAGGATACCTCTTTTGTGATCCGCGACTGGCCGATGGAAACAGTCATCAGGTCCCTGATTGGAACCGCCCGGTCATTAGGCATCAAAGTAGTGAAAGAGTAAGTATCAAGAGGGACGGTGGGGCGGCAGCTAGCACCTTTTCCCATGGACCTGGTGGGGCCAGGAGAGAGAAGAAAGTCATCCTGCTACGGCTGGTCCTCCACTTGCGACCACAAAGGAGCCCAGAATTTCTGTCGCTAAGGAAGACAACTTGTCAACTGGGTTTTGCCCCCTTTTACAACCCTTCTTGCCCCAAGTTACAAAGCGAATCGCTGCAGCTGTTAAATTAGTAACACAGTTGTGAAGTGAATCTGGCTTCCCCCTTGACTTCGTTTGTCAGAAGGTCTCAGGGGAATCACATGACCCACCTCCCCCCCCCCGGGACACTGTGACCGTCATACCTATGAGTCAGTTGCCAGGAGTCTGAATTTTGATCTCATGACCATGGGGGGGGGGGGTGCTGCCCTGGTCGTTAAGTGTGAAAAATGGTCATAAGAGACTTTTTCCAGGGCTGTTGTAGCTTTGGACGGTCGCTAAGTGAACTGTTGTAAGTTGAGGACTACCTGCAGCTAGGACCGCCTCTTAGGAACCTTGTTGAGAAAACAAAGATGAAAAGTGACAGGACAGGGGTCCGAGGTGCATTCAGGAATTGACAAAAGAATAGATGCAGGTGTGTTAGAAATTCAGTTTACATAAAGCACCACAGAGCAAAAGAGCACAGTCACCATGTGCTTTACTGCTACACTGTTACAGGAAACAGGACACTACTTAGAACAAAAGGAACATAGAGCATATATACCATGGATCCGAACTCGTAAACACTTCCATTGTTCTGTCCCAGCCTACATGAGTCCTTGTTAAGCTCACAAGGAGAAACCCCTTTTCCAACAAGCAGGCTGGAACGCAGGAAAAAAATCAATCCTCTTTTATTAATCACAGACGAGTCAATGTCCAAGGCAAACAAGCACAGTCCACAGAAACTCAATCCTCAACATGAATGGTTGCACCTCCTACATCTTACTTTTTATTATTCAGCCCAGGTGTAGCTTCCTAATGCCTTCTCCTTTGCCTTTGGAGCCACCCCATTGCATTCCTCTGCCCTACTCTCTTTTCTTGCCGGCATTTCCATGCATCCTGGATATTTCCCAGCTGTGCTTCATCACTGTCCAACTCAGACTCCCAGCACAGCTGTGTCTCAGCCTGAGCGTGAGTAGAGGGGCCAGGATTCTCGTCCGACTGCAAGTCTTGGAGCTCCTCAGAGCCTTCCTCTGACTCTGATGTCACTCCAGGCCCCTCCTTCTCCTCCTCTGATTCCTCAGACTCAGCTGCTGGGTCCACTGGCTGGCAAAGAATCACAACAGCCATCTACTGGCTGCATACCCCTGTAGTTGTTGCATAGAGATAGATTCCAAGGATGAATCCCAAACAATATTTGTGCAACATGTACACAGTTGTGAATCTCTGCTCTTCTCTCCTCCGGTTAGGTTAAATGCCGAAGAATATGGAGTCTTTCTGAAGGAGCGCGAAGAGAGGTTGGCAGCTGAGGCCGAAGCCAGGGCAGCTGAACGGGTAGCAAAGAAAAAAGAGATTGTTGCGGCTTCAGCTGCTACGGCAGCCTGAGAGTTAGACCCTTTGGAAAGCAAGGGATCTTGCCCCATCACCTCATAGCATGGCAGACGAAGTTTTCACAAAACCCTCCAGGCTGAAGAAGAGAAAGAAGAACAGTTCCGTGGCAGGAGACTCGGGACTTGCCCAACCTGGATTGTTTGGGTCATTGTTGTCAGACTCTTTTCAATTAATCGTGGCAAACCCAAGATCTTTCCCACACCTGGCCCAGGTTGATGTGTCTGGGTTGGCCGTTCAGATTTCCGGCTTCTGCCTTTCCTTTCTTTTCTTTCTCCCCCCCCCACCCCGACCCCTTATTTTTATTTCATTCAAAAAAGGAAAAAGTCAAAACGCAAAACTCCCCAAATTCAAGAGCGTGGGACGAAGCTCATGTCTTTCCGTGGATCCAAAGAATCAACTTGTTGGAGGTTAATTGCCACGAGATTTTTCCATCTCTTGTCATTCGGCAACCCTCGACTTCGCAGTCGCAGTTGAGACCAGAATCCCCATTGCGAAGCGAAGCGGTTAAGTGGGTCACATGCATTTATGACCTTTTTTTCTTCTTCCTGTGGCGATTAAGCGACTCGCCGCAGTTGTTAAATGAATCATACAGTTCTGAAGCAAAACCGGCTTCCCCTATTGACGTTGCTTGTCTGAAGCCGGCTGAGAAGGTCACAGATGGAGACCACATAAGTGGGATGCTGCAACTGGCATCTGGTTATCTAATTTCAAACAAGCTTGTGCAGTTGATTTGCTGTGCAAGGCGGGGTTACTCTTATCTTGTCCCACCAACTTTCCCTTTTCGTTGTCCTTCGTTGTGTTAACTATTAAAAGGAGTGTAAGATGGGTCTTGGATGTTCTCCTTTTCATACGGAGATCCCACTTCATTAGGCTACCCTCACGAGCTGCTTTTTAAACGATTTTCCAACTCGGAGGCTTATTGAGAAGGTAAACTGAGGCAGAACCTGGGGCCAGATTTGGCTGTCCCAAGCCACTTTTGTAGGAGTTTTGAAAGAACTGAAGCCGTTGTGATAACTTTCCCAGTTTCTTTGCGCCCAGTCCTGTTGCGTCTCTCTCTTCCTTCCCTCCCCAGCAATTTTTTTTCTTTTCACCCTGAAAAGTACTCTTGGCATACCTCAAACAACGTCTTTCCACGGGATTACGTCCACGTTTCCTACTAAGTCTTTTCTTTTTCATGTCGTTCAGCATCCACCAGAGGTCCCACTGTGGAGGTTGACCTGATGATAATTTACTGCAGTTATTCAGGGTGTGTGTGTGTGAGAGAGAGAGATTGTACAAATCTTGGGAGAAATGGCTATCATTTGGCGTAGTTTGGGATTGAGGAGGTAAATCATTTTTGATGGTATTTAATGGCGTCTAGTCATGCCGGCCACATGACCACGGAGACGTCCTCGGACAAGCGCTGGCTCTTTGGCTTTGAAACGGAGATGAGCACCGGCCCCTAGAGTCGGAAACGACTAGCACGCATGTGCGGGGGAACCTTTACCTTTACCTTTAATGAGGTGCAGATGTGTCACGGCTAGTTGTCATTTGTCGCTGCTCCTGCATGTCACTCCTAGTGACTGTCCAGGAAGTAAGCTATGTAATTTTCTCTGGGATGTGTTTTTCTTACAAGTGGTTGATCAGTACTTAACTTTATTCGTTTATTTAGTCACCCATCTTGTACCGTAACGGCACTGAGCGCTTAAAACCGTGACAGAAACACAGTATAAATAACCAGAGCGAACATGAGAAATTAAAAAAAATATCAGCAGGTTCTAACCATTTTTTTTTTCCTGGCCTGGAACCAAGCAACCAAACCCACATCATCTCCTGGCCTAAAAACCAGAGAGAATTCAGGTAATCCTTGGCTTATGACCACAATCGGGGGCAGAATTTCCATTTGCCAAGCAAAGGAGACGGTGAAAGCGATGGTTAAATTTACGACTGGCTTCCTCTCTCCGCTCCCCCCCACCCCCCCCACCGTTGACTTTGCCTGTCAAAAATCGGTGGGGAAGGTCAAAAATGGTGATTTCATGACCTCGGGATACGATGCTCTTCCAATTCCTTATCGAAAACCAACCTGGGGAGAAGCTTCTGGATTTCCGGGGATTTGCAGTTAATGTTGCAGAAGTCACAACTCGTGAACGGCACTCCCAAAACCGCCTACCCTCGTACAGATAGCCGACCCTAAAATTTCCGCTGCTAAGCAAAGACAGTTCATTGAGCTTGGCCCCCGTTTTACAACCTTTCTCGCCTGGGTTATTAAGTGAACTGCTGCAGCTGTCAAGTCGGTCCCATGGTCGCTAAGGGAAACCGGCTTCCCCCATTGACTTGGTTTGTCACAAGGTTGCAAATAGGGGAATCCCATCACCTGGGAGGTGCCACCGTCATAACTGTGAGTCAATTGCCGAGCACCTGAATTCTGATCGCGTGACCACGGGGATGCTGCGGCAGATAGAAGTCTGACTACCGGTTGCAAGCCACGTTTTCCAGTGCCGTTGTAACTTTGAGCAGTCGCTAAACGGAACGGTTGTAAATGGAGGGCTACAGGCATATTGGCTGGCTTCCCCCAGCAGGTTTAACCCCAACCCTGGATTTTAACACCAGGGCTTTGCTTGCAAATGGTTAGTGTGTCCAAACTAGCAAACCACACTTACTCCTCAACTTACAACTGGGAATTGAATTCCACAAGCTTTAAAGGGGATAGAATCTAGCACACTGCTAGAAACAACCCAGCAGAAGCCAGAACTAAGCTGAACGTTTTTTATTTATTGAAAAGATTTAAATAAATCTTACATTTCTTTTTATTTGGGGCCTACATGGACTCATCTAATCCAGGCTGAACTGTGGTGAATTGTGATTAAAAGAACAGCAGCTCTTAAAATTGATTGGAGCGTTTGGGAATTCCACCAGTGACGATGGAACGTAACCTCCTTGACATCAGATGCTAGTGGTTGCTGTCTCCTCATTGGTACCTGGGGTTTCCATAGCAACAGATGAAGCTTCTTAGCATCCTTCTGCTACAGCCGTGATGAGAGGTGACTGGACCTGGATACACATATGGGAAAGGCAACTTAAGTAGCTGAGGTGGCAATCCCCTGTGGATAGTTGGGGGCGCAAAGAAAGAGTATCCTGTAGATATTTTGCCCCAGGAATGTCAAATTTATTTATGGCTGATTTATTCATAATAGTAGTATTTCTCAACGTTGGCAGCTGGAAGATATGTTGACTTCAACTCCCAGAGTTCCATATTACATGATGCCTGAAAATTCTGGAATTGAAGTCCATCTATCTTCGAGCACACCAGCTGGGGAATTCTGGGAGTTGAAGTCTGCGCATCTTCAAGCACGCTGGCTGAAGAATTCTGGGAGTTGGAAGTCCAGACATGTTAAAGGACGCTGGCTGGGGAATTCTGGGAATTGAAGTTCATACATCTTTTAAGTTGCCATGGTCGAGAAACAGCATCGTGGTTTTTCTTTGCCTTCAATTTAGCAAAATGTGTGACCCCAACCACTGTTAATTTCTTTCAGAACCCCCCCCCCACACACACACACACTAGACAACAGAAGCCCACTTTTTCCATTTTATTTCTAAGTGGGGTTTCAGTGGGGCAGTTTTATTAAATCTGTGCAAAGCAAGTTACAAATTTGTCGCAGCACAGAATGGTTTCTGCCTACTCCAGCTTCGGAGCAAATGCAAATTGCAAGAACATTGCCCCAAACCGGGGCATCTCCCTTCCCTTTTTAAACTAATTGTGTTGTCACTTGACTGGCCTCAACTCTTTGGGTTTGAATAAGGAAGGAGATTGGCTATTCTATTTCATGGTTTATTTCATTTATATGGTGCCTCTCTCACTGTTGAAACGACTTTGTTGAGCTGCAGATCATAGAATCCTAGGGCTGTAAGGACCTTGGAGGTCTTCTAAGGCAGGAGTCCTTATATACTATCCTAGTTTTATTTTTGAAAAACTTCCAGGGATGGAGCAGCCACAACCCAGGAGGCAAGCTAGTCCATTGATTAATTGTTCTCACCGTCGGGGAAATTTCTCCTTAGTTCTAGGTTGCTTCTCTCCTTGATTAATTTCCATCCGTTGCTTCCTGTCCTGATTTCAGGTGCCTTGGAGAATAGCTTGACTCCCTCTTCTTTGGGGCAGCCCCTGAGATACTGGAAGGCTGCTATCATGTTCCCCCCCTCGTCCTTCTCTTCATTAAACTAGACATCCCCAATTCCAGCAACCGTTCCTTATATGTTTCAGCCTCCAGTCCCCTGATCATCCTTGCTGCTCTTCTCTGCACCCTTTCTAGACTCAACAGCTTTTTTGTGTCGTGGTGACCAAACGTGGACACAGTATTCCACGTGCGGGCTCACCAAGGCCTTGTAAAGCAGCACTATTGCTTCTTCTCGTCTTGATGTTATCCCTCTGTTGATGCAGCCTAGAACTGCATTGGCTGCCACATCGTTTTCTGATATCAGATGAAAAGGGGAGGGGGGGAAAGCTTTGGATGAAAAGCTGGCATCTGCCACTAAGTTATTATCTTTGTGCTGAAAAGTGGGCAGCCAGGATTGGGTGGGGGGAAACAAAAAAACGGGGTGGTGTTTTGCGTTCTTGTTTTCCTTATTTTGCAGCCTCTCTTAACCTCTCTGGTGTCAACCATCCTCTGTTCAGGCACAGAATAAGAGAACCGGAAGGGCCCTTGCAGGTCATCTAGTCCAACCCCGCTGCTTGAAGCAGGAGAGGCTGCACCGTATCAGACAAATGGCTGTGCAAGCCCTTCTTAAAAGCCTCCAGTGATGGTTGGAAGAGAAGCCTTTCAGCTATCCAGCCTCTCTCTCCTCCAGTCCCCGAGATGATGCTCAAAAAAACATGTCCATCCCCTGGATGCTGTTGCCATGGTGATGTGATGCAGGCTGAGAGGGAGGGAGGGGAGGCCCAGATGACGCAAGAGCTCAGTTGCTTAGGCCCCCCCACACACACTTGTTTTTCTTTCTTTCTTTTTTTCTTTTTTTTTTCCCCCAAGCCCTTTTCTCCAATTTTGGCTGCAAAAGGGAGAACGAAGCTGCGTCAGCTCTCCTTCCTCCCAGCCACGTCGTCGATGGCTTTAAAGGGGCAGAGAACCACTTGGGAGGAGTGGAAATGTGAAGGCCTGTTTCTCCCAAGAATTCTGCATCATCCAGCCCTTCCAAGCCTCCCTTCTCCATCCAGAGAGGAGGGGGGGGGGAAGGAAATGCGCTTCTCCCCCCTACACACACACACACACTTGTGTCTTCCAAACCGATTCTTCCTTGCCCTCAAATTCAGCAGCAGTCAGCTGGGATTCCAGCATAGCACTACCCCAATTCTTTGCTGGAGTCGAAGGAGCTGTTCATGGCCTGGGAAGGTTTGAATGAATAAAATGGGTAAAACCAAGTTGTTAATTTTCGCCTTAAGAAGGATGGGGGCCAACAAGATGCTTATCATCTCAACTCTTGAGATGGGACAATGGAGGCAAAACAGGAGCGGAGGAATAAAAAGAAGAGGAAGGAAGGAAGGAAAGGAAGGAAGGAAGGAAGGAAGGAAGGAAGGAAGGAAGGAAGGAAG
>JAKJMR010000865.1:0-33221 GCA_024449315.1 Daboia siamensis
TTGATTCCAAAAGTGGTATGGGGATTGCTTTTAAAACATTGCTATAAAAATCACGTGCCTGCATCACTGTAGCAAAACGGTATCTTGTGTATTCATACATTACCACCATACCCACTGGGATCTCCCATCTAAACTTAATGTCAAGTCGCTTAAGCTCCTGTGCCAGAAATGCAAATTCCTTTCTTTTCCTTAAAATTTTTGGAGGGATCTCTTTTAAAACCAAGACTTCTTGCTCTGCAGTCATAAGCTTAGTGTTGTAGGAAACTTGAATAACTTCATTCCTGGTTGCTCTCTTTGTAAAATAAACAACCACATCTCTAGGTAATTTCCTTTGTCTTGCAATCCAGGAATTAACACGGAAGATTTTATCTATATCTTCTACAATTCCTTCGGCTGGCCATCCCAACACCTCTTCCAAAGCGACAGAGACTATTTTCTTCAAATCTTCCTTAGGATTCTCTTTAAGACCCCTAATTCTCACAGCAAATTCCATTTCATGGTACTGTACCAGTGTCAGGTCATTATCAATTTTATCCACCACATTCTCAGTCTCTAATATCTTTGCATCCAATTTAATATTATTTTGACTGAGGTCTTCCACTCTTTCGTCCAGGCGTTCAATACATATCGCCATGCCTTGGAATGCAAGCAAGATGTCCTCCCTTATTACCGTAAACTTCTCCTCCAACTTTTCATCCATGATTTCAGCTAATTTTTCTGTCAGCTTCTCATCCAACTTTTCATCTATCATCTCAGCTAATTGCTGTGAATGCTTTTCCAAAGCATCTTGCAAAACTTTAACTGTTAGAACAGGCGAAGGTGAAGGTGCAGGAGGTGCTAAGACTTGCAATGAAGATTGCGGCAGGGGGGAAGCCCCCGCACTTCTAGTAAGTTTAGAAGATTTAGCCGCCATTTTCTCCACTGTTGCAAATACGCACTTTCACTTTCAGGGTCTTCAATGTGGATTGAGCCAAAGATCAAAAGTTCACTTACTCCTTATTCTCTTGCATCGCTCTGCCTGCTTTCTTGTCTTCCAAAATCCATTCCTGTAAGCAGGGATGGTTACGTTCGCCTTGTTCTGCTCCAAAAGGCACGGAGCAGAAACGCTGCGCAGCCCGGAGCAATCCAGGCTTCGGGGGGGCTCGATCCTTCAGCCGCCAGAACTTTAAGCTCTGGCGGCCCCGGAGAGCTCTACCCCTACCTGGATACTCACCCCCTCCTCTTCTCCCGAGGAGGGGGCTTTCGAACTGCCGAAACAGCTGATCGGCGCTGTTTTCGGCGGTTCTACAAAGCCGCGGAGCTGACAACCCGAGAACAGCTGTCTTCGGCGGCGCCTTGCCACCCGGAAGCCCCTAAGTACCCTCTTTACAGCAGTCCAGTGGAATTCCTTTGGGTGTTCCACATGCCTGGACAGTAGATTCACGGCTAAAGCTATGTCAGGCCTGCTCCAATTGCTGATGTATAGCAAGGAGCCAATCACAGATCTGTAAAGCTTATTATCTGTGAACTCAGGACCGTCCTTGTGAGTGTGATTGTAATAGTCACTTTGTATCAGGCTACGCGTTGGGTTAGATTCTGCCATTTTACATTTGGCCAGTAACTCCTCAATCTTTTCTTTTTGAGATAGGGCGAACCCCCCCTTAGTGGCCAAGATGTGCACACCTAAGTACTTGTCAACCCGTCCCAAAGACCTCAGGGTAAACTTTTCCCCCAGGGCCTTGGCAAATTCATCACACCCTTCCTTGTCAGGCCCTACATATAGGAGGTCGTCCACATAAACTAACACCCGTTCTGTGGTACCCTTGGAGTTGCGTGTGAAAACACATTCATCTGCATGGGATGCACTGAAACCAACTCGTTCTAAACCTTTTCTAAGGCAGTCATACCATAGTTTCCCCGACTGCTTGAGGCCATATAATCCTTTTTGAAGTAGCCATGTGTTTTCCCCTTCCTGCTGGTAGCCAGGAGGGGCCCTCACGTAGATCTACCGGTCCAAGTTGGCGTGGAGGTAAGCCGTTTGGATGTCGAACTGGAAGACTTCCTCCCCCAGAGCAGCTGCAGTTACGAGGGCGGCCTTGACGCTCTCTGCCCGGACGGTTGGGGAGTAGGTCTCTACGTAGTCCTCCATGTAGCGCTGGGCGAACCCCTGAGCTACCAAACGGGCCTTATACAGGTAGAGGCCATTGGCAAGTGGTTTAGCCTTGAAAACCCACCTTGTGCCAATGACTTTCCTCTCCTTTGGTGGTTGCTGGGGGGTGAAGACCTTGAGCTTTCTCAGGCTCGCCATCCATTGTGAGCTGCCATTTCTCCTGTTCTTCGATGGGCAGCTCCTGGATGTCAGAGAAAGATTTTGGGGTGACCACAACGCTGTTGACTGACGCGATGTGCCCAATGTCGATTCTCTTTGGCGGGATTCCTTTGTTGGACCGCTTTGATCTCCTGACCTCCTGCCACTCACCGCCTTTTTGTTCCGCGGGTTCCTTGTTAGCTGGCATTTCACGACCGGGATGTGAAGACCCTCGGTCCCAGGTGCTGGGTATCGCGGGTCTCTGAGGCATCGCCTCGGGACTGGATGGCTCATCCTCCCCACTTGAACCAGGTAGGATGACATCTTCGTCTTGTTTCTCGCTCTCGTCGGTGGCAGGGTATGTGGTCGTCTCAGGTGATGTTGTGGTTGGTGTGTCCTTGCTGACATATGGGCTCAGATGATTTGAGTGGATCTGAGTCCAATTGGAGTCCTCTTCGAAGGAGGCAGATTGGGAAATCACAGTCCGTTTCCTAGGAAACGGTAGGCCTTGGAGCCAGGAGCATAGCCCAAGAACCTTAGTCTCTGGGAGACGGACCTCCCCTTCTTCCGCAACTGCTTGGGGATGTGCACCCAAGCGTAGGAGCCAAACACACACAAGTGTCCCAGACTTGGTTTCCTACCATGGACCAGAAAATATGGGGTCTGGTCCACAACACTGCTCCAGGTGCGGTTTAAGGTGTAATTGGCGTAGTGTACTGCCTCTGCCCAGTATGATTCTGCGACCCCAGCATCTGCAATCAGACTACGCATCATAGTTTGCAGGATTCCATTTCTTTTCTTTGCCACGCCGTTCTGGGCAGTGGTGAAGGGCGCTGTAAGAAAATGTCGGATGCCCTTACGCTTTACCCAGTCCTGAAATTTCCGGGACATGAATTCAGCCCTGCGGTCGCTCTGGAGTTGAGCGATCTTGGTCTTATATTGGGTCTCTACGAGGTTGTACAGTGATTTTATGGCATCAAAAGCTTCGGATTTTTCTGTGAGGGTATACACGTGGCCGTACCGTGAAAAATCGTCAACGGCAGTGAGAAAATACTGTCTTTTCCCTAGGGATGGTGTGAATGGCCCAACCAGATCAACATGTACTAGTTGGTACGGGTATTGGGCCTTACGAAGTGACACCTTAGGGATAGGGGCCACCTTCCTCTTTGTGCTCTTACAGATGGCACAGTCCAGGAACACCTCACAATCCTTGAGCTGGACTCCCTCAGCAAACTCTCCCATCTTTTTAACCACAGGGAAGCTCGCATGACCTAATCTTTGGTGTAGGAGATGGGCACACTTATCGTGGAGCGGCTTCCCCACTGACACCCTCTTGGCTCTGGTTACCTTGAGCGGTGCTTTAGGTGCCTGCTGAGGTTCGGGTTTCTTGTCTGCACTGCCCTTGGAAAGCCGTGGGGCTGGCTGAGTTGGCTTGGGTGCAACAGCTTCGGCCTTGCGCTCCTTAGACAGCCTTGGGGCTGGCTGTGGGGGCTTTCTCTCTTTCCGTGCGCAGGCCCCTTCTGAGGTGGCACCCGGTGGATTGTCCTCTGTGGCTGGGTTCTCAGGGGAGAAGTATGGCAGACCATTTATGATGGCAATACTTCCAATGACCCTCTGGTTCCGGGTGACATGACCTCCCCCTTTGCGAAATAAGACTTGCACCTTGTCATCGTCACATAATTTGATGATGCTTAACAAGTTGTTGGCAGTGGAGGGAGCATGTAAAACCCCATCAACATTTCCCAGCCCGGGTACAGAAACAGTGCCCTCCCCAACACCAAAGCCTTATCACCATTGGCCACCTTGACAGATGAGTTAATTTTCTTTAACCTTTTAAACCCTTGTTTCATATTGGTTATGTGAGATGAAGCTCCAGAGTCCAGTAACCATAAGTCAGTGGGGGTATCAGCTTTTGTGGTGGGGGTGAGAGCACAAGTATGCATGGAATTGCCCTTGGCACTGCCTTTGCCCCCGCCACGCCCCCTTCCTTGCCCCTTGCCCCTTCCTTGATTGGGACCACGCTTGGGGCCTTGCTGGTGATGGGGGCAGTCTTTCTTCAGATGCCCCTCAGAGCCACAGATGAAACACTTAAGTAAAGCATTAACCTGCTCTGAGCTGTGGTGCCTCCTGCTGGCTCGCTGTATGGTGGCTTTGGCGTATTATCCTGCATCTCTACACCTCCTGTCTTCCTCAATCAGCCTCCCTGTGAGGTAGGACAGAGTCATGGCTTCCTTCGTTGTCCCTTCCAGTGAAACAATGAAATTGCTCCAACTTATGTCCAGGGAAGTCAGAATGACAGCGACCATGTTCACATCAGTTACAGGGTAGTCTCTGGACATCAGTTCTCCCCTAAGCGTCTTCAATTTTCCTAGGTGTTCAGGCATACTAGCCCCAAACTTGAGTTTGGTTGTATAAAACTCAGCTGTGAGTCTGGTGATCGAACCGATGGTGTCGCTGTTGAATAAATTGTATAATAACCGCCAAACTTCACAAGCTGTGAGCCCATCTGGAATGCTGGAGTACAAGTTAGTATCCAGTGAACTCAGCAGAGTGGTGTATGCTTTCCTATGATACCACTCTTCTTGGGGTCCCCAGGGAAGAGGTGGGGGGTCTAGAATCATCTCTAGAGTCCCTTGGTCTAATAGATACATCTGCACTTCCTTACTCCATCTTCTGAAATTCTCTCCCCCAAGTTGCAGTTTTTCACATTTATTTAAGAGTGCAGGGGCCGATGGAGGAGAATCTTTCATAGCTCTAAATGCATTGTTATAGATCTTTGAACTTTCCATTGAACTGAATGGAAAGGGACCCCTCTGCTGGCAGATGGTGGTATTTTACTCTGATTATTGGGTGGCCCCGACTGGGCATGCTCAGGATTCAATTGAGTCCATGAGGCAGGGGGAGGGTCTGGCCCAGGTGTGCAAGGCCGCAGCAGCCCTGAAGATTCCTCCTGAAGACCCCCCAACACTGGAACACTCACCGGGGGGCGCAGATCGCAGGATGGGGGCTGGGTGGCAAATGGATTGCCTGGATTGCTCAGAGGAGCCCATCGCTGGCCCTGAAGACTTTGGCTGGAGACGGTGCTGGAGGAGGGGGCCTCTTCCGGAGCCTCCCCGAAGGCCATCTGGCAAGCAGGGCGTCTGGGCGGTGGCGAGAGGTAGGCCGGAGGGCCCGGGGGTTCACTGGGGGCCCTCTGGGGTTGTAGGACGTAGCTGGGAGGCTCCAGGCCGGACCCCTCCCGGCAGTTAGGCCCCGGGGAAAGGATTGGGGGCCGTGGAGCTCCTCCGGGAGGCCCCCGGGGGTGGCGAGGGAGGCTGGCTACCCCCGATGTCGAGGCCGCGGTCGTTTTGGCCTCCAGGGCCGCAACCAGGACCTGGATGGCTGCTTTAAACTCTGCTGCAGTAGGATCGGTTGGGCAGGCTTTGAGGCTTTCATAGGCCTTGAGGCTTTCTGGTGGGGAGGACCAGGAGGTTTCCATGCCGCTTCGGCTGGATGCCACCGATTGCTGGATGTCAAGGCTTGGCTGGGGCCTATCAATATCAGGCAGGCCATGTGGGTTTCCTGGGGGCCGCCATCTTGCTTCCGGTTGCCACAGGAAGCTGGAGGTCACAGTTTGGCGGGAGATTTCGCGCCAAAAGCTCTGGGGTCCCGGGGTCACTCAGGGTGGCTGGCGCCATGTTAGGGGGCCTCGTGGGCGCTGGGGAAGGACTCACCCGGTGTCCAGAGGCCTCCTGCGCTGGCAACTCCCGTGGAGAGGCTTGTGGCGTCTTTTGTGCTGCAAGGAACGTTCGGAGCAGCTCCCTGCATTCCTGTTCAGTCATCTGGTCCACGTAGCGGCTGTTTTGGGCCCGGGCCGTTTCCGCTGCGTCTGGGCAGTCTTGGGCAGACTGTAAGCCTTCCATGCTTCCCTCTGTGGCTTGCAGCTGTGGGGAGGCATGTGAAGGGGTCCCTGGTGCTCCACTGGGTCCAGGGGCTGGATGCAGGGCTGCCATCCTTGATTGAAGACTCCTGGTCACAATCGGGGATCTCCTGCCATCCGTCTCAAATGGGTTCTTGCTGGAACCTCCAGGCATCTTGCTTCTAGCTGCTGGCTTGGAAGCGTTGCCTTTAAACCATCCTCTGCTACCAATTTGTGAGATGGTCTCACGAAGTCGATGGTTCGTTAAGGTGCTTCCAAGTAAAAAGCAGCACGCAGGGATGCAATCATTTAAAGCTTTATTCAACATAGAGTAAATAGAAAGAATTCCCTGGCATGGAGGCATCCATGCCTGGATTGAGCTCGTGGATGAGCAAGCAAGTAGAAGAAAGAACAAAGAGAAACTAGAGAGAGAGCAGCCCCTGAGCAGAGGTATTTATGGGGGTCCTCAGTCCCTCCCTTACCAATTAACTCTCTCCAATGGGGCTGCAGGGGTCGGGGACCCCTGACCCATCCATCAGTGGGGGCAAAGATGCTTCTTTGCTCCCATCTGATGACCTTTTTGGGAATTGCCATGGCTGGCACAAAAACATCTAACAGAGGTCGGGGCCCGGAGCTCCTCTGGCCTGGCCCGGGGGATGGACGAGGAGCCCCCGATAACTCTCGGAAGAGCCGCTGTTGGGATGCCGACGCTTAGCAAAAGGGGCACCTCGGAGCTCCCTGAGCTTGGTGGTTTTCTGGCAGACGGTGCATTACTTGAGCTAGGTAAGTGCGAGACTAGTGATAAAGATGGCGACAACGTGGCACTGATGTTACCTAGTTGGGTAATGAGACGTCTGCCAGAAAACCACCAATTTCAGGGAGCAGCAAGGAGGCCTCATTTCAACCCTGGATTATAAATATTCTCCTTTTTTGGTAGTCAGCGAAATGCTTTGTTAAAATCTGGTAATTCTGTTGACAGCACCCTACAAAAAAGCGAGCGGATCTTTATGTCTGGCAATCCTTCCCCTGTTCTGCAAAAGTCTGGGCAGGGTCTCCTCTCGGCTCTTCCTGAGCAGCTCAGGGCTGGCTTTCTCAGAGGGACCAGCCCCTTCCCCACTCGCCCCCACTTTGGCCTGGACAGCCGGGGCCTTCGGCCTGGAAGGATCCACACTGATACTTTCTGGGCCAGCCTTCCTCCTGCTCGAATTCTGAGCAGGGCTTGCTTCCTCAGTCCCCGAGCAGCGAGGACCTGCTGCTTGTCCCCTGTCACCCAGACTAGAAGCCTCCATGGGCGACCCAGTCATTAGCATCGGTTCGCTTGAAGTCTGGGGGGGCTGTGTGGCTAAAGGGGCAGAAACTCCGTAGCTACCGACCCACCAGCAGTTATGCACCATTAGGATTTCTGATTCCCCTGCATCTGTTTAAGGCTGTCAAAGCGGTTTTTTCATGTTCAGTTCAGCCGAGACGTGTTTCCATAGAAACAAATGCATAAACAATTTAAACCCATTTATTTTGACCAACAGCACCTTTGTGATAAAGTTTGCTCCAACTGCTTGTTAGTTTCGCACCATTTGCCTGTTGTTGTTATTAGCTGCGAAGTCATGTCCAACCCATCGCGACCCCGTGGACAATGTTCCTCCAGGCCTTCCTGTCCTCTACCATCTTCTGGAGTCCATTTAAGCTCACACCTACTGCTTCAGTGACTCCATCCAGCCATCTCATTCTCTGGTCCCCTTCTCTTGCCCTCAATCTTTCCCAGCATTAGGCTCTTCTCCAGTGAGTCTTTCCTTCTTATTGGGTGGCCAAAGTATTTGAGTTTCAATTTGAGGATCTGGCCTTCTAAAGAGCAGTCAGGGTTGATCTCTTCTGGGACTGACTGATTTGATTGTCGTGCAGTCCAAGGGACTCGCAGGAGTCTTCTCCAGCACCATAGTTCAAAAGCCTCAATTCTTTGGCGCTCAGTCTTTCTTATGGTCCAACTTTCACAGCCATATATTGTGTTACTGCATGTCTTTTAGTTTTTCCAGCTTCGCTCATTTCTATCTGTACATTTTCCCCTGCTCTCTGCACCTGTGTTATTATGCAACCATAGTGACTCTCATATGTCCAGCTATGTTATGGTTGTGCGCGTGCCTAGAAAAAGTTTCTCACAGTTACTTTTTACTTTTCTGCCTGATGAGACAATGTAGTCAGTTTAGGTCTTTTGTTTTCTCATTAAAAGTTTTACAATAGAATATGCCTTGGATTTCTTTTTCTTTGATATTCACCATGCAAATGAACCACGGTCCATCCTCCTCTGGTCGGAATGCTAATTGTTCCGTGACATTTGGTAGCAGAGGATGGTTTATTTTTGTTTTCAAGATTTATTGATAGCAATTAGCCAGGCAGTTAGTCCGGCACTGAGGAGGCTGTGATTAATTGCTGCAAATATGCCGAGGAAAAGGAGAAAGAAGAAGGCCGGTTATCTGTCTGCTGAGGAGGAGGAAGCCGTTTCACAGAGAGACCTCCCTTCAAGTTTACAGACTCCGTTGGCATCAGCTACACGTCTTGGAGAAGCAGCCTCTGAGCCAAGGTCAGTTTCACCATTTTCTGTTTTTGCAGACTCTCAAGCTGATGCCCCAGTTATAACCTATGCTCATGGGGATCAGGCTGATTATGAGAGATTTGGTGCTAGACCTAAGGCTTCACTAGGGAAGGAACTGATGTATTATCCTCCAAGGCCTGAGCAAACTGTGCAGGAGAAGGCTTTGCAAAGTTATTATGAACAAATTGAAATTTTTGAGAAAGAGCTGCTAAATGCAAAGTTGTGTGCAGCATGGTATAAAAAGCATGGGAGAGCCTCTACTGACATTCAGTTTTGAGAATCAGCCATTTTGCCTCCTGCTTCACATGCAAAGCCACACCCACAAGGGATCGCCATTTTGCCTTCTTCCAGAGGCACACCCATAGTAGAATCTTGTGTCAGGTGAATCGGAGCCTGACTGCCTGCTGTGTCAAATGACACACGAGGATACAATGGTGCCTGAATCTAATGTTATAGCACCATCTGCTGGTGAATCTGTTTTACAAGATGCATTTCAAAGAATGCAGAATGCATTTTCACAGATTTCCCTTCAGCAGGCATCGCTCCAAGCTGCCACACCTCCTCATCCATTGGGAGCTTCAGCTAGAATGCCTATTAATACTGATACTATTCAGGTTCCTGTCTCAGATGGAGCACAGCAGCCTTCATCCCAAGTGCAGCCTCCACTGGTTCCTCAAATACAAAGGCCAGTGCTGACTGCAGGCCAACTTAATGTAGCAGCTCAAGTGCCAGCACCTTCTGCTGGCCAGGATGGTATTGCAGCTCAAGTACAGCCACTCCCAGCACCAGTACCTGTGGCCGCTTCAATACAACTGCCGCAAGCCCTGGCACAGGTGCCACTGGTGCCCCCTGCTGGTTATGTCCGGATGGCACAGCCTGCACAACCAGTGCCTCCTGCAGGCCAAGTCCAATTTGCACAACCTGCACAGCCAGTACCCCAATTGCATGTTCCTCAACAGGCACCCTCTATTGTACCACTGGCTGGTGAGTCAAAATTGAAGCAGTCAGGACAGAATTACAGGGCATGGGTCAGTGAAGTTGGAGATATTGTTGCTGAAACCATGTTGATTGGTGGTGTTTATTACTTAAAACCAAAGTCTAAGCCGCATGAGCAGGCAAGTATACCAGTTCCAAAAAGGGAGAGCACAGGCCCAGTGAGAGATGTCCCACAGAGAGATCCTGTTGCTACCCTAAAGGTTCCTAAGGCCAATAAAAGGACTAATAAGACACAGGTTGCTCACAGCAAACCTGAGGTTCCTAACAAACATGCTAATATTGAGAATTCACTAACAGGTAAACCTTTGCATTCCAGGTGGCATAGAAGATTGGGTCATGCCAGTTTCCGTGTTCTGAAGAAGATGCCAGAGTTCGCAAGAGGTTTGGATCTAAAGGGGTATAAGGTGTTCTTGGACTGTGCTGTCTGCAAGAAAGCCAAATCTAAAACAGCAGCAATTCCAAAACGCGCTACATGCCTGTCAACACGCATTTTTGATTTGGTACACACTGACATAGTGGGTCCTTTTGCACCAACAATTGGTGGTAAAAGATATTTCTTGACAATTGTTGATAATTACTCTAGATATGGCTATGTATTTCCTATGAGAGAAAAATCTGAGACCTTTCAGATCTTTAAAGACTTTGCCAATCTTGTCTATACCCAATTCAAAGTCAGCATCGCAAGAATTCAGAGTGATCGTGGTGCTGAATTCATGTCTCAGCGTTTCCAGGACTGGATGCGTAAGAATGGGATAGTACATCAAATTTCAGCTCCTTACACTCCGGCTCAAAATAGAGTGGCAGAGGGACTTCCGGGTGGCAAGGCGCCGCCGCCGACAGCTGCTTTTAGCTTGTCAGCTTCGCGGCTTTGTAGAACCGCCGAAAACAGCGCCGATCAGCTGTTTCGGCGGTTCGGAAGCCCCCTCCTCGGGAGAAGAGGAGGGGGTGAGTTTCCAAGTAGGGGAAGGGCTCTCTGGGGCCGCCAGGGCTTAAAGTTCTGGCGGCTGAAAGATTGAGCCCCCCCGAAGCTTGGATTTCTCCGGGCTGCGCAGCGTGTCTGCTCCGTTTTTCCTGGAGCAGAACAAGGCGAACGCAACCATCCCTGCCTACAAGAATGGACTTTGGAAGATAATAAAAGCAGGCAGAGCGATGCAAGAGAACAAGGAGTAAGTGAACTTTTGATCTTTGGCTCAATCCACATTGAAGACTTAGAAAGTGAAAGTGCGTAGTTGCAAAAGAGGGGAAAAATGGCCGCTAAATCTTCTAAACTTCCTAAAACTGCGGGGGCTTCCCCCCTGCCGCAACCATCAGCGCAAGTGTTAGTACCTCCTGCACCTCTACCTTCGCCTGTTTTAAGTGTTAAAATTTTGCAAGATGCCTTGGAAAAGCATTCACAGCATTTGGCTGAGATGATAGATGAAAAGATGGATGAGAAGTTGACAGAAAAGTTTACAGTAATAAGGGAGGACATCTTGCTTGCATTTCAAGGCATGGCGATATGTATTGAACGCCTTGACGAAAGAATGGAGGATCTCACTCAAAATAATACTAAATTGGATGCAAAAATACTAGAGACTGAGAATGTGGTGGATAAAATTGATTATGATTTGACATTGGTACAATATCATGAAATGGAGTTTGCTGTGCGGATTAGGGGCCTTAAGGAGAATTTGAAGGAAGATTTGAAAAAATTAGTTTCTGTTGCTCTCGAAGACGTGCTGGGAAGGCCAGCTGAAGGAATTGCAGAAGATATAGACAAAATTTTCCGTGTTAACTCCTGGATTGCGAGACAAAGGAAATTACCTAGAGATGTGGTTGTTTATTTTACAAAGAGAGCAATCAGGAATGAAGTTATTCAAGTCTCTTACAATACTAAGCTTGTGATTGAAGACCAAGAAGTTTTGGTTTTAAAAGAGATTCCTCCAAAAATTCTAAGGAAACGAAAGGAATTTGCATTTCTGGCACAGGAGCTTAAGCGACGTGATATCAGGTTCAGATGGGAGATCCCAGTGGGTATGGTGGTAATGTTTGAAGATACAAGATACCGTCTTGCTACAGTGCTGCAAGCACGTGATTTTTATAATAATGTTTTAAAAGCAATCCCCATACCACTTCTGGAATCAACAAAGGAGGGAAAGTCTTATGATGCCGAAGCAACACAGATAGATGAGACTGCAGCAGGAGCGACCCAAATTTCCACAGTATCAGAAGAAGTAAAAGATCAGAGGATTACGCGTGCTGCTTCGAGACGTGTCAGACGTGAACAAGAGCAGGACCAGCAGAATGTTGTGGAACCTTCAAAGTGTACCTATAGCCAAGCGGTGGGAGGAGCGCGGCCTAAAAATGTAAAAGGGATTCTGGAAGACGCGCTTCAAAAGCTTCGGGTTGCCAGAAATGGCGACTAAGTTTTTAACTTGGAATGTCAATGGATTAAATTCACCACAGAAGAGAAAGAAAATTTTTCAATATTTAAAGCAATTTAAGACTGATGTTATTTGCTTACAAGAAACACATATTAGAGCTATGGACCAAAAGTATTTATCATATTCAAGATTAGGTACACAATTTATTGCTTCTGCAGTTAACAAGAAAAATGGAGTGGTTATTTATGTTAAGAATACAGTTACAGCAGAGTTAATTGAAGCAGACCAACAAGGAAGATATGTTATTGTGGACTTGTTATTAGAAGGTAAAAAAACTCTTTTGGTTGGATTATATGCGCCCAATCAACAGCAAGCTGATTTTTATAGCTTATTACACAGCAGGATTACTCAATTGGATTACAAATCTTTTATTTTTATGGGAGACTGGAATGGTGTTTTGAACGTACAAATGGATAAGAGTGGATCTTACAGAAGTACCCCAAGTCATGCCAAACTGCCTAAATCTTTTTTTGAGATGATGGATGATATGGATTTACGTGATGTTTGGAGGGAAAGAAATTCACAAGAGAGGGACTACACTTTTTTTTCTGATAGACATCAATCTTTTTCTAGGATTGATTTTATATTATTGTCTAATGATCTTTTTTTTAGAACTAAGAGGATAAAGATTTGTTCAAAGACTATGTCTGATCACAGCCCAGTCTGGTTAGAGATTGGAAAAGATAGTAGAGAACGACGTTCCTGGCGTTTAAATGAGAATTTGTTCAGAAATCAGAAAAATGTGGAAGAGTGTAAAAAACAGATGAAGATTTTTTTTGAAACAAATATGCACAAGGGTACTTCTATGGAAATGGTGTGGGATGCTAGTAAGGCGTATATGAGAGGTGTGCTGATATATCTTAACAATAAATATAGACGTAATTTGGAATCTAGGAGGAAAGAACTAGAAACAGAGATTAAGGAGAAAGAAAAGGCTTTAATTCTGAACCCATCGGATGTGAAGATCAAAGAGACTATTAAGTTATTAAGAGGACAATTTGACAAGTTAATGGCTGACCAGGTGGCAACTAATTTACGGTTTGCAAGGCATAATACTTTTTGCAATGCCAATAAACCAGGCAGATGGTTAGCTTATATGTTAAGAAAGAAGCAAAGGGCTTCTAATATAGACAAAATAGAACATAAGGGAAAGATTGTGTATCAACAGAATCTTATCAAGGAAACTTTTGTTGATTTTTTTTCTAAACTATATGCTAGTGACAAGATTAATGAAATGGACATTGACTTATATTTAAAAGACTTTAGCATCCCGGTTCTTACGCAAGAGCAAAAAGAAGAAATGAATCAGTTGATAACTGAGGAAGAAATATATTTGGCAATTAAGCAGTTAAAAGTAGGTAAAGCGCCAGGCACCGATGGTTTGACTGCTGCGTATTATAAAAATTTACAGTTTGAGATGATAAAGCCATTAAAGGAACTATTTCAGACAATTCAAAAAGGGGGAGGAGTGCCTCCGTCTTGGAAAACTGCTTTTATTTCTTTAATTCCGAAAGAAGATCAGGATGTTACTCAAGCAAGAAATTATAGGCCAATATCACTTTTGAATACGGACTACAAGATATTTGCTAAGGTTTTAGCTAGTAGACTGATGAGGGTATTGCAACAGGTAATTCATGGTGATCAAACAGGGTTTATAAGTGGTAGACAAATGAAAAATAATGTGAGACATATAGTTGATTTGTTGGAATTTTTGGAAAGGAATAACCAGATCTCTGCAGCATTGATCTTTTTGGATGCCGAAAAAGCCTTTGATCAATTGGATTGGAAATTTTTGCTGAAAGTATTAGATAAAATGAATTTTGGGGATGAATTTTTACAACCAATTAGGGCAATATATCAGAAGCAAACAGCTCGAATAATTGTTAATAACAGTTTGACTGAAATGTGTAATATTGAAAAGGGTACGAGGCAGGGTTGCCCGTTATCACCTTTATTATTTGTCTTAACGTTGGAGATATTACTGATTAAAATACGAAATTTGGAAACAATTAAGGGAATTCAAATAAGAGATCAGGATTATAAATTGAGAGCGTTTGCGGATGATCTGGTTATTACGTTGACAAATCCAGAAAATTCTGTTATGGAATTGATGGAGTTAATATCGCAATATGGGAAAGTTTCTGGATTCAAGATTAACATACAAAAAACTAAAATCTTATCTAAAAATATGACAGCATTACAAAAGATAGCTTTAGAAAGCTTAACTGGATTTGAAATTGTTGAAAGGGTTAAATATTTGGGGGTATATTTAACACCCTTAAATGTTAAACTATACAAAAATAATTATGAAAAGTTATGGAATAAAGTGCAAAAAGAATTGGATAGTTGGAAAAAATTACAATTGTCATTATTGGGAAGAATTGCAGCAGTAAAAATGAATGTTCTGCCAAAATTCTTATTTTTGTTTCAAATGATACCCATTCTTAAAAAGGACTCAAATTTGGAGGAATGGCAGAAGGGTATTAATAAATTTGTCTGGGCAGGGAAAAAGCCACGGGTTAAATTTAAAAATGCAGGATACGCGTGAAAGAGGTGGTTTAAGAATGCCCAATTTTAAATTATATTATGAAGCTGCTGCATTATCAGCTATAAGTGATTGGATTAATTTGACACAAGGGAGATTGTTAAATCTTGAAGGCCATGATTTGTTATTTGGTTGGCATGCATACTTATTGTACGATAAAAAGGTAGACAACGTGTTTAAAATGCATATTCTGAGGTATGCTTTGTTGCGAGTTTGGAAAAAGCATAGACAAAAGTTAAATTATAAGATACCGTTATGGGCAATACCCAAACATGCAAGAACAGAAAGGCATCCAAAAAGAGAAGCCACCTTCTGGTTGGTGATTCAGTTATAAGGGATGTAAATTTAGGGAAGGACACAGAGGTTTTGAAAGAGGTCAGGTGTCTTCCAGGTGCTACTGCCAGTAGGGACAAGAAGCGTATTTTTAAAATAGTCAAGAATGCCAGCAAGGACTGTGATGTGGAGGCTATTGTACATCTTGGCACTAATGATCTGTCCCAAAAAGATGTACTCTCTGTGCAGAATGATTTCCAGAGCTTGGGGCAGGAACTTAGCACAATAGGCTGTAGGCTTACTTTTTCAGAGGTTTTACCAGTGTATAAGGAGCAAAATGGAAAAGGCCAGCGTATAGCAGAATTTAATATGTGGCTAAAGGAGTGGTGTAAAGGAGAAGGCTTTGGTTATATTAGTCAAGATGTCTGTAGCTGGTCCAATGAAAAAATGTATAAAAGAGATGGTCTGCATCCATCCAAGAAAGGGACTGAGATGCTTGGCAATGAAATCACAGCTTTTTTGGAGGAACATTTAAACTAAATAATGGGGATAGTGAGTTAATTGATACAGAACATCACTGTCCCCAGCAATCTAAGAAAATAGGGGAAGCCAGGCACCACACAAGTTATGCAGCAAGTAAACACAGGGTCAGTCATAAAGGACTCAAATGTCTATACACTAATGCACAGAGTATGAACAGTAAGCAGGGTGAACTAGAAATTCAGGTAAATGAGGGCAGATATGACATTGTTGCCATTACGGAAACATGGTGGGACGAAACCTTCAAATGGAACACACAGCTAGAGGGATTTAAACTATTTAAAAGAAACAGACTAAACAAAAGAGGAGGAGGAGTTGCTCTCTATATAAGAAATAACTTTATCTCTACAGAAATAGAGCACAACAATGACGAAAACTGTAAACTTGAAAGCATTTGGGTCAATATAAAAGGGGAAAAAAATGACATTGCCATAGGTGTATACTATAGGCCGCCCAACCAAGCAGAGGAAATAGATGAACTTTTTGCTAGTCAGCTAACTAAGGTATGTAAGAAGCACATCACAATAGTAATGGGGGACTTTAATTACCCCGATATCAACTGGGAGACAAACTCTGCACCAAGTGGAAGATCAAACAGATTCCTGTCAAACCTAGCAGACAACTTTCTCTCCCAAAAAGTAGAGAAGGGAACTAGGGGATTAGCCATATTGGATTTAATTCTCACAAACAGAGATGAAATGATAGAAGGTGTCGAAGCCACAGGAACCTTGGGGGGAAGTGATCATGCAATATTGGAATTCAACATTCTGGAGGCACAAGCAATAGAACACAGCCAAACTAGAGTCTTGGACTTTAAAAGAGCTAATTTCAATAAACTTAGAGAGACCATGGGAAGAATTCCATGGATGAGAATCCTAAAGGGGAAAACAACTCAAGAAGCTTGGGAAATTTTGAAAAGTGAGATAATAAAGGCCCAGTCTAGTATAATACCAACAAAGAAGAAAAATAACAGCTCTCAAAAGAAACCAGCATGGCTGCATAAAGAACTCTCTGATAAATTGAAAGATAAAAAGGACAAGTATAAGAATTGGAAAGAGGGGCACATAACTAAGTCAGAATATCAGCAAATAGCCCGTGCCTGCAAAGATGAAGTAAGGAAAGCTAAGGCTCAAAATGAACTGAGGCTTGCAACCAAAGTCAAAAATAACAAAAAATGCTTCTTTCAACATATAAAAAACAAGAAAAAAGTTAAGGAAATGATTGGTCCATTAGTGGGGGAAAGTGGCAAGAAGGTGACAAGCAATAGGGAGAAAGCAGAACTATTTAATTCATTTTTTGCATCTGTCTTTACACAAAGGGAAAAAACAGTCCAACCTACCCAAACCAGTGCCATAAAAAACAGAATAGAAACGCAAGTTAAGATAGGCAAGAAAATGGTAAGTGAGCACCTGTCCAGCCTAGACGAGTTCAAACCACCAGGCCCAGATGGATTACACACGAAGGTTCTGAAGGAACTGGCAGAGGTGATCTCAGAACCACTGAACTATATTTTTCAAAGATCCTGGAGCACTGGGGAACTACCAGAGGACTGGAAGAGAGCTGATGTAGTTCCCATCTTCAAAAAAGGGAAAAAAGTAGATCCAGGAAACTACAGACCTATCAGCCTGACCTCAATACCTGGGAAGATTCTGGAAAAGATAATCAAACAACAAATCAGCGAACATCTTGATGCAAACAAAGTCATCACTAAAAGTCAACACGGGTTTGTCAAAAACAGATCGTGCCAGACAAATCTTATTACATTCTTTGACCAAGTGACAAAACTAGTGGACCAGAGGAATGCTGTAGATATAATTTACTTGGACTTCAGTAAGGCATTTGATAAGGTAGATCACAACCTACTACTTGACAAGATAGAAAAATGTGGGTTAGATAGCATTACCACCAGATGGATTCGTAGCTGGCTGACAGGCCGTACTCAGCGTGTGGTCCTCAATGGAACCGCATCTACATGGAAGGAAGTGTGTAGTGGGGTGCCCCAGGGCTCTGTTCTGGGCCCAGTGCTCTTCAATATCTTCATTAATGATTTGGATGAGGAGATAAATGGGGAACTCATCAAATTTGCAGATGACACCAAGCTGGCAGGAATAGCCAATACTCCAGAAGATAGGCTTAAGATACAGAAGGATCTGGACAGACTCGAACACTGGGCACTATCTAACAAAATGAAATTCAATGGTGAAAAAAGTAAGGTTCTACATTTAGGGAGGAAAAATCAAATGCACAGGTATAGTATAGGTGGTACCTTGCTCAATAGCAGTAACTGTGAGAGGGATCTCGGAGTCTTAGTAGACAATCACTTCAATATGAGCCAGCAGTGTGCTGCAGCTGCCAAAAAAGCCAACACAGTGCTAGGCTGCATTAACAGAGGGATAGCATCAAGATCAAGTGAAGTACTAATACCACTTTACAATGCTTTGGTAAGGCCACACCTGGAATACTGCATCCAGTTTTGGTCACCACGATGTAAAAAAGATGTTGAGACTCTAGAAAGGGTACAAAGAAGAGCAACAAAGATGATTAGGGGGCTGGAGGCCAAAACATATAGGGAACGATTGCTGGAATTGGGTATGTGTAGTTTAACGAAGAGAAGAGTGAGGGGTGACATGATAGCAGTGTTCCAATATCTCAGGGGCTGCCACAAAGAAGAGGGAGTCAAGCTATTCTCCAAAGCATCTGAAAGCAGGACAAGAAGCAACGGATGGAAACTAGTCAAGGAGAGAAGCAACCTAGAACTAAGGAGAAACTTCCTGACAGTTAGAACAACTAACCAGTGGAACAACCTGCCTCCAGAGGTGGTGAATGCTCCAACACTGGAAGCTTTTAAGAAGAGACTGGACAGCCATTTGTCTGAAATGGTATAAGGTTTCCTGCCTGAGCAGGGGGTTGGACTAGATGACCTCCAAGGTCCCTTCCAACTTTATTATTATTATTATTATTATTATTATTAAATGTTGGATTTAAACATGATGTGATTACATATAAGGAAATTTTGAGTTTGGAGAGGAATGTGTGGAGTCTGAAGTCATATAATCTTTTACGAGAAAAAAAGATAGTACAAACTTGGTTTCAATATGGACAATTACAAGCTAGGTGGAAAGAGGATCAGAAGATTGGTTTTTTAACGGATGATGAAAATTTGGTAAAACAAATTAGAAATCAGGGACCAGCGCACATCAAACGGATATATCTTGCATTGATAGAGATTGATTCAGAAACAGAAATTGTTAAGGACTGCATGATAAAATGGGCACAGAATATTCAGGAAGTTATTACAATGGACACTTGGGAAAAGATTTGGATTAGAAATGTGAAATTTACGCAAGCTCAAAACTTAAGAGAGAATTTTTATAAAATGTTTTATAGGTGGCATTTGGATCCTAGAAAGTTAGCAAGTATGTATCCGAATTATCAGCCTAAATGTTGGAGATGTGGTGATCAAGATGCAACGTATTTTCATATATGGTGGACTTGTAAAAAGATCAAAGCATTTTGGATCAAGATTTGGTGGAATATGCAGAAGATATTCAAGAGAAGCATAAAGTTTTGTCCGCAGTTGTTTTTATTGGGCATTATTACTGACACTATTGTGCTGGACATTAATTTGATGTTGAACTTAATTACGGCAGCGAGACTTTTAATAGGGCAATATTGGAAGAAGGAAGAATTGCCGACTATAGAGGAATGGACTTTAAAAGTTTCCAACCTGGCGGAAATGGCGAAGATTTCAGCATATTTGAAAGACCATTCACAACAACGATATATTGTGGAGTGGAAGAAATGGATTGATTACATCCAGAATAAATATGGGACTAAAAAGTTTCATCTAGCATTTGAATAAGTATATTGCTTGTAGTCAATTTATAAGAGCTAAAGTGCGAGAGATTTAATAGTTTATTGTTGTTAGTTTATGGGAGTTTATGATTGGTTATTTTATTTTTATACCTTGTATCTAGCTCTGGGAAGTCTGGGGGGGGGAGGGGGGAAGGGGAGGGTGAGGGGGTGGGATAGGGTTGGGAAGGGTTGGGGGATGGGATGTAATAATTAAAATGTACTGAAAAACTTTTTAATAAAAAAAAAAAAAAAAATAGAGTGGCAGAATGCAGAAATGGGGTTCTGCAAACCATGATGCGTTGCCTCCTTGAAGATGCTAACCTCAGTCTCCCGTACTGGGTTGAGGCTATTAAATATGCTAATCATATCAACCGTACCTGGAGTAGTGTAATCAATCAGACCCGTTATTTCATATTATATGGACACAAGCCTGACCTTTCACATCTCCATATTTTTGGTTCATACGCTATGGTCAATATTCCTTTAGCCCAAAGAAAGAAAGGGGATCCTGCAGCAAAAAGAATGCGATTTATGGGTATGGATGATAATTCAAAATGGAGCAAGTATATTGACTCTCATCATGTCATAGTGATTTCACAATCTGCTATTTCCGAGGAAGATGCTGACTGGTCCAGGATTCATTCTAACCATCCTGGAGTTTATTTTCCTAGAGATGATGCTGCTGATGCCATGCAGCCTGATGATCAACATTCACAGGCGAATGTTCTCTCCACGGGTTCTTCTCAACCCATTGTTCCGTCTTCGCAAGCCGCTGCTGCTGCTGCTGGCAACAATGAAGACGAGGACGAAACGGAAGAAGAATGGATGGTTGTTCTGAGACGTTCCAAGAGGACCACAAAGGGAATTCCTCCACAACGATATTTGTGGCAAGTAACGAAAGCACCTTTACCTTTGATTTTCCTCCTGAGACATTCACACAAATCAAACATCTTCCTACATCAGAGCAAGATAAATGGTTTGAGGCAATGTAGGCTGAAATGGACAGTCTAAAGAAACTTCAGGTGTTTACGCCTGCAAGCCCTCCAGCAAACAAGAAAGTTATTGGCACTCAATGGGTCTACAGAATTAAAAAGAAGCCAAACAGTGAGTCTTTGTACAAGGCCAGACTTGTAGCCCAGGGTTTCGCTCAATGTTATCCTGAGGACTATACAAATACCTATTCACCCACAGTGGGAATTGAGAGTGTGAAAATCGCCTTGGCCACTGCAACTATCCTTGGTTTAGAAGTTTTCCAGTTCGACGTTGAAACGGCTTGTCTACACGCTGATCTAGATGAAGAGATTTATGTCAAAGGTCCTCCAGGTTTCTGACAGCAAGAAGGGGATACCTGGTTTCTACACAAAAGTCTTTATGGTCTGAAACAGTCTGGTTTAATGTGGTACTTATGTCTTTCTGACAAACTAAATTCAATGGGCTTTATTAAGTCTGAAACAGATGAATGCGTGTTTACAAAAAGATCTGATAATAGGTATGAGATAATTCTTGTTTATGTTGATGATATTGTTTATATTGGTCCAAATAAGCAGATGAGTGAGTATTTTGCTAAAGCTTTACAACAGTTTTTCACATTGAGATCTTTAGGACATATTAACACTTATTTAGGTGTTCAAGTTGTCAAAACAGGGAGATAAGATTGAACAACTATTGCATCACTGCAACATGAAGGATGCTAAACCAGTGAGTATATCCATGCAAACCAATTTTCACAACTTGACACATGAACCGAGTCCTGAGTTTGAGGATCAAACACTTTATCGCTCAGTCATATATCTACTATATATTAGTAGTTGGACTAGACCTGACATTGCATTTAGTGTTAATCTCCTATCATGACACGTAGGCAAGGCAAAACAATTTCATTGGATATGTGTTAAGAAATTATTGAGATATCTAAAACACACCAAAGACATGAAGTTATTGTTAGAACCCACACATACTGACTATGCAGAGTTATATTGTTATGCAGATTCTGATTGGGCAAGTGATAAGAAATCACGTAAAAGCACTTAAGGTTATATGATGTTTTTAAATGGATGTCCTGTTTACTGGCATGTGCGTAAACAGAATTTTGTTTCTTGTTCCTCTACAGAAGCTGAGTATGCTTGTGTTTCTGATGCATGCAATTCCTTAACCTGGTTTGATGCTTTAGTCACAGATATCTGGACACCTCCAATTCGACCAATCACTGTGATGGAGGACAACGAATCTGTGGTTTATATATCTGAGAATCGCTTTACAGGTTCCAGGTCTAGACACATTGACATCCGTTACCAAAACATAAGACAAGCAGTTAAACAAGGTTTTGTGAAAGTGCAGTATGTGCCTACACATGATCAAATTGCTGATATGCTGAACAAACCACTTCTTACAGCCCAACACGAGTATTTGCGCAAGAAGATGTGCCTTATCTGATTTTTTGCTTCGCTGACAAAAGAAGGGAATGTCATTGCATGTTTTTTTAGTTTTGCCAGCTTCGCTCATTCCTAAGTGTACATCCCTTTCTGCTCTGCACCTGTGTTATTATCTTATCATGTAACCATAGTGACTCCAGCTATGTCCAGCCAATGTTTTGGTTTTAAACTGTTTTGTGCGCAGGCCTGAAAAAGTTCTCACAGTTTCTGTTTTACTTTCTCCTTCTGCCTGATGAGAGAATGTAGTCAGTCTAGGTCTTTTGTTTTCTCATTAAAAGTTTTACTATAGAATATGCCTTTTGGATTTCTTTTCTTTGATATTGATCATGCAAATGAACCACGGTCCATCCACCTCTGGTCGGACTGTTAATTGTTCCGCGACATTATCATATTGATGTATTATTATAGTAGTCTTTTTCATTGGTTATTTTATTCTGTTATTTGCACTTCTGTTTGCACTCCTTTCATTTTCTTCCTTTTTATTGTAAGCCGCCTAGAGTTGTCGCACAGTGAGATAAATAACCATAAACATAGAAGCCAGACAAATACAGCCATTTTCTCCTTCGCTGACACTGTGTGTTTTTTAGTTTTTTAGTTTTGCCAGCTTTGCTCATTTCTATCTGTACATTTTTCCCTGCTCTCTGCACCTGTGTTACTATCTTATCATGTAACCATAGTGACTCTCATATGTCCAGGTTTTAGACTGTTTTGTGCACATGCTTAGAAAAAGTTTCTCACAGTTACTTCTTACTTTTCTCTTTTGCCTGATGAGACAATGTAGTCAGTTTAGGTCTTTTGTTTTCTCATTAAAAGTTTTACAATAGAATATGCCTTGGATTTCTTTTTCTTTGATATTCACCATGCAAATGAACCATGGTCCATCCTCCTCTGGTCGGAATGTTAATTGTTCCGCGACACATTGCAACTGGGAAGATCATAGCCTTGACTATACACACTTTTGTTGACAGAGTGTTGTCTCTGCTTTTTAGTGTGGTGTCTAGATTTGCCATTGCTTTCCTCCCAAGGAGCAAGCATTTTTTAATTTCTTGGCTACAGTCCCCATTTGCAGTGATCTTGGAGCCCAGGAAAATAAAATCTGTCACTACCTCCATTTCTTCCCCATCTATTTGCCAGGAATTGAGAGGGCTGGATGCCATGATCTTGGTTTTCTTAATGTTAAGTTTCAACCCACGTTTTGCACTCTCCTTCTTCACCCGCAACAAGAGGCTCTTTAGTTCTTTACTTTCTGTCATTAGAGTGGTATCATCTGCATATCTTAGGTTGTTGATATTTCTCCAAGCAATCTTAATTCCAACTTTTGATTCATCTAGCCCTGCCTTTCTCATGATGTGCTCTGCATATGTTAAATAGGCAGGGCGACAGTATACAGCCTTGCCAGACTCCTTTCCCATTTTTGAACCAATCAGTGGTTCTATTTCCAGTTCTCACTGTTGCTTCTTGACCCGCATATAAGTTTCTCAAGAGACAAATAAGATGGTCTGGTACTCCCATATCTTTAAGAACTTGCCACAGTTTGTTGTGATCCACACAATTGAAGGCTTTAGCATAGTCAATGAAGCAGAAGTAGATGTTTTTCTGGAACTCCCTAGCTTTCTCCATGATCCAGCGTATGTTGGCAATTTGATCTCTAGTTCCTCTGCCTCTTTGAAATCCTGCCTGTACTTCTGGTAGTTCTCGATCCACATACTGCTGGAGTCTAGCTTGTAGGATTTTAAGCATAAAATCCTGGCTGGTATATGCAGCCCGGGAGGAGACACGAGGCTGGTTCCAGGCAGTAATAACTGCTTCTTTGAGGGAGGGTACCTTCCCTGCTGCCTTAAAGGAGGCGGTGGTGAGGTCTCTCCTCAAGAAGCCTCCCCTGGACCAGGCTATTTTGAACAACTATCGTCCAGTCTCCAACCTTCGCTTTCTTGCGAAGGTGGTTGAGAGCATGGTGGCACTTCAGCTCCCTCTGTTCCTGGAGGAAACTGATTATCTGGACCTGTACCAATCGGGTTTCAGGCCTGGGTACAGCACGGAGACGGCATTGGTTGCGCTGGTGAATGATCTCTGGCGGGCTCGGGACAGAGGTTGTTCCTCTGTCCTAGTCCTATTAGACCTCTCAGCGGCTTTTGATACGATCGACCATGGTATCCTACTGCAGCGTCTCAGGGGGTTGGGAGTGGGGGACACTGTTTTACAGTGGTTCTCCTCCTACCTCCTGGGCCACTCGCAGTCGGTGTTGACGGGAGGGCAGAGGTCCGCCCCGAGGCCTCTCGTTTGTGGAGTTCCTCAGGGGTCAGTCCTCTCTCCCCTCTTGTTCAACATTTATATTAAGCCGCTGGGCGAGCTCATTTGTGGTTTCGGGGTGGGGTATCATCAGTATGCTGATGATACCCAGCTTTTTCTTTCCACCTCGAACCAACCCAGTGATGCCCTCGACGTGATGCCTGGAGGCGGTCCGGGTTTGGATGGGGAGAAACAGGCTTCATCTCAATCCTGCCAAGACTGAGTGGCTGTGCATACCGGCATCTCAGACTAACCAATCTTTTCCATCATTAACTATGGGAGGTGAGGTGTTACCCCCTGTTGATAGGGCCTGCAACTTGGGCATCGTCCTGGATTCACGGCTCAGTTTGGAAGATCATATAGGAGCCATGGCCAGGGGGCTTTTGCCCAGGTTTGCCTGGTGCGCCAGTTACGGCCCTATCTGGACCGAGATGCCCTACACACAGTCACCCATGCACTCGTGACCTCCCGGCTAGACTACTGCAATGCTCTCTACATGGGGCTGCCCCTGAGGACCACTCAGAGGCTTCAGCTGGTGCAGAATGCAGCCGCACAAGTTGTGATGGGAGTCTCCTGATACTCCCATGTAACACTTCTCCGCGAGCTGCATTGGCTTCCGGTTGCCCTCCGGGTGAGATTCAAAGTGCTGGTGATGACCTATAAAGCCCTAAATGGCTTGGGTCCGGATTATCTGAGGGAGCACCTTCTGCCAGCGTCAATTTCCCATCATTCTGTGCGCTCCCACAGGGAGGGCCTCCTCAAGGTACCACCGGTCAAGGATTGCCGACAGGCGATCCCCAGAGGGAGGGTATTCTCTGTGGGTGCGCCTGCCCTATGGAATCAACTGCCAATGGAACTCCGGACTGCCCCCGACCTTCATTCATTTCACGGGGACCTAAAAACCTGGCTCTTTGAGCTATCTGGTCTGGACTGAGGGGTTTTAATGTTTTTAAATTGTGATTTTAATTTTTTGGGGCTAGACTTAATTTTAAATTTATATTGTATTGTTTTTAAATTTTGCCTTGTAAACCGCCCTGAGTCCCTTGGGAGTAGGGCGGTATATAAACCAAATAAATAAATAAATAAATAAATAAATAAATAAATAAGTAAGAAGTAAGTAAGTAAGTAAGTAACTTTATTAGCATGTAAAATGAGTGCAATGGTGCAATAGTTTGAACATTCTTTGGCACTGCCTTTCTTTGGAATTGGAATGTAAACTGATCTTTTGCAGTCCTGTGGCCACTGCTGAGTTTTCCAAATTTGCTGGCAAATTGAGTGTAGCACTTTTAATGCATCGTCTTTTAAGATTTTGAATAGCTCAGCTGGAATACTGTCACCTCCACTAGCTTTGTTGTTGCTCAGATTTTCTAAGGCCCACTTCACTTCACATTCTAGGATGTCTGGCTCGAGGTCAGTGACCACCTCATCGTGGTTATCAGGGACGTTAAGCTCATTCTTGTATAGTTCTTCTGTGTACTTTTGCCATCTCTTCTTAATCTCTTCTGCCTCTGTTAGGTCCCTGCCATTTTGGTCCTTTATCATGCCCATTTTTGCATTGAAACATTCCCTTCATCTCTCCAATTTTCTTGAAAAGATCTCTGGTCCTCCCTATTCTATCGTTTTCTTCTATTTCTTTGCACTGTTCATTTAAGAAAGCATTCTTATCTCTTCTAGGTATTCTCTGGAATTCTGCATTCAATTGGGCGTATCTTTCTTTTTCTCCCTTGCCTTTCGCTTCCCTCCTTTCCTCAGCTATTTGCAAAGCTTCCTCAGACAGCCATTTTGCTTTCTTGCATTTCTTTTTCTTTGGGATGGTTTTGGTTGCTACCTCTTGTACAATGTTGCGAACCTCTGTCCGTAGTTCTTCAGGCAACCTGTCTATCAGTTCTAATTCCTTAAATCTATTTGTCACCTCTACTGTATATTCCCCTTCATGGATTACTGCCTTGTCGTGGCGAAGGGGCTTGCGTAATTCAATGAAGCTATGAGCTATGCCGTGCAGGGCCACCCAAGACGGACAGGTCATAGCCGAGAGTTCTGACAAAATGTGATCCACTGGCGAAGGAAATGGCAACCCACTCCAGTATCTTTGCCATGAAAACCCTATGGACAGTACCAAAAGGCAAAACGATATGACGCTGGAAGATGAGCCCCTCAGGTCGGAAGGCGTCCAATATGCTACTGGGGAAGAGCAGAGGGCTAGTACTAGTAGCGCCAGAAAGAGTGAAGCGACTGGGCCAAAGCCGAAAGGACGCTCAGCTGTGGATGTGTCTGGTGGTGAAAGGAAAGTCCGATGCTGTAAAGATGTTCTCTCCATAGGAACCTGGAATGTAAGATCCATGAATCAAGGAAAGCTGGACGTGGTCAAACAAGAGATGACAAGACTAAACATCGACATCTTAGGTATCAGCGAACTAAAATGGACAGGAATGGGTGAATTTAATTCAGATGACCATCAGGTATACTACTGCGGGCAAGAATCCCTCAGAAGAAATGGAATAGCCTTCATAGTCAATAAAAGAGTAGGAAAAGCAATACTGGGATACAATCCTCAAAATGACAGAATGATCTCAGTTCGAATCCAAGGCAAACCATTCAATATCACAGTAGTCCAAGTCTATGCCCCAACCACTGGTGCTGAAGAGGATGAAATTGACCGGTTCTATGAAGCCCTACAGCACCTTATAGAACTAACACCAAAAAATGATGTTCTTATCATCATGGGGGATTGGAATGCTAAAGTAGGAAGCCAAAAGATAACCGGAATAACAGGCAAGTTTGGCCTTGGAGTGCAAAATGAAGCAGGGCACAGGCTGATAGAATTCTGTCAAGAGAATAAGATGGTGATAGCAAACACTCTTTTCCAACAACCCAAGAGACGGCTCTACACATGGACATCACCAGATGGTCAACACAGAAATCAGATTGACTATGTGCTCTGCAGCCAAAGATGGAGAAGCTCTATACAGTCAGTAAAAACAAGACCAGGAGCTGACTGTGGCTCAGACCATGAGCTTCTCCTTGCAAAGTTTAGGCTTAAACTGAAGAAAATAGGGGAAAGCACTAGGCCACTCAGGTATGAATTAAATCATATCCCTGTTGAATATACAGTAGAGGTGACAAATAGATTTAAGGAATTAGATCTGATAGACAGAGTGCCTGAAGAACTATGGACAGAGGTTCGCGACATTGTACAAGAGGTAGCAACCAAAACCGTCCCAAAGAAAAAGAAATGCAAGAAAGCAAAATGGCTGTCTGAGGAAGCTTTGCAAATAGCTGAGGAAAGGAGGGAAGCGAAAGGCAAGGGAGAAAAAGAAAGATACGCCCAATTGAATGCAGAATTCCAGAGAATAGCTAGAAGAGATAAGAATGCCTTCTTAAATGAACAGTGCAAAGAAATAGAAGAAAACAATAGAATAGGGAGGACCAGAGATCTTTTCAAGAAAATTAGAGAAATGAAGGGAACGTTTCATGCAAAACTGGGCATGATAAAGGACCAAAATGGCAGGGACCTAACAGAGGCAGAAGAGATCAAGAAGAGGTGGCAAAATTACACAGAAGAACTATACAAGAATGAGCTTAACGTCCCTGATAATCACAGTGAGGTGGTCACTGACCTCGAGCCAGACATCCTAGAATGTGAAGTGAAGTGGGCCTTAGAAAAACTAAGCAACAACAAAGCTAGTGGAGGTGACAGTATTCCAGCTGAGCTATTCAAAATCTTAAAAGACAATGCAGTAAAAGTGCTACACTCAATTTGCCAGCAAATTTGGAAAACTCAACAGTGGCCATAGGATTGGAAAAGATCAGTTTACATTCCAATTCCAAAGAAAGGCAGTGCCAAAGAATGTTCAAACTATCGCACCATTGCACTCATTTCTCATGCTAGTAAAGTCATGCTTAAAATCCTACAAGCTAGACTTCAGCAGTATGTGGATCGAGAACTACCAGAAGTACAGGCAGGATTTCGAAGAGGCAGAGGAACTAGAGATCAAATTGCCAACATACGCTGGATCATGGAGAAAGCTAGGGAGTTCCAGAAAAACATCTACTTCTGCTTCATTGACTATGCTAAAGCCTTTGATTGTGTGGATCATAACAAACTGTGGCAAGTCCTTAAAGAGATGGGAGTACCAGACCATCTTATTTGTCTCTTGAGTAACCTATATGCGGGTCAAGAAGCAACAGTGAGAACTGGACACGGAACCACTGATTGGTTCAAAATTGGGAAAGGAGTCCGGCAAGGCTGTATACTGTCGCCCTGCCTATTTAACCTATATGCCGAGCACATCATGAGAAAGGCAGGGCTAGATGAATCAAAAGCTGGAATTAAGATTGCCGGAAGAAATATCAACAACCTTAGATACGCAGATGATACCACTCTAATGGCAGAAAGTGAAGAAGAACTAAAGAGCCTCTTGTTGCGGGTGAAGAAGGAGAGTGCAAAACTTGGGTTGAAACTTAACATTAAGAAAACCAAGATCATGGCATCTGGCCCTCTCAATTCCTGGCAAATAGATGGGGAAGAAATGGAGGTAGTGACAGATTTTATTTTCCTGGGCTCCAAGATCACTGCAGATGGGGACTGTAGCCAAGAAATTAAAAGACGCTTGCTCCTCGGGAGGAAAGCCATGGCAAATCTAGACAGCACACTAAAAAGCAGAGACATCACCCTGTCAACAAAAGTGCGTATAGTCAAGGCTATGGTCTTCCCAGTTGCAATGTATGGCAGTGAAAGTTGGACCATAAAAAAGGCTGAGCGCCAAAGAATTGAGGCCTTTGAACTATGGTGCTGGAGAAGACTCCTGCGAGTCCCCTGGACTGCAAGGCGATCAAACCGGTCAGTCCTAGAGGAGATCAATCCTGACTGCTCTTTAGAAGGCCAGATCCTGAAGCTAAAACTCAAATACTTTGGCCACCTAATGAGAAAGAAGGACTCACTGGAGAAGAGCCTAATGCTGGGAAAGATCGAGGGCAATAGAAGAAGAGGACAACAGAGAATGAGGTGGCTGGATGGAGTCACTGAAGCAGTAGGCGTGAGCTTGGATGGACTCCAGAGGATGGTGGAGGACAGGAAGGCCTGGAGGAATGTTGTCCATAGGGTCGCGATGGGTCGGACACGACTTCGCAGCTAACAACAACAACAACAACAACTGTATATTCAACAGGGATATGATTTAATTCATACCTGAGTGGCCTAGTGCTTTTCCCTACTTTCTTCAGTTTAAGCCTAAACTTTGCAATGAGAAGCTCATGGTCTGAGCCACAGTCAGCTCCTGGTCTTGTTTTTAATGACTGTATAGAGCTTCTCCATCTTTGGCTGCAGAGCATATAGTCAATCTGATTTCTGTGTTTTCCAAATTTGCTGGCAAATTGAGTGTAGCACTTTTACTGCATTGTCTTTTAAGATTTTGAATAGCTCAGCTGGAATACTGTCATCTCCACTAGCTTTGTTGTTGCTCAGCTTTTCTAAGGCCCACTTCACATTCTAGGATGTCTGGCTCGAGGTCAGTGACCACCTCAAGTGGTTATCAGGGACGTTAAGCTTGTTCTTGTATAGTTCTTCTGTATAATTTTGGCACCTCTTAATCTCTTCTGCTTCTGTTAGGTCCCTGCCATTTTGGTCCTTTATCATGCCCACCTTTGCATGAAATATTTAAGTTTAAGTTTATTGAATTTATATACCGCCCTTTTCCCGTAGGACTCAGGGCGGTTTACAAAGTATTTAAAAACATCAGTACAATACAAGGGTTAAAAACAGTTAAAATAATTAAATTTGATCCCTGAGGGGAAAAAAAAACCTCTCAGCCTGGGCTGGAAAGCTCATAGAGCCAGGTATTCATCTCTCCAATTTTCTTGAAAAGATCTCTGGTCCTCCCTATTCTATTGTTTTCTTCTATTTCTTTGCACTGTTCATTTAAGAAGACATTCTTATCTCGGACTTCCGGGTGGCAAGGCTCCGTCGATGGCGGCCGTTCCAGCCATCAGCCCCGTTGTTTATGCTAAAGCCTTTGATTGTGTGGATCATAACAAACTCTGGCAAGTTCTTAAAGAGATGGGCATACCAGACCATCTTATTTGTCTCTTGAGAAACCTATATGTGGGCCAAGAAGCAAGTGAAAACTGGACACGGAACCACTGATTGGCTCAAAATTGGGAAAGGAGTCCGGCAAGGCTGTATACTGTCACCCTGCCTATTTAAATTATATGCAGAGCACATCATGAGAAAGGCAGGGCTAGATGAATCAAAAGTTGGAATTAAGATTGCCAGGAGAAATATCAACAAACTAAGATATGCAAATGATACCACTCTAATGGCAGAAAGTGAAGAAGAACTAAACAGCCTCTTGCTGCGGGTGAAGAAGGAGAGTGCAAAACTTGGGTTGAAACTTAACATTAAGAAAACCAAGATCATGGCATCCAGCCCTCTCAATTCCTGGCAAATAGATGGGGAAGAAATGGAGGTAGTGACAGATTTTATTTTCCTGGGCTCCAAGATCACTGCAGATGGGGACTGTAGCCAAGAAATTAAAAGACACTTGCTTCTCGGGAGGAGAGCCATAGCAAATCTAGACAACACACTAAAAAACAGAGATATCACCCTGTCAACAAAAGTGTGTATAGTCAAGGCTATGGTCTTCCCAGTTACAATGTATGGTAGTGAAAGTTGGACCATAAAAAAGGCTGAACGTCAGAGAATTGAGGCCTTTAAACTATGGTGCTGGAGAAGACTCCTGCGAGTCCCTTGGACTGCAAGGCGATCAAAACAACTCAAGAAGCTTGGGAAATTTTGAAAAGTGAGATAATAAAGGCCCAGTCTAGTACAATACCAACAAAGAAGAAAAATAACAGCTCTCAAAAGAAACCAGCATGGCTGCATAAAGAACTCTCTGATAAATCGAAAGATAAAAAGGACAAGTATAAGAATTGGAAAGAGGGGCACATAACTAAGTCAGAATATCAGCAAATAGCCCGTGCCTGCAAAGATGAAGTGAGGAAAGCTAAGGCTCAAAATGAACTAAGGCTTGTGACCAAAGTCAAAAATAACAAAAAATGCTTCTTTCAACATATAAAAAACAAGAAAAAAGTTAAGGAAATGATTGGTCCATTAGTGGGGGAAAGTGGCAAGCAATAGGGAGAAAGCAGAACTATTTAATTCATTTTTTGCATTTGTCTTTACACAAAGGGAAAAAACAGTCCAACCTACCTAAACCAGTGCCATAAAAAACAGAATAGAAATGCAAGTTAAGATAGGCAAGAAAATGGTAAGTGAGCACCTGTCCAGCCTAGACGAGTTCAAACCACCAGGCCCAGATGGATTACACACGAAGGTTCTGAAGGAACTGGCAGAGGTGATCTCAGAACCACTGAACTATATTTTTCAAAGATCCTGGAGCACTGGGGAACTACCAGAGGACTGGAAGAGAGCTGATGTAGTTCCCATCTCCAAAAAAGGGAAAAAATAAATCCAGGAAACTACAAACCTATCAGCCTGACCTCAATACCTGGGAAGATTCTGGAAAATCAAACATCAGCCGTCTGATGGCTCCCAGAGGGAGGGCGTTCTCTGTGGGCGCGCCTGACCTATGGAACCGTTTACCGGTTGAGCTCTAGATGGCTCCCGACCTTTGCTCCTTCCGACGCGACCTAAAAACATATCTCTTTGAGCAATCCAGTCTGGTCTGACGGGTTCTGTTGTAATTATTGTTTTAAGGTAACTATCTTCTGCATTTGGGCAAAATTAGGGTTTAATTTGTTTTCAATATCTGTATTTGTGCATTCTGTTATTTATGTTAACCGCCCTGAGTCCTTAGGGAGAAGGGCGGTATACAAATCAAATAAATAAATAAACAACAAATCAGTGAACACCTTGATGCAAACAAAGTCATCACTAAAAGTCAACATGGGTTTGTCAAAAACAGATCATGCCAGACAAATCTTATTACATTCTTTGACAAAACTAGTGGACCAGAGGAATGCTGTAGATATAATTTACTTGGACTTCAGTAAGGCATTTGATAAAGTAGATCACAACCTACTACTTGATAAGATAGAAAAATGTGGGTTAGATAGCATTATCACCAGATGGATTTGTAGCTGGCTGACAGGCCGTACTCAGCGTGTGGTCCTCAATGGAACTGCATCTACATGGAAGGAAGTGTGTAGTGGGGTGCCCCAGGGCTCTGTTCTGGGCCCAGTGCTCTTCAATATCTTCATCAACGATTTGGATGAGGGGATAGATGGGGATCTCATCAAATTTGCAGATGACACCAAGCTGGCAGGAATAGCCAATACTCCAGAAAATAGGCTTAAGATACAGAAGGATCTGGACAGATTCAAACACTGGGCGCTATCTAACAAAATGAAATTCAATGGTGCAAAAAGTAAGGTTCTACATTTAGGGAGGAAAAATCAAATGCACAGGTATAGTATAGGTGGTACCTTGCTCAATAGTAGTAACTGTGAGAGGGATCTCGGAGTCCTAGTAGACAATCACTTCAATATGAGTCAGCAGTGTGCTGCAGCTGCCAAAAAAGCCAACACAATGCTAGGCTGCATTAACAGAGGGATAGAATCAAGATCAAGTGAAGTAGTAATACCACTTTACAATGCTTTGGTAAGGCCACACCTGGAATACTGCACCCAGTTTTGGTCACCATGATGTAAAAAAGATGTCGAGACTCTAGAAAGGGTACAGAGAAGAGCAACAAAGATGCTGGAGGCTAAAACATATAGGGAACGGTTGCTGGAATTGGGTATGGTTGCTGGAAGGGTGAGGGTTGACATGGTAGCAGTGTTCCAATATCTCAGGGACTACCACAAAGAAGAGGGAGTCAAGCTATTCTCCAAAGCACCTGAAAGCAGGTCAAGAAGCAATGGATGGAAACTAGTCAAGGAGAGAAGCAACCTAGAACTAAGAAGAAACTTCCTGACAGTTAGAACAATTAACCAGTGGTACAACCTGCCTCCAGAGGTGGTGAATGCTCCAACACTGGAGGTTTTTAAGAAGAGACTGGACAGCCATTTGCCTGAAATGGTATAAGGTTTCCTCCCTGAGCAGGGGGTTGGACTAGATGACCTCCAAGGTCCCTTCCAACT
>JAKJMR010000865.1:34554-90148 GCA_024449315.1 Daboia siamensis
AGTTAGAAATGAACTTTTCTGACGAACAAAAAAAACGTGCAGTGACAGCCCTGACTTTCTCGGGGTCCATTTCTATGCCCTGTGGGGATATCTGATACCTCAGATAGTCTATTCTTTCCTGGTGGAATTCGCATTTTGATAACTTGGCATATAGGTGACCAGCCCACACTTTTTAAAAGACTGCTCTGACTAGGTCAATATGCTCCTCTTTGGACTTGGTGAAGATAAGGATGTCATCTAAAAAAACCAGGACCCCCTTAAATAGGTGCTCTCTTCGCACTTCACTGATTAATTGCATAAATACTGTGGGGGCCCCTTGTAGTCCAAATGGCAAAAGTTTGAATTGGTAGCATCCCATTGGACAATTAAATGTGGTCTTCCATTTGTCCCCTTCCTTGATCCTATAATGCTGAAGTACGCTTCTCTTAGGTCTAGTTTGGTAAAAATCCTTCCTTTCAATAGGTGGGATAACATGTCCTTCATGAGGGGTAGGAGATACAGGTTACTTTCACTAATTGCATTCAGGGTGCTGTAATCCACGCATAAATGCAAAGTGCTGTCCTTCGTCTCCCTAAAGAGGACCAGGGCAGTCACTTTGGGTTTGGCAGGTTCAATAAATCCCCTTTCTAGGTTTTTATTTATGAATCTTTCCATCTCCTCTTTCTCTTTAGGGCTCATGGAGTACAGTCTGGGCTTCGGGGATTTTGCCCTGGGTTTGATTTCTATAGCACAGTCTGTGTGTCAGTGAGGAGGGAGCTCATCCACCTGTTCCTCGCTGAAAACTTCAGCAAGGTCTGGGTATTCTTCTGGTATTTCTGGTAACCCCTTCTCTTCTCCGACTGACATTTTCTCCACTCCTAGGATTGGTGGGGCCCTTTTGGGTGTTAAATTTGCATGATCTCCCTCTGGGAAACTGAGTTCGGCCATCCTCCAATTTACCCAGGGGTTCCATTTCTTTAACCATTTCAGCCCTTGGATCATTGGGCATTCCATGCCTGGGGTCACCACAAATGTTATATCTTCCTCATGGTTCCCCAGGGACAGATGGACTAGTAAAGTGGCTAGGGTAGCTGGCATCCCCCCTGCTATGGACACATCTAACTGGCCAAATGAGATTGGTTGTTTTAGTCTCTTCACTGGAATGCCCAAGTTCCCTACTAGCATCAGTCTAATGAGGTTGTGAGTACATCCAGAGTATATTAATGCCTTCACTTTAACAGCTTCAGGCATGGAGGGAGCTAATATAGTCACTGTTTTGGGATGGGTGGAATGGATCCACTTACCAGGGGTTCACCCTCTGAGCTGTTGTCCGAGGTGCCCATCGCCTCTGTGGTGTAGGCTGAAGTTCCCTCTCTTTGCTTGGCAGGGATTGGGGACTCTGCAGCCTCTATTGCCCTCATGGTGGGTTATTTTGCTTTGGCTGGGGACTTCCCTGATCTCCTGGTCGGTGATGGGTCTGGCTTGTGCTGACGGGTTTTTGAGCATCATTCTATGGTGCAATGGCCCTCTCTCCTGCATTTGAAGCAGCCCGTTGACTTCTTTGCCATAGCCAGTGGTTTCTCTGGCTTGCATGTTGGCTCAGGAGGCGAGCAGCCCCATGGTTTTCCTCGGCAGTGCCTCTTCGGTAATTTTATCTCTGCCTCTTCTGCCAGGACGTTGAGTTGGTGTGGTCCCCCGAGGCAGGCAAGCATCATACTTTAAACCATCTTTAAAATGGCTAAGGAGGATGTCTTCTGGCCAGTTCAAAAAAATGGGCTGGAATTCTTGTGTATATTCGGCTACCGGGCGTCTGCCCTGCCTCACCGTTTTGATTCTCTCACAGACCTTACGATCAGCCAGCGGGTCCTTGAATCACCTTCTCAAAGAGGATATGAAATGGTTGAAATTGTTGAGCTCTGGGGCATTGGAATCAGACAGTTGGCGGCTGGTCCGTCCAGGGCGGATTGCACGATACGGGTTTTGTTGCTGGGGATGTCCTGTCCGTATTCTTCCATTTAACTGAGGACTTGGGTTAGGAAAAACCCCAAACATGGCTGTTCCCCCCTGAATTTCTCATCCAGCGGTGGGAATCTTTGAATGGATCAGTGCCTTCGCTGCTGGCAGTATTGTCTCCCATCCTGATTACCATCTGTGGGTTGGCGGGGAGTGGGGGCTGCTGAAGTGGTAGCTGCAGGTTCAGCAGACGTCCCCAGGACTACATTTTCCGATTTCCCCCCCAGTGTCTCTTCAGCTGCAGCTCCAGGTGTTGGTGCAGCCACGGGGCTCAGGTTTCTCCTCCCTTAGAGAGCTGAGGGTTTTTTTCATCAGGTCAATAGCTTTCTCTAGGATCCAGTCAGAGTGTGGTACACAACTTCCTTCCTCTTTGCTAATGTGCAGGGATTTCTCCATCTCTTGCTTCCATTCGGGTTGGTGGTTGCCCAACCCTGACTCCTTTCTCGATATCTTTTCCCACTCGCTTTTTTCCCCAACATCCATCGACCCCTGAGGTTTGTGGTCACGCGTCTCCACCACTTATTCTCCTGAGGAGTATGATGTTTCAGATCCTGACAGCTGGCAGGATCTCGGTCGGGGGGAAAGCTCCCTTTCTTCCTTCCTTGCCTCGTTGTCAGACATTGTACTTCTTGCAAAGTCCCCCGGTAAGGTTCTTCCTTCCAGGTTGACTGTTAATGCAGATCCTGTCTAATCTCAGGGCATACTTCAAGCTCACATTTTAAGAAAGCAGAACTCTTGGAAACAATTTCTTCAAGCAGGAACTTTTACTAAGAGATAGCAGGCATAATAGATGGGATCAGCAGGACCTTTCAATCTTTTCACCCATTGTACCACTTTTAGGATATGGCAACATCCAAATATCACCAGTCGCCTAGCAAGGGATCAAAAAGTTGATGACCAAAAAAAAAAAAAGGAAAAAAGTGATGAAGTACAGGTAGTCCTTGACTTATAACAGTTTGCTTAGTAACTGTTCAAAGTTACAGTAGCACTGAAAAAAGTGCTCCCCAAGCCACAGCTGAGCAAGACACCTGCCTGCCCGGCCAGCGGTACTCTTCCTCCTGTCTGTGAGCATTTCTGTTGAAATTGGCAGCGAGGGTGGAGTGGGGGTGTGTTTGGTTTTTATTCCCCCCCGTCTGCTGGGTGGTTGCAGCAGGTTTTGGTCACTTCACATGATCCTGGGATACTGTGACTGTCATAAATATGAATCAGTTGCCAAGCATCTGAATGTAAATCGCAAGACCCTGGAGATGCTGCAATATTCAGCTGATTGGCACTTCTTCTGGGCTCAGAAGCACCAGGATCAGTGCCGAGCTCCAGCTGGAGCCTGGCGCTGATCCTGGTGCTTCCACTGAGCCCTGACAGCCCTGAAGAAGCACTGATCCTGGTGCTTCTGCTGAGCCCCGACAGCCCTGCAGCTTCAGCCATCTCTCGCTCAGGTTCGTGCAGTGCTGCCACTGGTTCAGCTCATTCCCCTCCCCCGCTACCACTTTTCTAGGATGGTCGCGTACCACCTGCCAGGTACCAATGTACCACAGGTGGTACCCGTACCACTGGTTGAAAAGCCCTGCCTTACAGATCGAGATTTTAAAAGTGTTCCTAAGCAAACCCCACCTCACAGTTCACCCGGGCAGTTCAGACTGGGCAATCCCGAGATGGTGAGTTCATCATAGGAAAGGAAGATAATATCAATCCAGTTCCGTTTGCAGTACGATCATTCCACAGCTCTTCACACCTTCTTTGGAGGAATGGAGAAATAAACCAGATCCCGGAGGTTTCTATCTCCCCCCCACTTTTTTTTCCATAGCTGCCTGGTAAGGGAAAAGTACAGAGAGATGCCTAGTATAGAAGGCAATCTGTTACATTGTAATGGACAGCAGATACAAAGGTGAATAAACAAAAGGTTACATTGTAGTTAATAGAGGAAGTGAAAGCAATAAAACCCACATGCATATCCCCTCTCCCCCCCTCCTCGCCCAGGAGCATGGCAGAATCCAGGGGAAGGTGAGATCTCGCTTTAGATCAGAGGAGACAGTTAGAAATGAAATATAAATGGATTCTGACACCTTGAAGACTTGCTACGGCATTGGGTCTGGGGGCTGGATAAGGATTTCAGATTGATCTGTCCTTGATAAGTTTTCACTCATTACTTTGTGTACTGCCCACAAGTGTTTTGGTTTAGATTAGAACAAGAAAAGAAATAAGAAATAAGGAGAAATTTCCTGGAAGTACAAACAAACAATGGAACAGCTTGTCTCCCAGAGTTGTGGGTCTTTCATTAATGGATGTTTTCAAAAAAAATATTGACATGTCATAGTACTAAGATCACATGAAGTGTTAGAACCACTAACAAAGACTCCTGCCTTGGGTACAGAGTTGGACTAGAAGGCCTTCAATGTTCCCTCCAGCCCTATGATTCTATGATTCTTTTTTGTGATAGCCTCTCAGATCTTGAGACTGCTATCATGTCCTTCTCTACATTAGACTATTATCATGTCCTTCTCTACATTAGACTATTATCATGTCCTTCTCTACATTAGACTGTTTATTGTATGTTTAGCCTCCAACCCACACTCTTTCTAGAGTCTCAACATCCTTTTTCTATTATGGTGACCAAAACTGGACACAGTATTTCAAATGTGGTCTTACCAGTGCAGAATATAGTGGTTCTAACACTTCATGTGATCTTGATTCTATCCCTGTTAATGCAGCCCAGCACTTTGTTGGCTTTTTTGGCAGCTGCAGTACACAGCTGGCTCACTTTTAAGGGATTGTCCACTAGGGCTCTAAGATTCCTCTCAATCAGTCAGATTTTGGCCCCTTTGCAGAAGATTGGGGGCTTTCCTTGCCTCTAGGGTCAAGATATTCCACAAAGCAAGGGCAGCACCAGAAAAGGCCCTCTTCCTTGACCTTGCCAGTTGGAATTCTCTGAGGGATTCTCTAGCTGAACAAGAGGAGTGGGCTGATGAGATGGGGCAAAGCAGGTAAATTTTGTTGGACAGGACCCAGTGTTCAAGGATATCAGATCCATCTGGATTTTAAGCTTATCTGTTATGACCTTGATAGGCAAGACTAGGCAGACCTCTAGAGATTCTTTGTTCCTCTTAGAAAGGTTGGCCCTCCAGCCTGGCTGGCCCTAACCAGTCAGACTCCACCCTCAGTCACTCAAACAACAGCCCATAGATTACTCGCTAAGGCAGAAGTCCAGGCATAAGGCACAAGGGCAGTCCTCAGAGCAAAGCAAAGGTCCAAGACAAGGAGCAATTTCCAAAGGGCACAGTTCAAACCAAAAGGCAAAGAGTACTTCACAAAACAAGACAGGGGCCCAAGGCAAGGCAGGTCTGAAGGGAGAATCTGCAGGGCTAGGGCAAGCCAAGAACAACCCTCGCAGCAAGGCAAAAGCTCTCTTTGACACAGGGGAAAAGCAGTTCTTAAAGCAAGGCAAAAGCAGGCAAAGCTGAGGGAGTGTAATCCGAAAACAAACGTTCCTGGCAAAAGCCCCTCCTCATGGTGCCTCCTTAAATTCTACTCCTCAGGTGAGCCTTGTGAGGAGGGGCAGGATGCCCTCCTCACTGCGCTTGCTCTGCCTTCTCTCCACTTGGGGATTGGGCGGGGGACTCTGCTCTGCTGCCTCCCCTTTCTATCTCTTCCCCCCTTCCTCAGTCAGCCTGCACCCTTTCTTCTTCCCTGCCTACTCTTCTGAGGCCCGAGGGACCTGAGACTGCCTTGTCCTCGTTCTCATGAGCCACCATCTCCTTCTATTGGCCCAGGCTTCAATGGGGCCATGACACTATCTTTGGCTATTCCTGCCAGCTTAGTGTCATCTGCAAATGACACTATCTAAGGGGATAAGGGGATAGACATTATCCCCTTATCTAAATCAGCTTGAGCAAGGAGTTGGACAAGACGATCTCCACGGTCCCTTCCAACTCTGTTATTGTACGTTCTATTCTATACTCTGTGCATTCAAGAGAGCCAGTATGGGATAGTGAAGGCATCAGACTAGCAATTAGGTGACTGTGAGTTCCAGTCCCACTCAGGCGCAATGCTGGCTGGGTGACTTTGTACCTGTCACTTTCTTGCAGGTGTGGAAAGGAGACAATGGCACTCTGAAAAACCTTGCCAAAAAACTGGCATGGACTTCTCCAGGCAGTTGCTGGACACAACTGAGTGGAAGCATAAACATCTCCATATCATCCATTGGAAACAGCATCCCCTGCTTTAAAAACTGTTAATATACAGGTGGTCCTCGGTTTGTGACCACCCACTCAGAGACCATTCAAACCAAAATTGACTACTTGGGTTACTGCATATCCCATGAAGGTATAGAAATGGACCCAGAAAAAATCTGTGTGGTACTAGATGGGCTCCATTCCACATTAGGAAAAACTGCAGAGCTTTTTATTTGTAAACTTCTATCAGCAATTCATCCCCTCATTCACACAAATTGTTCTCCCTATCACAAACTTGCTAAAAACAAATGGGTTAGGGTTAGGGTTAGGGATTCCCAAGCCCACCCAGCCACTCCAATGGACAATGGAATGTCAAACAGCGTTTCAGAAACGTAAATATCTGTTTGCGGCTGAGTAGGTCCTAAAGCACCCAGATCTGAATGCTCCTTTTGTCATGTAAGTTGATGCCAACAATGTGGCTATGGGGACAGTCCTCTTACAAAGAAACCAAGAGGGGGCTCTGCAACCATGCACCTACATGTCCCCAAAATTCACCTACAAGGAGCAATGGTGGGATCCTTGGGAAAAAGAGGCTTACACAGTGCGATGGGTGTTCCTTACATGGAGACACTTCCTGGAGGGGGCCAAGGCTCCTTTCAAGGTTTGGACAAACCACAAAAATCTAGAGGCCCTAAAACACCCCTGAAAGCTGTCACCCAAACAAGTTTGATGGGTGCAATACTTTAAACACTTCAATTTAACTTTGAAATACCTCCCTGGGGAAAAAACCTCCTAGCCTCAGTATAATAGCTCTAAGCCAGCAATAATCAGACTAGTCATCACTTCCCACCAACCAGCGGCACCAGTAACCACCAGGGCACAAACAAACAGAAGACATTGAAGCCATCTTAAAAGGAGCCCTGGAGGGAGACAAATGGTTCCAGAAACATAAGGATGAGTGCACCATGAGAGATGGTTTGGCGTTGAAGGGAGCTAAACTATACATCCCAAAAAGCCAGAAACTGTTAATTCTAGAGCAGACATGTCAAACTTATGACATCATGTGATGTCGCACAATGTATCAGGATGGTTTTGCCATTGCTGGCAATGGGGTGGGTGCGGCTTCTGGATGATGTGTCTGGCCCACAGGCCAGCAGTTTGACACCCAAAAAAAGCTTTAAACTGCAGGACATTTCAGGTTTGTAAAATGCTTCACTTGGTCAAACAACAGTTTTGGTGGCTATCGCTGAAAAAGGACATTGAGGGGTATGTGGCAAATGCTCCATGGACTTTATTGTGGAACTCCAAGAGCTCAAGAAATATGGTGATCTGGGTCATAATGGACTTATTCTCCAAAGAAATGCATTTCATACCATGCTAAAAGATCCCATCTGCCCATGGCTAAACTTTCCGTTCAACATGTCTATAGACTGCATAGGACTCTGCAACAAATAATTTCCAATCGTGGAGTCTAATTCACCTCAAAATTTTGGCAGGAGTTTCTGGAACTTTTAGTGACCTCCCAAGGACTAAACTCCAGTCACCACTCTCAAACTAATGGGATGTGTGAACCAGCCAATGGGGCTCAGGAGCAGTACCTCAGGTATTTGGTAAACTACCAGCAACACAACTGGATGGAGCTCCTCCCATTTGCCAAAGTAGCATACAATAATTCTGCCCCTAGCAGCACAGGTTCACCCCATTCAAAATGGCCACAGGCCAAGACTTCGCTTCAAAACTGGGATTGTCCGTGGCCACCCACTCTGTCATCTCTCTCAAAGACTTGGGTGACCCAATTACAAAACATCTGGCCAATGGCTAGAAAATCACTGGAAGAGGCAAAGTTAAAACTAAAAGCTACTTACAACCTAATTGTGAAGTTATGTTGTCCAGGTCCCCATTTTGGGTGCTTGATGCATTTACATTTTTCTTTTTTTTGAAAAGAGTTTTTAATTCTGGTTTCCATAAAAAAATACCCCATAGCAATTAATGGATTTACTTACCAACTGCAAAAAGCTCATAAAATCCAGACTGGTCACATGATGACCTGCTTTATGATCATCACAACCTAAAACCATAATTGCCAGACTCAATTAGTCATAACTCAAGGACTACCTGTTCTTATTACTTGTGGCAGACCAGGTCACATGTACTATCAGAACTCTCTTGTAACAGATGACCACTGAATCTTGAAAGCCTGATGGTTTCTGTCCTTTCATCTTATACCAGAGCATTAGTGGGATAATCTTGAGTATCTTCCTCACTCTTCCTGTCTTTCTGGAGTAAAAATAGTAAAATTTCCTAACAGTTGTCTTCTTCAAAGATATTTCAGAATTCCCATGGAGCTATTAAATGATAGCTTTACATTTTAAAACAGGCCTTGACAAATGAACCTTTTGCCTTGATACCCAATTAATATATTACAGTGGAGAAAACATGAAAGACAAAAACCAATGAAATTACACAGCAGACAGATCACCCATGAGATTAGGAAGATTATTGCACTTGGACTACTGCAATGTGCTCTATATGGGGCCACCCTTGAACAGCATTCAGAAGCTGCAGCTGGCACAAAACGCAGCAACAAAGTCTTAGGGTGGCCCACGTTACACCAGTGTTGAGCAAACTGCACAGGTTGCCAGTTTCTTCTGGGTCCAATTCGGAGTGTTTAAAGCATTTTGTGGCATGGGTCCAAGTTACCCGAGGAACCATCTTACCTCATGGGATTGGCTCAGTCCAGCTGCTCCAGTAGAAAGGGCATGTCCGAATCCCATCATCAATGAATTCTGGCTGGCAGGTCCAAAAGAGTCTCTTTTGCCTTGGCTCCCTCCCTTTGGAACATTGTGCCCCTGGAGATGAAATATGCACCCACCTTCTTGGCTTTCTGAATGCCTGAAATCCTGGCTCTGCCAACTGTCTTGGAGCCTTGATGGAGACACCCCATTTTGGAGATGGCTAGTAGACCAGTATGAGATCTCACCTCCACCCTGACTATGCATTGGGCTTTTTAAATCCATTTTCATATTAATTTTAATTTAGCTTTTAATATCTGATGTTATGTTTTAATGCTATAATTGTTTTATTGTTATAGTATTGTAAGCTGTCGAGTTGCTTGCTGGAGATGGAGAGCATGCAAATTTAATAAATCAATAAAAGCGTATATGCCTCTAGTTATAATGCCCATTACTATTGCCAGTGTCAAGCCCCAGGAAATCAAGATATCAGGCAGTTCAAATGAGTATATCAGGCAGATATCAGGCAGATATCAAGATATCAGGCAGTTCAAATGAGTATAAAAATTTACTGCAAGCTTAAATTCTCTACAAGAATCTACAAGTGACCCTTAAGGGAAATGTGCTAGGAGTCAAGAATAGAAAGAAATTCAAGGTGGAATGGACTTAGCTGTCTTGAGGGACTTGTGTCTTATGACGCATTTGACCCCTCCCTCAGGCTCACACTGGTCACCCAAGTTGTTTCTAGTTCTGAGATAAATGTCCCCACCATTTTTTAAAAAATTACTGTTATGGCTATTTTTGTCTGGGCTTCTATGTTTATGGTTATTTATCTCACTGTGGGACAACTCTAGGCGGCTTACAATAAAAAGGAAGAAAATGAAAGGAGTGCAAACAGAAGTGCAAATAACAGAATAAAATAACCAATGAAAAAGACTACTATAATAATACATCAATATGATAATGTCGCGGAACAATTAACAGTCCGACCAGAGGTGGATGGACCGTGGTTCATTTGCATGATCAATATCAAAGAAAAGAAATCCAAAAGGCATATTCTATAGTAAAACTTTTAATGAGAAAACAAAAGACCTAACTGACTACATTCTCTCATCAGGCAGAAGGAGAAAGTAAAACAGAAACTGTGAGAACTTTTTCAGGCCTGCGCACAAAACAGTTTAAAACCAAAACATTGGCTGGACATAGCTGGAGTCACTATGGTTACATGATAAGATAATAACACAGGTGCAGAGCAGAAAGGGATGTACACTTAGGAATGAGCGAAGCTGGCAAAACTAAAAAAACATGCAATGACATTCCCTTCTTTTGTCAGCGAAGCAAAAAATCAGATAAGGCACATCTTCTTGCGCAAATACTCGTGTTGGGCTGTAGGAAGTGGTTTGTTCACCATATCAGCAATTTGGTCATGTGTAGGCACATACTGCAATTTGACAAAACCTTGTTTAACTGCTTGTCTTATGTTTTGGTAACGAATGTCAATGTGTCTAGACCTGGAACCTGTAAAGTGATTCTCAGATATATAGACCACAGATTCGTTGTCTTCCATCACAGTGATTGGTTGAATCGGAGGTGTCCAGATATCTGTGACTAAGGCATCAAACCACGTTAGAGAATTATATACATCTGAAACACAAGCATACTCAGCTTCTGTAGAAGAACAAGAAACAAAATTCTGTTTACGCACATGCCAGTAAACAGGACATCCATTCAAAAACATCATATAACCTGAAGTGCTTTTACGTGATTTCTTATCACTTGCCCAATCTGAATCTGCATAACAACATAACTCTGCATAGTCAGTATGTGTGGGGTCTAACAACAACTTCATGACTTTGGTGTGCTTTAGATATCTCAATAATTTCTTAACACATGTCCAATGAAACTGTTTTGCCTTTCCTACATGTTGTGATAGGAGATTAACACTAAGTGCAATGTCAGATCTAGTCCAACTACTAATATATAGCAGCGACCCAATGACTGAGCAATAAAGTGTTTGATCCTCGAACTCAGGACTCGGTTCATGTGTCAGGTTGTGAAAGTCAGTTTGCAGGTTTAGCATCCTTCATGTTGCAGTGATGCAATAGTTGTTCAATCTTATCTTCCTGTGTAAGACTGAACCCCTTCTGAGTTTTGGTAACTTGAACACCTAAATAAGTGTTAATATGTCCTAAAGACCTCAATGTGAAAAACTGTTGTAAAGCGTTAGCAAAACATTCACTCATCTGCTTATTTGGACAAATATAAACAATATCATCAACATAAACAAGAATTATCTCATACCTATTATCAGATCTTTTTGTAAACACGCATTCATCTGTTTCGGACTTAATAAAGCCCATTGAATTTAGTTTGTCAGAAAGACATAAGTACCACATTAAACCAGACTGTTTCAGACCATAAAGACTTTTGTGTAGAAACCAAGTATCCCCTTCTTGCTGTCGGAAACCTGGAGGACCTTTGACATATATTTCTTCATCAAGATCAGCGTGTAGAATTCGGAAACAATTAAGGGAATTCAAATAAGAGATCAGGATTATAGATTGAGGGCATTTGCGGATGATCTGGTTATTACGTTGACACACCCAGAAAATTCTGTTATGGAATTGATGGAGTTAATATCGCAATATGGGAAAGTTTCTGGATTTAAGGTTAATATACAAAAAACTAAAATGTTATCTAAAAATATGACAGTATTACAAAAGCTAGCCTTAGAAAGGTTAACTGGATTTGAAATTGTTGAAAGGGTTAAATATTTGGGGGTATACTTAACACCTTCAAATGTAAAATTATATAAAAATAATTATGAAAAGTTATGGAACAAAGTGCAAAAAGAATTGGATAGTTGGAAAAAATTACAATTATCATTATTGGGAAGAATTGCAGCAGTAAAAACGAATGTTCTGCCAAAATTTTTATTTTTGTTTCAAATGATACCCATTCTCAAAAAGGATTCAAATTTGGAGGAATGGCAGAAGGGTATTAATAAATTTGTTTGGGCAGGGAAAAAGCCACAGGTTAAATTTAAAATTATGCAGGATACGCGTGAAAGAGGTGGTCTAAAAATGCCCAATCTTAAATTATATTATGAAGCTGCTGCATTATCAGCTATAAGTGATTGGATTAATTTGACACAGGGGAGACTATTAAATCTTGAAGGGCATGATTTGTTATTTGGTTGGCATGCATATTTATTGTATGATAAGAAGGTAGACAATGTGTTTAAAATGCATATTTTGAGGTATGCTTTGTTGCGAGTTTGGAAAAAGCATAGACAAAAGTTAAATTACAAGATACCTTTATGGGCAATACCCAAACACGCAATAGAGAATATAAATGTTGGATTTAAACATGATGTGATTACATATAAGGAAATTTTGAGTTTGGAGAGGAATGTATGGTGTTTGAAGTCATATAATCTTTTACGAGAAAAAAAGATTGTTCAAACTTGGTTTCAATATGGGCAATTACAAGCCAGGTGGAAAGAGGACCAGAAAATTGGTTTTTTAATGGATGACGAAAATTTGGTAAAGCAAATTAGAAATCAGGGACCAGCACATATCAAACAGATATATCTTGCATTGATAGAGATTGACTCAGAAACAGAAATTGTTAAGGATTGTATGATAAAATGGGCACAGAATATACAGGAAGTCATCACAATGGACACTTGGGAAAAGATCTGGGTGAGAAATGTGAAATTTACGCAAGCTCAAAATTTAAGAGAGAACTTTTATAAAATGTTTTATAGGTGGCATTTAGATCCTAAAAAGTTAGCAAGTATGTATCCGAATTATCAGCCTAAATGTTGGAGATGTGGCGGTGAAGATGCAACGTATTTTCATATATGGTGGACTTGTAAAAAGATCAAAGCATTTTGGATTAAAATTTGGTGGAATATGCAGAAGATATTCAAGAAAAGGATAAAGTTTTGTCCGCAATTGTTTTTACTGGGCATTATTACTGATACTACTGTGCTGGACATTAATCTGATGTTGAATTTAATTACGGCAGCGAGACTTTTAATAGGGCAATACTGGAAGAAGGAAGAACTGCCGACTATAGAGGAATGGACTTTAAAAGTTTCCAACCTGGCGGAAATGGCGAAGATTTCAGCATATTTGAAAGACCATTCGCAACAACGATATATTGTGGAGTGGAAGAAATGGATTGATTACATCCAGAATAAATACGGGACTAAAAAGTTTTATCTAGCATTTGAATAAGTATATTGCTTGTAGTCAACTTATAAGAGCTAAAGTGCGAGAGACTTAATAGTTTATTGTTATTAGTATATGGGAGTTTATGATTATTTATTTTATTTTTATACCTTGTATCTAGCTCTGGGAAGTCGGGGAGGGGGGAGGGGGGAAGGGGAGGGTGAGAGGGTGGGATAGGGTTGGGAAGGGAGGGAAGGGTTGGGGGATGGGATGTAATAAATAAAATGTATTGAAAAACTTTTCAATAAAAAAAAAAAAAAGATCAGCGTGTAGATAAGCTGTTTCAACATCAAACTGGAAAACTTCTAGGCCAAGGATAGTTGCAGTGGCTAAGGCGATTTTCACACTCTCAGTCCGCACTGTGGGTGAATAGGTATTTGTATAGTCCTCAGGATAACGTTGAGCGAAACCCTGGGCTACAAGTCTGGCCTTGTACAACGACTCACCATTTGGCTTCTTTTTAATTCTGTAGACCCACCGAGTGCCAATAACTTTCTTGTTTGCTGGAGGGCTTGCAGGCGTAAACACCTGAAGTTTCTTTAGACTGTTCATTTCAGCCTGCATTGCCTCAAACCATTTATCTTGCTCTGATTCAGGAAGATGTTTGATTTGTGTGAACGTCTCAGGAGAAAGTGTAACATTACAAATCAAAGGTAAAGGTGCTTTCGTTACTTGCCATGAATACCGTTTTGATGGAATTCCCTTTGTGGTCTTCTTGGAACGTCTCAGAACAACCGTCCATTCTTCTTCCGTTTCGTCCTCATCTTCATTGCCAACAGCATTGGCGGCTTGCGGAGACGGAACAGTAGGTTGAGAAGAACTCGTGAAAGGAACATTCGCCTGTGCATCTTGACCATCAGGCTGCGTAGCATCAGCAGCATCATCTCTAGGAAAATAAACTCCAGGATCGTTAGAATGAATCCTGGACCAGTCAGCATCTTCCTCAAAAACAGCAGATTGTGAAATCACTATGACGTGATGAGAGTCCATGTATTTGCTCCATTTTGAATTATCATCAATGCCCATGAATCTCATCCTTTTTGCTGCAGGATCCCCTTTCTTTCTTTGGGCTAAAGGAATATTGACCATAGCATAGGAACCAAAAATATGGAGATGTGAGAGGTCAGGCTTGTGTCCATATAACATGAAATAAGGGGTCTGATTTATCACACTACTCCAGGGGTGTCAAACTCAATTTCATTGAGGGCCGCATCAGCATTGCGGTTGCCCTCAGGGGGCTGGGTGGGTATGGCCTGGGTGGGTGTGGCCTACTGGGTGGGCGTGGCTAGAGTGCCTATGGCCTACTGGGTGGGCATGGCCAGCTCTACATCGTTTGCATCAAGGGTGCCTATGGGGGCCTGGGCAGGAGTGGGATAGATCTAAGGGTCTTTGGCAGAATGAGGGTCTCTGGGCCAGGGCCAAGGCAGCGGGGGCTGTTCCCTCACTGTTTCCAGGATGGCTTTGCGGGCCGCATGAAACCACTTCGCGGGCCGGATCTAGCCCCCGGGCCTTGTGTTTGACATGTCTGCACTACTCCAAGTGCGGTTGATGATATGATTAGCATATTTGATAGCTTCACCCCAGTACGGAAGACTGAGGTTAGCATCTTCAAGGAGGCAACGCATCATGGTTTGCAGAACACCGTTTCTGCGTTCTGCCACTCCATTTTGAGCCGGAGTGTAAGGAGCTGAGGTCTGGTGTAGTATCCCATTCTTACGCATCCAGTCCTGGAAACGCTGAGACATGAATTCAGCATCACGATCACTCTGAATTCTGGCAATGCTGACTTCGAATTGGGTATAGACAAGATTGGCAAAGTCTTTAAAGATCTGAAAGGTCTCAGATTTTTCTCTCATAGGAAATACATAGCCATATCTAGAGTAATTATCAACAATTGTCAAGAAATATCTTTTACCACCAATTGTTGGTGCAAAAGGACCCACTATGTCAGTGTGTACCAAATCAAAAATCCGTGTTGACAGGCGTGTAGCGCATTTTGGAATTGCTGTTGCTTTAGATTTGGCTTTCTTGCAGACAGCACAGTCGAAGAACACCTTACACCCCTTTAGATCCAAACCTTTTGCGAACTCTGGCATCTTCTTCAGAACACGGAAACTGGCATGACCCAATCTTCTATGCCACTTATAGATACACCTGGAATGCAAAGGTTCACCTGTTAGGGAATTCTCAACATTAGCATTTTTATTAGGAACCTCAGGCTTGCTGTGAGCAACCTGTGTCTTATTTGTCCTTTTATTGGCTTTAGGAGCCTTTGGAGTAGCAACAGGATCTCTCTCTGGGACATCTCTCACTGAGCCTGTGCTCTCCCTTTTTGGAACTGGTATACTTGCCTGCTCTTGCGGCTTAGACTTTGGTTTTAAGTAATAAACACCACCAATCAACATGGTTTCAGCAACAATATCTCCATCTTTAACATTTTTTTCGAGATGGTGTACCTGGAATTTTGACACCCTAGACAAGTGACTCTGACTAAGCAAACTACTATTAGCTGATGGTACGTAGTAAACATCGGGAATGAATGCACCGAGCTCTTCAATGTAGACAGTTCCTTTTCCCATGCCCTGAACAGGATGATTTGAAAAAGAGTACAGTTCACAAAGTTCAGGTTCAGGCTCGCGCATCTCTGTGTAAAGCTCTTTTCTGTAGGTAACATGTAATGCTGCTCCGCGGTCCAAAGTCCAAAGTAGGCATCTGTCATACTCTGGTTGAGGCTGTGGATCGTTGGTTACAACCAATGTGGCAAGTGGAGCTTGACGATCACGCCTGGGACCATGACCACAACCTTGTCGTCCACCTCTACCTCTGTCTCCTCTGGAATCTGTTCCTCTGGGCTGGTACATGGCGGGCGTTGGAAACCGTTGGGGACAATCCTGGGTGGCATGTCCCACACGATTGCAGATGTAGCATCTTGGCATCCTTGGAACGTAGGCCGTTACACGGAAGCAACGCCTCGCTGAAGCTTTTGATGCAGGTGGTTCCCTTAAATGTGGCGCGGCTTGCATAAGTGCCTCTTCTTCGGTTAAAATTCTGCATACATGATCCACTGTGCGTTGAGCAATAGGCACTTGATTAATCTTAGAAATAGCATCTTTCCATTCATAATTCAAAGAGTTAATGATAATGCTGATCATTTGAAAGTCATCAATAGGATAGCCTTTTTCACCCAGTTCTTTTCTTATTCCTTTCATTTTAGTTAAGTGTTCTCCGATATGCTCACCAGGTTTTAATCTAGAACCATGGAACTCGGACAAAAGCAAACATGTAGACTCAATGGACGTAGGCCGGTAACATGTTTCTAATTGAGCCCAAATTTGTTGGGCAGTTGCATCTTGTGAAAAAGTGAGCTGCAATTCAGTGTCCATGGACATCAATAACGTTGTGCATGCTGTATTATTCAAGTCCCATATGTCAGGAGGCCATGGCTGGGCAGGAGGATTAAACACCATCACATGGGTACCTTCTCTACGAAGCAAAAGTCCAACTTCACTGACCCATGCCCTGTAATTCTGTCCTGACCGCTTCAGTTTTGACTCACCAGCCAGTGGTACAATAGCGGGTGCCTGTTGAGGAACATGCAAATGGGGTACTGGCTGTGCAGGTTGTGCAACTGGGTCTTGGCCTGCAGGAGGCACTGGTTGTGCAGGCTGTGCCATCTGGACATAACCAGCAGGGGGCACCTGTGGCACCTGTGCCAGGGCCTGCGGCAGTTGCACTGAAGCTGCTACAGATACTGGTGCTGGGGGTGGCTGTACTTGAGCTGCAATACTACCCTGGCCAGCAGAAGGTGCTGGTGCTTGAGCTGCTACATTAAGTTGGCCTGCAGTCAGCACTGGCCTTTGTATTTGAGGAACCAGTGGAGGCTGCACTTGGGATGAAGGCTGCTGTGCTCCATCTGAGACAGGAACTTTAATAGTAGCAGGCTTAATATGCATTCTAGCTGAAGCTCCCAATGAATGAGGAGGTGTGGCAGCTTGGAGTGATGCCTGCTGAAGGGACATCTGTGAAAATGCATTCTGCATTCTTTGACATAGAAGACAGTCAGGCTCCCATTCGTCTGACACAAGATTCCACTGTGGGCGTGCCTCTGTCTTTGAGGAAGAAGGCAAAATGGCGATCCCTTGTGGGTGTGGTTTTGCTTGTGAAGAGGGAGGCAAAATGGCCGATTCTGAAAACTAAATGCCAGCAGAGGCTCTCCCATGCTTTTTATACCATGCTGCACACAACTTTGCGTTTAGCAACTCCTTCTCTAAAACTTCAATTTGTTCATAATAACTTTGCAAAGCCTTCTCCTGCACAGTTTGCTCAGGGCTTGGAGGATAATAGCTCACTTCCTTCCCTAGTGAAGCCTTAGGTCTAGCACCAAATCTCTCATAATCAGCCTGATCCCCATGAGCAGAGGTTACAACTGGGGCATCAGTTTGAGAGTCTGTAAAAACAGAAAACGGTGAAACTGACCTTGGCTCAGAGGCTGCTTCTCCAAGACGTGTAGCCGATGCCAACGGAGTCTGTAAACTTGAAGGAAGATCTCTCTGTGAAACGGCTGCCTCCTCCTCAGCAGAGAGATAACCGGCCTTCTTCTTTTTCCTTTTCCTCGGCATATTTGCAGCAATTAATCACAGCCTCCTCAGTGCCAGACTAACTGCCTGGCTAATTGCCTATCAATAAATCTTGAAAATAAAAATAAACCATCCTTGGGGACCAAATGTTGTGGAACAATTAACAGTCCGACCAGAGGTGGATGGATCGTAGTTCATTTGCATGATCAATATTAAAGAAAAGAAATCCAAAAGGCATATTCTATAGTAAAACTTTTAATGAGAAAACAAAAGACCTAGACTGACTACATTCTCTCATCAGGCAGAAGGAGAAAATACAACAGAAACTGTGAGAACTTTTTCAGGCCTGCGCACAAAACAGTTTAAAACCAAAACATTGGCTGGACATAGCTGGAGTCACTATGGTTACATGATAAGATAATAACACAGGTGCAGAGCAGAAAGGGATGTACACTTAGGAATGACGAAGCTGGCAAAACTAAAAAAACACGCAGTGACAGATAAAAAGTTGGCAGGTGGAGAACAGTGAGTAAGGGGGAGGGAGGGGGAGTCTGCCATCAATCTAGCAGCCACCTCCAGCATCGAACTCCCCCATCTCATTACATACGTATTTCAAATTTTATATGAGATGTTGCAAATCTTTACAATCTTTTATAAGTCTTTATAATGCCACTTTGAAATGCCTTGGTAAGACCTCACTTGAAATATTGCATCCAATTTTGGGCGACACAATATAAGAAAGAGGTTGAGACTCTGGAAATAATGCAGAAAAGAGCAACAAAGATGATTAGGGGGCTGGAGACCAAAACATATGAAGAGTAGTTGCAGGAATTGGGTTACATCTATATAATAGTAGTCTTCCAATATTTGGGGGGCTGCCACAAAGAAGACGGGGTCAACCTATTTTCCAAAGTACCAGAAGACAGGATGAATTAATCAAGAAGAGAATCAATTTGGAAGGAAGGAAGGAAAAAATTTCTAACTGAGAGCAATTAACCAGTGGAAGGGCTTGCTGCCATAAGTTGTGGGTGCTTCATCACTGGACTTTTAAGGAGATTGTCTGGAATGGTATAGGGTAGGAGTCGGTAACCTTAAACACTCAAAGAGCCACTTGGACATGTTTCCCACAGAAAACACTGGGAGCCACAAAACCCTTTTGACATCTAAAATGAAGATAATACTACATATACCGTTTTTTATCTTTATGCTATGTATAAAAAAACTATAGTGTGTTGCATTTATGACATCAATAAACTGCTATAAAGAAAAAAAAATATTTCTGCATGCAACAAAAGCATTCTGAACTGCAAAAAAAGACACTGGGTTGAAGGTTACTCTCAAATAAAATACTCAGTGTCTATTTGAGTCCTCCTCGTATTTATGAAATAAAAAGCCGGTGCAAACTATAAAAACTACAAATAGAAAAATAGAAAAGAAAAAAAATTGTGGGGTGGGAGGGGAAGAAAAGGACAGGAGAAAGAGGGGAAATAAACATCTTTTCTTCTTCATCCCAACAAATAAAAACAATTTTAGTAGCTTATCTAAGATGGTGAAATAAAAGCATAATTATCCCCATACTTCATCTCTTAATTAAAAAAAATCAAAATATTTCATTAAATGTTCTTTACTAACAGTCCAGTAAGGACAACCACATATATTCGTATTCTCTCTCTCTCTCTTTCTCCTCTCCCCTCCCCTTCTCCTGGGTTTCCCAGAAAACTTCTGGGGTAACTTGGGGGGGGTTTCCATCGCTCCCCAGAGGCCAATTCACATCTGCCACAATCCAAACTCCCTGTGGGGGGAGGAAGCAGAACCCAAAGCTCTTTTCTCGCTCTCTCTTCCTGGTTGAGTCCGGGGCTCCATCCCAGGACATGGCTGGGCTCTGTGGACTCCCTTGGCAGGGCAGGGGTCAACCCTCTAGCTCTCATCAGTGAGCAGCACAGCCAGTCCCGCTTGAAAGGCCCCCAAAGCCACTCAGCTGGGCTCCCTTTGGAGCAAAGACCCAGAGCTCAGCAGAATCAGAAAGAGACACCCCAGGGTCTTACAGAAGACACCAGACCCAATTCCCTGCCCTGCCCGTTTAGGGACCCCACTGCAGCCCCCCCCCTGCAAAGCAGCCTGCAGGATACTCGGGGGTGGGGTGGGGAAGGCCCTTCTTTCCTCTGGCTCTGGGGCTCCTACAGCGCCCGGCTTCCTCCCCTCGTGGGACCCTGGCAGGTGTGGTCAGGATGGGGAGACGTCCTCCTACTCCAATTGGTTCCCCCCCTTTCAGAAACAGTGCCCGAAAGGAAGGACGGAGCAAGCTTCCCCATGTGGGAAAATGAAGAGAGACTTCCGGAGATGTTAAATCGCAGGTCGCAAGGAAGATGAGACAGCCGGGGGGTAGATGTAGCAGACCTTTATTCAGCTGGGTGGATTTCGGCTTGAGACAAAGGTTTACCTGGCATGCTTTATACCTGCCCAGGTGAATGCTAGCCAATGGATTCAAACCTGGGCTTCCCGCCACTGCAGGTAACCAATTTCTTTAAACCCCGGCTTCCCGCCAGTACGGTTATAGCCCGGAGCTGTCAAACCTGTTTGAACCAGGCTTTCCCGCCACTTGCAGTTATAGCCTGGAGCTGTCCAGCTCCGCACCTCCTGCTGTTTTGCTGGCTCGTGTATGTTAGCTACATACACTACACCCCTTCCCCCATAAGTGAGGATGCTACTCATTTTTTTATTCCCTTTCCCCCCTTGTAACTATATACACTTATTTACACATTTTTGTTTCCATCCCCTGCCTTCCCTCTCAAGACCGCACGTAGTCTGAGAGGTAAGCTGGGGCCTTGTGCGTCCTGTTGGACCACCTCAGGCTTGCCCCTTCAGTTGGTGTTGGGGCTTGAGTCCGTTATGTTGTCATCAGTTGTTTTACACTGGTTAGCGGAAAACCTATATGCCGGTGTTGGTGATGTAATTCCAGGGGAGTTTATGGATCTGTCCTCGCAGGGCCGGGTGAGTTGTGGAGTTATTGGTGTTGTTGGGTTAGCTGTTACCCTGACTCCACTGTCCTGTCCTTGCCCAGGCCAGGCTTGACCTGGTGACCCCCCCTGTGACCTTTCTGATGTTTTGAGGCTCTTCCTGACCATTGTCGCCAGGAATCCTCTCTGGTGCCCCTGGTCTCAGTTGGTCTAGATGTCTTCTCCACTGGAGTCTCCCCTCCACCCTTACAACGTATGAGAGAGGCCCAGTTTTGTCCACCACCTCCCCTGGTACCCATGGGTGGCCTGTGCTGTAGTTCCTTGCCCATATGGCATCTCCCAGCGTGAAACTTCTGTTATGAGTTGGGGCTGCCACTCTATCTGGGTGTAGTCTGTCTGGAGTGGTTATGAGACGCCTACCCCAACGTAGCTCAGCAGGGCTCTTGCCAGTTGCAGTGCAAGGTGCGGAGTGTTGGTGTAGCAGGAATGTGGCCAGCCGATGCTTCCAGTCCCCCTAGATGATGCGTTTTAGGGCGTCCGTCGTGGTGCACACAAAACATTCCGCCAACCCATTACTGGCCGGGTGGAATGGGGCAGAGGTGACGTGTCTAATCCCCAAGGTCCTCAGGAACACCTGGAAGTCTGATGAGGTAAATTGTGTTCCATTATCAGATACTATTATGTCGGGGAGACCATGAGTTACAAAGAGCTCCCTGAGCACCTGGATGGTCCCAGTAGTAGTCATCTTCCCTACAGGCACCACCTCTAGCCACTTAGAGTGACTATCTAAAAATGAATGTCCCTGGCAAGGACCTGCATAGTCAATATGCACCCTGGACCAGGGTGTGTGTGTCTCTTCCCATTTGTGGACCGAGGCGTGGGGTTGTTGTGGTTGTGACCTCTGGCAAGTGTAGCACCCTGCCACTAACTCCATTTCTTTATCTAGGCCTGGCCACCAGAGGTAGCTTCTGGCCAGAGTCTTCATCCTTACAATCCCTGGGTGGCCCTCATGCAGCGAGAGCAGAACCCTTTCCCTTAGATTACCCAGCCTCCCCACAATAGGCAGCCCTTGTGGGTAGACAGATCGTGTCTTCTAGAGAACTCTTGGCCTGGTGATTTATCCTGTCATCCCGTGCTTACCCATGAATGGACCCGGCTCAGTACCTTGTCTTTGGGTGTCTCTGCTGCAACGTCCCTGGCACTGATGGGACATTCTGGCAGATCCTGAATGGCCAATATTTGAGCTGCAGGTGCTGGGTCTGGTTCTGTGTCTTTTAAGGGGAGCCTGCTGAGGCCGTCAGCATGGCCCATCTCCTTGCCAGGCTTATGCACTAATTTGCATGAGTATGCTGATAGGAAAATGGACCAACACAGCATTCTGGGTGACAGAATCTGTGGCGTTTGTTTGTCAGTGGTGAACAGACTAAGCAATGGTTTGTGGTCTGTAAAAATGGTGAAATCCCTTCCATATAGATAATCGTGGAATTTCTTAACTCCAGCGACTACTGCCAGAGCCTCCTTGTCTATTTGTGCATAGTTTCTTTCAGCTGCTGACAGGGTCCTGGAATAATATGCGATGGGCGTTCCATCCCTTTCTAGGTGGCTTAGCACAGCCCCTACCCCATAGGGGGATGCATCGCACACAATGCAGACAGGTTTGGTCTCCACAAAATGTGTGATTGTGGCATCGCTTGCCAATAGGTCTTTCAGTGCTTTGAACGCAGCTGTATGTGCCTGAGACCAACTCCATGGTGTTTGTTTATCTAATAGTCTATGTAGGGGCTCTGCAATTGATGCCTTATGGGGCAAGAAAGCATGATAGAAATTGAGCAGTCCCAGGAAAGCCTGTAATTCTGCCTTACTTTTGGGGGGGGGGAGTGGAGCTTCCTTAATCGCCTTCACCTTGGATGCCACTGGGTGGACCCCTTTAGCATCAATTCTGAACCCCAGGAATTCAGTTTCAGTCACCCCAATTCTGCATTTGTCCCATTTTAGTTTTAACCCAGCAGCCCTGAACCTGCCTAGGACAGCCTGCAGCTGTTCTGCCAGAACACCCTCAGAGTCTCCTGCAATGAGGACGTCATCAAAATATGGGCAAACCCGACTTCCGGGTGGCAAGGCTCCATCGATAGCGGCCGCTTCAGCCGTCAGCCCCATTGCTTTCCGGTTGAACCGCTAAAACAGCGACAATCAGCTGTTTTGCGGTTCAGAAACCCTCTCCTGGGGAGAAGAGGGGAGGGTGAGCGCTCAGGTAGGGGTAGAGCTCCCCTAGATCCCCAGAGTTAAAATTCTGGGGGTTGAAGGGTGAGAGCCCCCCCGTAGCCTCCTCTGCTCCAAGGCTTTGGAACAGAGCAGGACGCTGCAACCATCCCTGCAATCAACATTTAACTTTGGATTACTTGGATGCAGGCAGAGCTGTGCAGAAGAATATTGAACAGCAAGTATTTGAACTTTAACTCCAGTTTACTTTGAAAGAAAAGTAAGATGACGCAGGAGTGAATTGTTAGTGACAACGGGAAGAATAAAAGGACAGGAGAAATATTATATAGATTGAGAAGAAAGAAATTGTGCCTTTTTTTACAATCACCCCTTATAAATATTTGGAACTGATCTAATAAGTGATTTTAAAGAATTGGACATTTCACAGGGAAATAACAAAGTTGCAAGCGGGGTGAAAAGTGAAAGTGCGCAACAAAAATTAACTGGTTGTTAAAATGGCTTCTAAATCAACTAAAGCTTCTGTTACTAAAAGTGCTGGTGTTTCACCAGTTCAGCATTCTTCATTACATGCTTTGATGCCTCCTCCTGTGGCATCCGCACCTGCATTAACATTAAAAGATTTACAAGATGCTTTAAAAATACAATCTCAGCAAATAGCTGAACTTATTGAGGAGAAGAATACTGAAATAAGAGCAGACATTTTGGCTGCATTTCAGGGGCTTGCAGTTTTTATTGAGCGTCTGGATGAGCGTGTGGAAGAGTTGAATCAAAATAATCTGAGATTGGATGCTAAAATGTTGGAAGCCGAAAATAAGATGGAAAAGATTGATGATGATGTAGTTATGATACAATATAGAGATATGGAGTTTGCTTTGAGGATTAGAGGATTGATTAGAGGATTGTTGCGAGTGAAGAAGGAGAGTGCGAAACTTGGGTTGAAACTAAACATTAAGAAAACCAAGATCATGGCATCTGGCCCTCTCAATTCCTGGCAAATAGATGGGGAAGAAATGGAGATAGTGACAGATTTTATTTTCCTGGGCTCCAAGATCACTGCAGATGGGGACTGTAGCCAAGAAATTAAAAGACGCTTGCTCCTGGGGAGGAAAGCCATGGCAAATCTAGACAGCACACTAAAATGCAGAGACATCACCCTGTCAACAAAAGTGCGTATAGTCAAGGCTATGGTCTTCCCAGTTGCAATGTATGGCAGTGAAAGCTGGACCATAAGAAAGGCTGAGCGCCAAAGAATTGAAGCCTTTGAATTCTGGTGCTGGAGAAGACTCCTGCGAGTCCCTTGGACTGCAAGGCGATCAAACCGGTCAGTCCTAGAAATCAACCCTGACTGCTCTTTAGAAGGCCAGATCCTGAAGCTAAAACTCAAATACTTTGGCCACCTAATGAGAAGGAAGGACTCACTGGAGAAAAGTCTAATGCTGGGAAAGATTGAGGGCAATAGAAGAAGGGGACGACAGAGAATGAGGTGGCTGGATGGAGTCACTGAAGCAGTAGGTGTGAGCTTAAATGGACTCCAGAAGATGGTAGAGGACAGGAAGGCCTGGAGGAACATTGTCCATAGGGTCGCGATGGGTCGGACACGACTTTGCAACTAACAACAACATGATTGACTTGCGAGGCTGGTGTGTTGTGCAATTAGCTCACATGGTGTAATAAGATGGAGGGTTTATGTCACTGTGAGTTAGGGGTGGGGGCACGAAAGGAGGCTCAGCCAATCTCAATGTATACATGTTTGTACTTTGACAATAAAGGTTCATTCATTCATCCGGCACTCGTTGCCTACCTTCCTTTCCTGGGCAGGGTCACCCAGCAGATCCATTGGGCTGGTGAGAGGTCCCTTTAGAGAGCAGCTGCTGCCACCGCCTCCCCTCCCATCTCCCGGTGGGCTTCAGGGGCAACTCTGAATGGAGCCCGACCCTAAACGGGGCAGACCCCTTTCCTGAGGCTGTAGCTTGCAGGAGGGCTGGCCTGCTCAGTGGAGGCTCTGGCGGGCTGCTCCTGGGGGGGGATCCCGGGGCTGCCCTGCATGGCTCCCTGACCACGTGCGCCTCAGACGGGGCTAGCCCAGGAAAGGGACTTCCTGGCTGTGCTTCTTCCAGGGGGCGGGGCACCCAGGCACAGGGCCAATCAGGAGCTCCGTGAGGGGGCATGTCCGCATGAGAGAGAAAGTGTGTTTTGGCTGTTTTGGGTTGATAAATAATACACAAAGAAACAATTGATTTGTCTTTTTCATATTTAATAAGTCTTAAAATATTCCATACATTTTTCACATGGTCTATTATGTGATTTATAATCTGTAAGATTGGTGCTCCTTGGCTCAGACTCAAGTTTACAAATGTTCCATCTCAAGCCCATGCTCCATGGTTCTATACATTGTATGGGGCCTCTCTTGAGGAACCACCAGTTTCCCACAGTATCTGCTTGGCTGGCTTGTTCTAACAGGGTTGGCACACACCAGGTTCCCTCAATCAAACAATGCCATTTGTCTGGTGCCTGGAAGTGCCTTTTCTCTGTGGCAATCCCTGCCCTCTGGCATGAAATCCCTTCCCAAGATCTGAATGGCTCCCACGCTGCTGCTCTTTTTAAGAGCCTTAAAGACAGGCCTTTGGCAAGGACAACTGATGTCCCTTTCTTCTTTGCTGATCCTCTCTGGGTTTATCATCTTTACCACCATCATTTTGTCTGATGCTATGTTTTTGTGAGTTTTGTACTGACTTTTGTTTTTAAGTATTTTTAACAATGGTCAACTGCCCAAAGTTGCATATATATTTAATGATGATGATGGCATTGACAAAAAAGTACTCTGTATTAAACCCCAAGAGGCAACTCTTTAACAGAAAGAACTGTCTGCCCTGAGACCCGGGAGGTGGTCACAGAAGTGCAGCTCAGAGCCTTTCTTTTGAGAGCCTGCATTTCTCATCATCTCTGTGAGTGCTAAGACACAGGCTACACTCCTTGGACCTGTTCTGATGGTCCTAGGAAAGGCCACTATACTGGCAAGAAACAGGAAACTGGTAGTAAAAAAGGATAGCTACCTGCTTACATTTCCATTGTTTGCTACAGAAAACTTGCTGGACAATAGCTGATTATTCCATGCATTTCTAGAGTCTTTCTTTAAATTATTAAACCAAAGATCTAATAGAAACATTGAAATGTTGTATTCCAATGCGATTTTTTGCCACTGCTGTATCTATTCCTTCAGAACCAGAACATTATTTGGATCCAACCTCAAACTACCACTAGAAACAATTTTAATTGGATATGTGAACCCAAGCATAAATCCAAAAGTGTTTGTTACAAGGCCTCACCCAGTGTTTGTGATCTCAGCTGTCCATGTCAGTGAATTTTCTCTTTTTGTAATTCTGGATGAGGCTAGATACTGTGATCTGGGAGGCCTTTCCCATTTCCCAGCACTGGAACGCATGGAGTTCCTTCTGGCCAGTCTGAAATAAGGCCCGCTCCAACTCATCCAGTCTGGCCACCAACGCAGACGTGTCCTCATTGAAAGTATTCTGAGAAGAGTCCATGATGTGACGGAAACGGCCAATAAATGTCTATCAACAGAAATAGACCTATTTAGCATGGAAAAAGTTGGCTTGGATTCTTGCAAAGAAAAGATTGGTAACTTCTGCAACAAATGCAATCACTCTTATGTAGAGACTTCACAGCGACCACCTGGTGCCAGGCTACATTTTAATCATGAAATTGTTTAACCTGGGAATGGGAAGATGGAGCAGCTCCAGATCAGGGACAGCCTCACAGGGGTCTTAAAATTTCTATTCCCAGCGAAACTAGGCAGTGTCACTTAACATTGGGAATAAGTCCAACGTAGCTGTAGTCCAGTAAATGCCTCATCCTGTCCTAGCAGTCATCCTCATTACCATACTAGGTGAGGTCTTTGGGAGCTGGAGTACAGCAGCATTCACATTCAAAGGCTGTCAGAATGAAATGAAAGATCCGAGTGCCCTTGAAATGGATTCTATGCATCTCACTCAGCAGCAATGCCCAAATGACATCATTGCTGAACCAAGCCTGCAATCATAACTCAGAACTGATAACCACCCTACTCCTATCCCAAGGATCAGTTCAAAGCCCTTCTGGAATGGAAAGTTTTATACTCACAATAACAAGCATCAAAATAATATTTCAGATGGCTTTAATACAAGAGATTGCCATCTGGGCAACTACTAAATGGCTGCAGTGAGATAAGAAAATGGTATTTTGCTAACATTTTATATTTTCCAGATATCTATAACCTGGACCTGAGAACATAAAACTTGCATTCATTGAAGTAGAATTTTTGTTAAATCCCAAATAGGGTTTTAATGTTTTTATATATGCTTAAAAGAGAAATTTAATTTCATACTTGCAAATACTGTATAAAATGATAAGAGCTTTTAAATAATGTCCATTAAATTTAAGTTTGCTAAACTGAGTTTTGTTAAATAAGGGTTTCCTGTATCACTCTACTGAAAATTATGGCTATTTTTTTCTGCTTATATTTGGGCTTGCCCCTCTCGTTAGTAGTGTCTTATTACTAAAAAGCCATTATAATTAAGCCTTTTGGGCTAAAAACATGCTCTTGCAGTCTTCTAATAGCACAAATATCAGCCTCCAGTAGTAAAATGTAATAAACAAATGTATATGCCCAATAAAAACACTTTTAATATTTTCATTACAAATTTTCTAGTAAAAAATGTTTAAAAATATTTTTTCTTTGGGTAAGAAAATATAACATGAATGAAGGTGAACATACGTGTCCCAGGTTAATGTTGCATGAACCAGTCTGGGTGGGCCATAGGTACCAGAGGTTGTCTTCTGAGGTTTTGGACTCATGCTGGAGCCCATCCTCAGGGAACATCTCTCTAATAGTGTGTTTTGGACTATTCTGTGTGGTATTTATATGATGTCTGTTGTGTGTAGTTTTTTAGAGGTGGACTGGAGTGTTCATGGCTATTAAGTTGTTGGCTGTTGTTTCCTTGTGCTAACAAGCCCTCACCTCCTAAGAACTTGATAAGCTGGTGGTAAACCAGCCCTCCTGTGACTGACAAAGGGCCCATTTCCCAGGCTTCACTCACTTCCCTGGCTGTTTTTGTGCCTGTTCATCCAACAATCTTAGTACTGTTTTCCCGAAAATAAGACCCAGTCTTATGGTTTTTTTGCCTCCAAAACCGGCACCAGGTCTTATTTTTTGGGGGGTGTCTTTTCCACTCCCCTCATTTGTGGTGGTGGCACCAATAGCCTTGCCCACCCGGCCCACTTCTTCTGTGGCTGAAGGAGAATGGAGTTTGGGACGGCATTTCGCCATCAAGAGGCCTTTCTAAAAGCTTTCCAGAAGCTTGCAGCTGAGAACCGAGCTACAGATTGAATCCATAGTTTGGTTCTTGGCTGCACAGGCCTTCTGGAAAGGTCTGTGAAATACAGGCCTGATCTCCATTCTCAGCTGCAGGATGAAGTTGCTCCTTCGGCTGCAGGTGGGCCAGCAAGGCAAGTGTTGACCCATGGGAGGCCTGGCTGCTATGATAAGCTCCAACCCCACCCTAGCTTGATTTGTAGGAATGTGCCTCACCCTAAAATTAGGGCTTATTTTTGAGGTAGGGCTTATATTGGGCCCACCCCCAAAAATCAAGCTGGGGCTTATTTTGAGGGTAGGTCTTACTTTCAGGGAAACACGGTAACTGCAAAATTGAATGTATGTCCTTGTTCATTCTCCTTGTTCAGACAAGGAGAAACAAACTCATTGGTAGCTCACATTTCAAAGAACAAGGATAGAGGTCCTTTTAGCAGAGTGGGTGTGTTCTAGTCCCCTCTATGTTGTCACAAGTGTGAGGAAGCATGCCTTCCCTCTCATGGTTCCCACCCTCTGGAACAGCCTACCCCCAGAGACAGCAACAGCACAGTGCTTTTATAGGCCTCTAAGCAGTTTGAAGAGTCAGTATATTGCCCCCAACAATTTGGGTCCTCATTTTACCGATCTTGGAAGGATGGAAGGATGGATCAACCTTGAGCTGGTGAGACTCGAACTGCCAAACTGCTGGCAGCCAGCAGTAGCCTGCAGTACTGCATTCTAACCACTGTGCCACCGGGCTCTGGTGACAATGCTCAACAAGATAAAAACAATGCCCTCTCTCTTGGGATTCCTAAAAACCCTTACGTCCTAGCTTTGTTGTCAAGCCTAGGGTTACAGTCATATATTCTCAGGGCTCTGGTCTGATTTGTTACTGTTATGAATGGGCTTATGGTACTGTACATTTTCAACTTTTATTTATTAGGGAACTAGAGTCTACTAGAATGGGTGGCTATAATGAATTTCAAATAATAATGAAGAATTATAAGCTGTAACAAGCAGACCTTTTACCTGTAGTATAGACTGAGCTAATTCAGTATTTTCAGGATTGTCAAAATTGAGTAACTGGGACCCAAATCCATAGTAATATGGCCCCAATTTATGCAGGTCAACCACACTGGCATCAGCATTAAACACTGTGCGCCAGCTCTCCTTGTAAACCTTTGGTAGTTCCACAGAAATAATCCTTCGCTTGTCATACAAGCCTTTGGCCAACCAGAGAGGGATTTCCAACTTTGAACCCTACATAATTGGAAAGAACACAAAAAAGGTAAACCACAAAACCACAACTGAATACCCCTAATGCTACTCCGAGTACCCCTGAAAGTAAAGAAATTCAATAGGGATCGCCCAAGTGCAAGACATCGGATTTTCCACATCGCTCCTCGCTTTAATCTATAGCATCTGCGACTGCTCTTGCGAGGGAAAGAAGCTGCGATTGAGTGGCGGAGGCAGATCCAAAACCAGCTGCGTTTCTGAGACGGGGCGGGCCTCGTTCAGCCAAGGCGAAACTTACAAAGCCAAGAAAGGCTTCGAAACCCATGGCTCCCGCCCCCCGGCGATCTCGATTCTGAGCACGGCGATCGAGATGCCAGCACTCCGCCTCCTCGGGCGGCGGCGTTCCAGAGCATTGGCGCAGCCATTCTTTGGCCTCCCTGCCAGCGAGGCTGCTGGACACAGACGAGGCCTGGCCTGAAGCACCGCCAGGCCACGCGGGCCCGGAGCCGCCGTCGCCCGTCTAAAGGAACCCCAGAGCAGCCTCGAGACCAGCCAGCCAAGGGTTCCGAACTTCCGGGCAGAGGCTACTTCCGCCGCGCGGGCGCCGGTTGCTGTAGGACCGCAGCAGGACGGGGTAGCTCTCACCTCCGGGAGCACCTTGCCGGGCGCAGCGGCCGTGGCGGCCCTGGCTAGGACGCCAGCCAAGCGAGGCCAGGCAACCTCGGCCCGACCCGGCAGCCGCTCCTGCGACATAAGGATGTCGGCCAGCGAAAGGAAGTTCTCCTCGGGACCGAGCGCGGCCTCCACCGGCGCGTAGGCCTGCGCCATGACACCTCCCGAGCCGTCACGGCGCCCAGCGTTTCCTCAGCCCTTGCGCCTGCGCGTAGGATCCAGCGCCTACCGCCTTTCCATTGGCTGCGAAGGGCGGAGGCGGATCCACGGCCGGCGGCCGGGGCGCGCGCGTCGGAGCCCCTCCCACCCGCGGAGGGGGCCAGGTGGCGCGGCTCTAGGGATGAGCTGTTGCTCGGGGCTCCCAAGGGGCACGTGGGGGGTTTCCACGTTGGCAACTTTCAGATTTCAACTCCCAGAATTTCTCAGCCAGCATGGTTGTGCGTAATGGCTGGTGGGATATGAATGCCACAAGTTTTAAAAGTTGCTAAGGTTGGCGAACGCTGCCCAATGGGCAGGCCGCTCTTCGCTTCGGCCGCGTCCGCAGTTACGTGACAGGGCGCACCGGGTAGATGCGTCGGGCTCCGAGACCCAAATCATTGCCCTCGGTCATGTTGCGATGCAATCTGTTTTACGTGAGCCGCCAGAGTGCCTTTTGCCCGTTAAAAGGAAGGCAGGAAATTCATTACTGTTAACATCTGAATTGCTCTTCCTCTGAATAGAAATTGATCTTTTTTCTCCTATGGGATCGACTATTTTTAACCTAAAAAATTTAGATTGCTGAAATTTTAAAAACAACCATGGTTTGCAGAAATCACTCGGACCTTCCCGTACTCTAATAATTGCTTCTGAGTTTTCTGTAAACGTTTAATCTTATTTAACTTTATATTTGATGTGTTCTTATCTCTTAAATATTGGACTATAAATATAAAACTCATCCAATTTAGAGCCCTATAATCCCCTACTCACTACTTCCGTTCTAACTTGCAATGGACTTATCAATACACACAGGCTCCAATCATTCAACTAACTATATTCAAGCTAACTATTCTGGCACTGATGTTATCTACTTTAGGTAATGACACCTCTGCATAAAAACAACCGAGCTCAGAGGATCTCAAGGATCTCTAAGTAGATTCATCTAATGATGCTATAGAACAGTCCACATTTGGACATCTTTTCTACTACCGGTATAACTAGTCTTGCAAACTGAATGCTTCACCAAAACCAGAGAACGACGCTGGAAACCTCACCAAGCCTAACCAGGAACTGGAGTGGAACCGCAATCATTTTATGTCAAAGCCAAAGCTGCGGTGGCTCGTGCCCTCTTCGTTGCAGGCGAGGAGCGCACAGCCCACACGCTTCTTCTAAGGCAGGCTCTGCAACCGTTAAGACTTGCGGACTTCAACTCCCAGAATTCCTCAGCCAGCTTAACTGCCCGGAGAATTCTGGAATTGAAATCTAAAAATCTAAAAGTTGCGAAGTCTGGAGACCCCTGTTCTAAACGCGTTCTAAGTAAAGGAGGGGAAGACGCTCGGAGACACCGAGTCAGTCCCAGAGCTGAGACTGCTCCGCCAGACCGGGACCGCGGCGACCGGGAGCCGTCAGGGCACGAGAGCCGAGCAGCTCAGCCTTGCCTGCCGAGCCGCCGTCCAGGGAACTGAGCAGGAGGAGGGGGAGCAGGCGCGGTCACGAGATCGTCGCGAGACCGTGCGCGCGGCACGCTTCCAGTCGAGGGTGGGGCGTGCGACCGTTGCCGTAGCGACGCGGCAGTGAGTTGCCGGGACAACGGGCGGCGTCGAGGAGCCGAGTGCGGGGCTTGGAGCGTTGAGCGGGCGCGTTTGGCCGGGCCGCGTTCCCTCGGACTCCTCCCCGTCGGCGGAGAGCCGAAAGCGTCGCCGGTGCAGCTTCGAACGCAGCTCCAGGGAAGCCGCCGCCGGGGACCTTCCGGGAGACGTTTCAGGGATCGCCTCGTCGATCCGCTTGGTGGGTCCTGGGCTGCCCCCCCCACCCCTACCCTCCCCCCCCGACGTGCGGGAAGCGCAACCCGGAGCGCCCGGAAAGGCTCGGCCTCTGGTAGGCGAAGCGGCGAGCGGGCGGGTTTGTGCTAACGTCGGGAGCGGTTAGGACTTCCTCCCCGCCTGCAGCTCCAGGTTTTTACAGCCTGGAACCCTGAAATGCCAGTTTACGCAAAGGCCTTTGCCCCAGCGGGGGTTGGGGGGGGGATCGGCAGGTAGTGTCCGCGGGAACTTCCGCGCAATTCTTCCCGCTTTGGGCTGAAGGGAACCTGAGGGGCATCTGACCGCTTGGCAGGGACCGATCCTTCCCATAACCTCATTGCGATCTGCCCTGTTTGAGCTGCCTGGATGCCCTGCTCTGCAAAGGGCCTTTGGGGACACCCGACCTGTCAGCCGCCGGCAAGGGGAGGCAGCCCTGGAAGGCAACCCGGGAAGGCAAAGAAGGCTGGCTCGTCTGGGGAAGAGAGCCAGTAGCCCAAAAGGAAGAAACTGGAAGAGATCCTGGCTGCTCTGTTATTGCAAACAGGGAGAGGTTACAAGGGCAAAAAAATAATACTTCCAGGATAGAAATCGGATTTTAAGATTTTTTTTTTACTCCTTTTCCAGGGTCTATTTCTCATTGACAGTCCAAATAATACTTCGCATTTCAGATAATTCCCCTTCCCAACCCCCTGTTTTAAAGAAGCTTATTCTTCTTTCAGAGGCTAACAAAGATGCTAACGGATCGAGCCCGGAAATCACTGCTTCCTTTGAAGTTACCAGAAGGATTTCAGAGCAAAGTGGTTGCACCTCGCAATGCAAAGTTGTTTATAGAAAAAAAACAGGATGTTCTGGTATGTTCCTTTTTAGGGGTCACAGCCTTTGGGGATGGATGGACACATGCAGATATTTGAAAATGTGTCATGGGGTAAAGGAAAATTTCTTTGGGTTGTCCTTGACACCCAGGCCTCAACTGTATTGTTTTCTTAACTGCATTAATGGTTTGCCATTGCCTTCTGCTTGGCTGATTTTTGACTTCCCAGCATTACAACAATACTTTATTAAACTTGCATGTCAGCCAGCCAAGAAATTACAATAAAATTAATAAATTACAAAAAATTGATAGCAAGGATGATGACTAGAGGGTTTCCACACTTCCTTGCTGAAGGCCTGGGTGATGGTCTGGTCACCAACCTTGGGATTTCTTGATAGTTTCCTATCAGTGTCTGAAAACACTCATTTCCCAGAAAGTAAACTGGAATGATAAGCAAAGGAATCCAAGAGACAGTTTGGTCTAATAAAGCACCATGCCAGAAATCAGGAAGCTGTGTGTTCTAGTCCAGCAGTATCCAACCCCCGGTCCGTGGACCAATACTGGGCTGCGACATGCCAGCAACCGATTCACACAAACAAGCAAAGCCCCATCCACAGAATACAGGCAGCACACAAAACCACACACCCTCTGGTCTGCGGAAAAACATCTCTCCTTAGAACAGGTCCCTGGTGCCCAAAAGGTTGGGGACCTTGTCAATACCCATTCCTATTTCATTTCATTTCATTTCATTTCTATTTCATCCCACCTTTTCCTGGGTTTTGCCATGCTTCCAGGGGGGAGGGGGAATGTGCCTGCAGGACTATTGCTTTCACTTCCTCCTTTCACTACAATGTAATCTTTTATTTTGGTTATTGGGTCTGTATCCTGTTTCTTGCATTCTCTCTCTCTGAACTCTATCTCTTAAACTGTCAGTTAAGAACAAAGAAGGAAATAAGGAATGTAACCTCAATGCCTGGTTTATGTCTACGCTCCCAGAGAAAGGTGTGAAGAAGCCACCGACAGACACTGCGTGAGCTGGAGACTGGTCAATGTTATCTCCCCAGTTCCCACAACGGACTTAACACCTGGGGATTGGGGGGCTTCCGGGTGGCAAGGCTCCGTTGATGGCAGCCATTTCGGCTGTCAGCCCTGCTGTTTTCTGTAGAGCCGCCAAAAACAGCTGTTTGGCGGCTCGGAAACCCGCTCCTCGGGAGAAGAGGAGGGGGTGAGCGCTTAGGCAGGGGTAGAGCTCCCCTAGATCGCCAGAGTTTTAACTCTGGTGGTTGAAGGGTGTGAGCCCCCCCCCGAAGCCTGAGTTTGCTCCGGACTCCGGGACGCCTCTGCTCCAAGGCTTTGGAGCAGAGCAGGACGCTGCAACCATCCCTGCCATCGATAGTGAATTGTGGATTACTTGGATGCAGGCAGAGCTGTGCAGGAGAATGCTGTAATAGCAAGTATTTGAACTTTAATTCAGAGTATTTTGTGGAAAAAGTTGCAAGCGTGCGGAAAGTGAAAGTGTGCAATAGAATTAAGCGGTGTTAAAATGGCTTCCAAACCAGCTAAAGTTCCTAGAAGTGCTGGTGCCTTGCCAGTTCAGCAGTCTTCATTACCGACTTTGATGCCTCCTCCTGCGGCACTCGCACCTGTACCAGCTTTAACAATAAAAGATTTGTAGGATGCTTTAAAAATACAATCCCAAGAAATAGCTGAACTTATTGAGGAGAAGAATACTGAGATAAGAGCAGACATTTTGATTGCATTTCAAGGATTGGTAGTATGTATTGAACGTCTGGATGACAGAGTGGAAGAACTTAGTCAAAATAACATGAGACTAGATGTAAAATGCTGGATGCTGAAACTGTGATGGAAAAGATTGATGATGATGTGACAATGATACAGTATCGCGAAATGGAGTTTGCTGTGAGAAGCAGAGGTTTGAAAGAAGATCCTAAGGAAAGTTTGAAAGAAATATTAGCACAAGCTCTTGAACAGGTTTTGGGGCGTTCAGCAGAAGATATTATGGTGGATATAGATAAAATATTTCGTGTTAACTCTTGGATTGCAAGACAAAGAAAGCTACCTAGAGATGTGGTGGTTTATTTTATGAAGAGAGCAATTAGAAATGAGGTTATTCAAGCCTTCTATAATAATAAATTTACAGTTGCAGAGCAAGAAGTTTTAATTCTGAAAGAGATTCCTCCAAGAATTTTAAGGAAAAGAAAGGAATTTGCTTTTTTGGCAGAAGAATTAAGGAAATGGGATATCCAGTTTAGATGGGAGATTCCAGTAGGCATGGTGGTGATGCACGCAGGCACGAGATATCGTCTTAACACAGTTTTGCAGGCACGAGATTTTTATGCTAATATTTTGAAGGCAGGCTCCCCACCATCTTCGGAACTTAAAAGGAGGAATGATGAAGGAGAGTGTCAGCCACGAAGGGGGAGTACACAAGGAGCTGAAGAAGTTATTCAGCTGAAGGATAGAGAATCCCAGCAAACTACAGGAGTGGACCAGATTTCGGTACCAATGGAAGAGGTTAGAGATCAAAGAGTGACACAGGCTGCAACTAGACAAATGAGACAAGAGCAAGAACAACAGAAAGCCATAATTACATCTCAAAAAACTACTTATAGTGAAGCAGTGGGAGGAGCAAAACCGAAGAGAGTGCAGGTGATTCTGGAAGAGGCGCTCCAAAAGCTTCAGGTCGCAAAAGATGGTGACAAAGCTTCTAATTTGGAATGTTAATGGACTAAATTCCCCGCAGAAGAGAAAGAAAGTATTTCACTATCTAAAACAATTTTAAAATGATGTTATTTGCTTACAGGAAACGCATATTCGAGCAGTTGATCAAAAGTATTTGATAAACTCTAGGCTGGGTACACAGTTTATTGCTTCTGCTCCTGACAAGAAAAATGGAGTTATTATTTACGTCAAGAATACTTTAACAGCTAGTTTAATTGAAACAGATAAACAAGGAAGATATGTTATAATTGAACTATTAATAGAAGGCAAGAAAATACTTTTGGTTGGATTATATGCTCCTAATCAACAGGAAGGAGAATTTTATAAACTATTACATAGCAAGATTATTCAGTGGGATTACAAATCTTGTATTTTTATGGGAGACTGGAATGGCGTTTTGGATGTACAATTGGAAAAAAGAGGCCTTTTTCGAAGTACACCAAGTCATGCTAGATTGCCTAAATCATTTTTTGAGATGAAGGATGACTTGGAATTGAGAGATGTTTGGAGAGAAAGAAACATGCAAGAAAAAGACTTTACCTTTTTTTCTGATAGGCATCAATCCCTATCTAGGATTGATTTTGTATTAATTACCAATGATTAAGATATGTCCAAGAACTATATCTGATCATAGTCCAGTATGATTGGAAATAGAAAAAGACAATGGAGACAGATGGTCTTGGCGACTAAATGAAAATTTGTTTAGATATCAAGAAAATGTGGAAGAGTGTAAAAAACAGATTAAAGAATTTTTTAAAATGAATATGTATAAGGATACTTCTATTGAGATGGTTTGGGATGCAAGTAAAGCTTATATGAGAGGAGTGTTAATATATTTGAATAAGAAATACAGACGTAAATTGGAACTTTACTGAGCCTTGGTGGAGCAGTGGGCTAATGCCTCCTTAAGTAACACCAGCTGCCTGCAATTAGTGCAGTTTCGAGTCCCACCAGGCTTAAGGTTGACTCAGCCTTCCTGTCAGAATCCATTTATATCACATTTCATAAATGTATAGGCTTATTGTTCTTATTCTGGGGATTCTGCCATCTCTTTTGGGGGGGGGGGGGAGAGGACAGTTACTTAGTTTGAAATAGGCCATCTTCAAACACCAGGGAAATGGTTGACCTGGGGGAAGGAGGGGGAGAGGGAGATCTGGATCGCATCTTCATTTACAACTGAAAAGGAAGAAGCAATAACAATAAAAACAAGGAGAGTTCCCTTTCCCACGGAAGGGCCTGACACCTAAGTAAATGATGGCAGCCTGACCAAATGGATGAGGGGAGGGGGTTGAAATGGGAATGCTTTATATAGGATTGAAATGTAACTTTGTTAGATTCCGTCTTGTATTGCCACAATCGATTCCATCCTAGTAAACATTTCCTTTTGGACTAAACTTGCATCCAAGAGTTCTTATTTCCTAAGATGTGGATTGAGGTGGGTCCTGACACTTCCATCCTTCTGAGGTAGGTAAAATGAGGACCCAGATTGTTGGGGGCAATAAGCTGACTTTGTAATAATGCCGCTTGGGGGGGGGCCCGAAAGCCCTAATAAGCAGGCATATACATAGAATGAAGGCTATTGCTAAGCACATTGAGTTGTGTTTTAGATTGTAAGCCACCCTGAGTCTTCGGAGAAGGGCGGGATATAAATGGGATTTTAAAAAAAGCAGCTTTAGTGTGGACGGCTAAAAACCAATATATAGTTAACCATGTGGATGTGGAAACTGCATACTTACATGCTCCATTGCAACACGCTATTTATTTAAGAATACCACCAGGAGTGACCAATGATAGAGACCATGATTGTTGGAAATTAAGGAAAAGCCTATATGGATTAAAACAATCAGGTTACAAATGGAATAAATGTATAGTCAACGAGTTGAGTGCAATAGGTTTTGTAGCCAGTGATGCTGATCCATGTTTGTTTAGAATAGAACAAAATGGAGTGTTATCTTTGCTTCTATTATTCACAGATGATATTGCAATCATAACAAAAACTGAGCTAGAAGCACAGAACATTATTTCAAGGTTGCAAAACAAATTTACAATTAGGAACCTTGGGGAAATAAGCCACTATTTGGGGTTAGATATTGTAAAGACAAATAGAGGTTTTAAGGTTTCGCAAGCCAGTAAAATATCTCAGTTAGTAAAGAGATATAATATGGAACTTTGTAAACTGGCAAAAACTCCAATGGCTGTGGATTTTAAGGACACTTATGTCAAAAGTCCTGTATTTGATAAGACTATGTACCAATCTTTGATAGGTAGTCTTATGTATCTGAGTAATTGGACTAGACCTGATATCTCTTTTAGTGTCAGCCAATTAGTCAGATACAATAATGAACCAACTGTGAGACACTGGCAAGCGGCTAAAAAGATATTGAGGTATTTGAAGCAGTCTATTCACTACTTGTTATATTTAGAGCCACATCGTCAGTTAATACTTACAGTATATGCAGATGCGAGTTTTGCCTCAGAGACAAGCACTCGTAAACCAACTTCTGGGTTGGCTATAATGTTGGGTGATTCTTTGATTGGATGGAAGCTGACTTTGTAATAATGCCGCTTGGGGGGCCCCCCCGAAAGCCCTAATAAGCAGGCATATACATAGAATGAAGGCTATTGCTAAGCACATTGTGCTTAGATGTAAGCTGCCCTGAGTCTTCGGAGAAGGGCGGGATATAAATGCGATTAAATAAATAAATAAATAAACTTAGGCGAAAAGAATTAGAGGAGGAAATTAAGAGAAAAGAAAAGGCTTTAATTTCGAATCCATCTAATGGGAAGATCAAAGAGGTAATTACTAAGAGGCCAGTTTGACATGTTGATGGCAGATCAAGTGGCAACTAATTTACGGTATGCTAAACGTAACACCTTTTGTAATGCCAATAAGCCGGGTAGGTGGTTAGCCTACTTGTTAAGGAAGAAACAAAGGGCACGTAATATAGATAGAATAGAGTACAAGGGTAAATGGTGCATCAGAAGAATCTTATTAAAAAGGCTTTTGTTGATTTTTATTCTAAGTTGTATGTTAGAGATAAGATTCAAGATATAGATATAGATAGATATCTTCAGGAAGTTAATATTCCTGTTCTTACACAAGAACAAAGGGAAGGGATGAATCAATTGATAAATGATGAAGAAATTATTTTAGCAATTAAGCAATTAAAGGTGGGTAAAGCACCAGGAACAGACGGTTTGACTGTCATCTATTATAAAAATTTACAGTCAGAAATGGTGGAACCTTTAAGAGAATTGTTTAGGACAATTCAGTTGGGAGGAGAAGTGCCTCCATCGTGGAAAACAGCTTTTATTTCGTTGATTCCGAAGGAAGACCAAGATGCTACCCAAGCCAAAACTTATAGACCAATATCGCTTTTAAATACTGATTATAAGATATATGCAAAAATTTTAGCAAATAGATTAATGAAGGTAATGCAGCAAGTGATTCACAGTGATCAAATTGGATTCATAAGTGGTAGACAAATGAAGAATAATGTGAGACATATTGTAGATTTATTGGAATTTTTGGATAGAAATAACCAAGTCTCTGCAGCGCTGATCTTTTTGGATGCTGAAAAAGCCTTTGATCAATTGGATTGGCAATTTTTAGTTAAAGCATTGGAGAAAATGGAATGTGGGGAAAATTTTTTACAACCTATTAGAGTAATATATCAGAAGCAAATAGCTCGAATAATAGTTAATAGTAGTTTGACAGAAACATGTAATATTGAAAAGGGTACAAGACAGGGGTGTCCGTTGTCACCTTTGCTGTTTGTTTTAACACTGGAAATATTATTGATTAAAATATGAGACTCAAATAAAATTAAGGGAATTAAAATAAGAGATCAGGATTATAGACTGAGAGCGTTTGCGGATGACCTGGTTATTACAGTAAGTCAACTGACTTACTCAGTTGTAGAGTTGATGGAGATAATAACGTCATATGGGAAAGTTTCTGGATTTAAGATAAATATACAAAAAACTAAAATATTGTCTAAAAATATGACTATAGAACAAAAGGTTGTTTTAGAAGAGTAAACGGGATTTGAAATAGTTAAAAAGACTAAATATTTAGGGGTTTACCTCTCAGCTTCAAATGTGAAGTTATATAATAATAATTATGAATTGTTATGTTCAAAAACACAAATAGAGCTAGATGGTTGGAAAAAATTACAACTATCCTTATTGGGAAGAATTGCAGCAGTAAAAATGAATGTCTTGCCAAAATTTTTATTTTTGTTTCAAATGATACCTATACTTAAAAAGGATTTAAATTTGGAGGAGTGGCAGAAAGGTATTAATAAATTTGTTTGGGCAGGGAAAAAACCACGAGTTAAATTTAAGACAATGCAAGATACACGTGAAAGAGGTGGTCTTAAAATGCCCGATCTTAAATTATATTATGAGGCTGCTGTTTTATCATCAATAAGTGATTGGTTCAATTTAACACAAGGGAGATTATTAAATCTTGAGGGTTATGATTTGTTATTTGGTTGGCATGCATATTTATTGTATGTTAAGGTGGATAATGTGTTTAAGATACACATATTAAGGTATGCTCTGTTGCGAGTATGGAAAAAATATAGACATAAGTTAAATTATAAGATACCAATTTGGGCAATACCTAAACATGCAATGGAAAATATAAATGTTGGATTTAAACATGATGAGACCACATATAAAGAAATTTTAAGGTTAGAAAGGAATGTATGGCAATTAAAGCCATATAATATTTTAAAAGAAGAAAAGATTGTGCAAACCTGGTTTCAGTATGGGCAGTTACAAGCAAGATGGAAAGAAGATCAGAAAGTTGGCTTTTCGATAACTGATGGAAATTTGGTAAAACAAATTAGAGATCAAGGTCAAGCACATATAAGAAGGATATATAATGCATTGATAGAAATTGATTCAGAAACAGAACTTGTTAAAGATTGTATGATAAAGTGGGCCCAGAATTTTCAGGAGGTTATAACAATGGATACTTGGGAGAAGATTTGGGTTAGAAACATAAAATTTACATAGGCCCAAAATTTAAGAAAGAATTTTTATAAAATGTTTTATAGGTGGCACTTAGACCCTAAAAAACTAGCAAGTATGTATCCGAACTGCCAGCCCAAATGTTGAAGGTGTGGTTGTGAGGATGCAACGTATTTTCACATATGGTGGACTTATAAAAAAGTCAAAGCTTTTTGGATTAAAATTTGGTGGAATATGCAAAAGATATTTAAGAAAAAAAATAAGGTTTTCTCCGCAGTTGTTTTTGTTGGGTATTATTACAGACTTTACTGTTATAGATACTAAATTGATGTTGAATTTAATTACGGCAGCAAGACTTTTAGTAGCGCAATATTGGAAGAAGGAGGAACTGCTGACTATAGAAGAGTGGACTTTGAAAGTTTCTAATCTGGCGGAAATGGCAAAGATTTCAGCATATTTGAAAGAACAATTGCAACAGAGATATATTATGGAATGGAGAAGATGGATTGAATATATTTAGAATAAATATGGGACTAAAAAGTTTCATTTAGAATTTGAATAAGTAGTGGTTTTATATGACGTATTATTAGTTATTTGTTATTTGTTAGTAATATAGTTATGACTATGGAGAGTTAAAGTGTGATAGAATTTAATGTTTTATTTTTGTTGTTAGCATATTTTAGCTTAGGTTTGTGAGCCTATACCCTGTATTCAGCTCTGGGAAGTCGGGGAGGGGGAAGGGGAGGGTAGGGGAGAGTTGGGGGGGAGGGTAGGGGGAGAGGGAGTCTTTTCTATTTAAAAAATGTACTGTAAAACTTTTCAATAAAAAAAACACACCTGGGGATTGGCTATCCCACATCGGGAAGTTGATCTATTTATTTATTTATTTATTATATTTGTATACCGCCCTTCTCCCGAAGGACTCAGGGCGGTGAACAGGGCACACATAAATACAAGATATAAAAGTTAAAAAGAATTAAATAGAGCCCGAACTAAAACAATATATAATGATATAAAAAAACCTCAGTAAAAATCCCAACCCATCCCCCATCAGGCCAGGCCAGCTTGTTCAAATAGAAAGGTCTTCAGATCGCGTCGGAAGGAGCGAAGGTCAGGCGCCGTCCGGAGCTCAACCGGTAACTCATTCCATAAAGCCGGGGCGCCCACAGAGAAGGCCCTCCCCCTGGGGGCCACCAGCCGACATTCTCTGACCGGCAGCACCCTGAGGAGGCCCTCTCTGTGGGAACGCACTGGGCGGAGGGAAGTTGACACAGGCAGCAGGTGATCCCCGAGGTACTCTGGACCCATGCCATGTAGGGCCTTAAAAACCATCACCAAAACCTTGAACCTCACTCGGAAGACAACTGGTAGCCAATGCAGCTCGCGGAGCAGAGGTGTAACATAGGAGTATCGGGAAACTCCCAAGACAACTCTCGCGGCTGCATTCTGTACCACTTGGAGCCTCCGAGTGGTCTTCAAGGGAAGCCCCATGTAGAGAGCATTGCAGTAGTCCAGACGAAAGGTCACGAGCGCATGAGTGACCGTACACAGGACATCCCAGTCTAGATAGGGCCGCAACTGGCGCACCAGGCGAACCTGGGCAAAGGCCCCCCTAGTCACCGCCACTATATGATCTTCCAAAGTGAGACGCGAATCTAGGAGGACTCCCAAGTTGCGAGCCATATCTACGGGGGGTAATAGCTCACCCCCCATAGAAAGAGGTGGAATATTCTGAATATCCCGGGACGCCGGTATGCACAGCCACCCAGTCTTGTCAGGGTTGAGTTGAAGTCTGTTCCTCCCCATCCAGACCCGAACCGCTTCCAGGCAACGGGACATCACGTCGAGGGCATCACTGGGGTGGTTTGGGGTCGAAATGAAAAGCTGGGTATCATCCGCATATTGATGATACCCAACTCCAAACCCACGAATGATCTCACCCAGCGGTTTCATGTAGATGTTGAACAGGAGAGGCGAGAGGACCGACCCCTGAGGAACTCCACAAACGAGAGACCTCGAGGTCGACCTCTGCCCCCCTGCCAACACCGACTGCGAGCATCCCAGGAGAAAGGAGGAGAACCACTGAAGTGCCTCCCACTCCCAATCCCCTGAGACGCCGCAGCAGGATACCATGGTCGATGGTATCGAAAGCCGCTGAGAGGTCTAATAGGACTAGAACAGAGGAATATCCCCTGTCCCGAGCCCTCCAGAGATCATTCACCAGAGCGACCAATGCCGTCTCTGTGCTGTACCTGGGCCTGAAACCCGATTGGTTCGGGTCTAGAAAATCTGCTTCATCCAGGACCAGAGGGAGCTGATGTGCCACCACACTCTCAACAACCTTCGCAAGAAAGCGAAGGTTGGAGACCGGACGAAAATTGTTTAACACAGCTGGGTCCAGGACAGGCTTCTTGAGGAGGGGTCTCACCACCGCCTCCTTCAAGACGGCGGGGAAACTACCCTCACTCAGAAAGGCAGATATAACAGCCTGGAACCAGCCTCGTGTCCCCTCCCGACCTGCATAAACCAGCCAGGAAGGGCACGGGTCCAATAAACATGTGGTGAAGCTCAACCTCCCCATAATCCTGTCCACTTCCTCAGGGGTCACAGAATCAAAGTCCTCCCAGATAACATCGACAAGACTGCCCGTGTCCTGATCGTCAGACTCTGCCCAGTTGGAGTCCAGACCAGTCCGAATCCGAGTGATTTTGTCCGTCAGATGTTGACTAAACTCCTCGGCACAACCCTGCAAGGGTTCCTCCCTCACCTCCTGATTAAGGAGGGAGCGGGTCACCCTAAACAGGGCGGCCGGGCAGTTATCTGCGGACGCGATAAGGGCGGAGAAGTAATTAGACCTCGCCGCCCTTATCGCAGCGAGATAAGATCTATGGGGTGGGGTCCTGCTTGGGGACACTATAATCTACTGCGTTGCACAAGAAAATCTCAGATCCTGTCTATTATGCCTGCTATTACCTACTCTTAATAAAAGTTCCTGCTTGGAAGAAATTGTTTCCAAGTGTTCTACTTTCTTAAGATGTGGGCTTGAAGTGGGTCCTGACATTAGACAGGATCTGCAATAATAGTGAACCTGAAGGAAGATCTTTACCCAGGGACTTTGCAAAAATTACAATATCAGACACCGAGGCAGGGAAAAAGTAACCCACTGCAGAACGGGAGCCCTCTGTCCAGCCGGTGCCCTGCCAGCTGTCGGGATCTGAGATGCCCTACTCCTCGGAAGAAGTGGGAGATACACGCAGCCACAAACCTCGGTGGTCAATGGGCATTGGGAAAAAAGACAAGTGGGAGAAGAGATCAAGGAAGGTGACCCTGAGACGTGGCAGCCACCAACCAGGATAGAAGCAAGAAATGGAGAAGAGGAAGGAGAGGAAGGAGATTGCACTCGAATTTGATCCTAGAGAAAGCTATTAACCTGATGAGGAAAACCCTCGGTGCTCTTGGGGATGAGAAACCTGAACCCTGTAGCCACTCAATTACCTTGGACCACAGCTAGAGAGACACTGGAGGGGAATCGGACGCTGAAGTCCCAGGGACATCCGCTGAGGCAGCAGCCATCGTTTCGACAGCCCCCACTCCCCGCCGACCCACAACTGCTGATTGAGATGGGAGACAACACTGTCGGTGGCGAAGGTACGGGTCCATCCAAAGGTTCCTGCCGCTGGACACAAAATTCAGGGGGGAGTCGCAGCGTTTGGGGTTGTTCATAATCAAGGTCCTGAGCTACATGGAAGACTAAGGACGAGACATCCCTAGCGACAAAGCCCAGATCCGTATCGTGGAATCTGCTCTGGACGGGGCAGCCGCAGATTGGATGGTGAACCTGCATGATTCTGATGCCCCAGAGCTCCACAACTTCAACCACTTCATGTCCTCTGTAAGAAGGCGATTCAAGGACCCCCTGGCAGACCGTAAAGCCTGTGAGAGAATCAAAATGGTGAGGCAGGGCAGACGCCCAGTAGCTGAATACACACAAGAATTCCGGGCCATCGCCAACAAGCTGACCTGGCTGGAAGACATCCTCCTTAGCCATTTCAAACACGGTCTGAACTACGACCTGTATGATGCTTGCCTGCCTAGAGGAGACCCACGCCAACTTGATGAATGGTACGTCCTAACGGAGGAAGCAGAAATCAATATACTGAAGAGACACTACTGAGGAAAACGGTGGGGCTGTTCGCCTCCTGAGCCATTGAGCGAACCAGCAAAATCACCGACCACGGCCAAGAAATCAACAGGTTGTTTCAAATGCTAGAGAGATAAACATTGCTTCTTAGAGTGTCACTCCAAAGTCCCTCAACACAACTCAGACTGATCACTTGCCAGAAAATCAGGGAAGTCCCAAGCCAAGCCATGAGAACCTGCCATGAGGGCAACAGAGGCTGTAGAGTCCCCACTGTCTGCCACCCATGGGCAGGGAACTCTGGCCTACACTGCAGGGGTGGCAGATACCTCGGACAACAACTCAGAAGGTGAACCCCTGGTAAGTGGACCCATCGCACCCATCCTCAAGACAGTGACTATATTAGCCCTCTCCATGCCCGAAGCTGTCAAAGTAAAAGCCTTAATAGACTCCGTCTGCACCCACTGCCTCATTAGCCTAATGCTGGTGAGGAACTTGGGCATCCCAGTGAGGAGGCTGAGATAGCCGATCTCATTCGGCCAGTTAGATGGGTGCATAGCAGCTACTTTACCAATCCATCTATCCCTGGGGGACCATGAAGAAGACATAATAATTGTATTGACAGCAGGCATGGAATGCCTAATGATCCTGGTGCTGTAGTGGCTAAAGAGATGGAACCCTGGGTAAATGGAAGAACGGCAGAGCTCAATTTCTCGGAGGGGGATCGTGCAAACATAGGGTCCCAAAGGGTCCCACCAATCCTAGGAGCACAGAAAGCATCAGTGGGAGAAGAGAAGGGGTTACCAGAAATACCAGAAGAATACCGAGACCTTGCTGAAGTCTTCAGCAAGAAACAGCCTCCTCACTGACCCACGGATTGTGCTATAGAAATCAAACCACGCCCTGAATGCAATAAGCGAAAGTAACCTGTATCCCCTTCCCCTCATGAAGGACATGTTATCCCACCTATCGAAAGGAAGGATTTTTAGCAAACTAGACCTAAAGAAGCGAACTACCGCATTAGGATTAAGGAAGGGGATGAATGGAGGACCACATTTAATTGTCCAATGGGATGCTACCAATTCAAAGTTTTGGGGCCCATGCAGTATTTATGCAATTAATCAATGAAGTGCTAAGGGAGCACTTATTTAAGAGGGTCCTGGTTTATTTAGATGACATCCTTATCTTCACTGAGTTCAAAAAGGAGCATGTTGACCTAATCAGAGCAGTTTTAACAAAACTGCAAGCTGCCCACCTATATGCCAAGTTATCAAAATTTGAATTCCATCAGGAAAGAATAGAGTACCTGAGGTATGGCATATCCCCACACAGCATCAAAATGGACCCCGAGAAGGTCAGGGCAGTACTAGAATAGGCACCACCCTGCGTAAGAAAGCAATTACAAAGTGTCCTGGATTTTGCAAACTTCTACCGCCAGTTTATCTGCTTGTTCACCCAAATAGCTCTGCCCCTCACAAACTTGTTAAAAACAAAGGGGAAGGGGCTCAGTGAAACCCAGTGAGCCACTGAATTGGACAATGGAATGCCAAGCGGCATTTTGAGAGGTTAAAGAGACTTTTCTCTGCTGAACCTGTACCGAGGCTCCTGGACCCAGATAAACCCTTCGTAATACAGGCAGACGCAAGTGATGTGGTGGCGGGGGCTGTATTATTACAAGAAAACAACAATGGGGTACTGCAACCATGTGCATATATGTGCAGGAAACTCACTGAGACGGAACAACTCTGGGCTGTGTGGGAAAAGGAAGTGTATGCTGTGAGGTGGTCATTATTTATGTGGCGCCATTTCCTTGAAGGGAATAAAATCCCCTTTCACAAAAGCTTCGAAGCACTAAAAACACCCAAAAAACTCACTCCTAAGGAAGCCCGCTGGTCCCAGCACTTTCACCAATTCCATTTCATGCTCGAACACTTGCCGGGGGGAAAGAACTTCCTGGCAGATGCACTTTCTCACATGCCCCAATATAACAGCACGCGAGCCACTGATTCTAAACCACTCATGCCCGAACCACAACTGGCAGCGCCAGTAACCACCAGTGCCCAAGTCAAAGTAAAGCCACAGCTGAATAGCCAAACTGGAATTAAATTCTGAAAAACATTAAAAACAGTTGAATGGTTCCAGAAAAATAGACACATGTGCACGATCGGCTGCCATGGGTGGGGGAGAAGTTATATATACCAGCCACCCAGAGGGTCAATTTCATGCATCTGTGCCATGATACAAAATCAGCAGGGAATTTTGGATTTGTAAAAACTTTACATTTAATTAAAAGGTAATTTTGGTGGCCATCAATGAAAAAGGACATAGATAGCTATGTGGCCAGATGCCCAACATGCACAGCTGCCAAGAGGTTGCAAGGGAAATCGCCTGGACTTCTACAACCTGGTGGTGAATCCCTCAGCCCCATGGTAGGAAATATCAATGGATTTTATAGTGGAATTACCAGAAAGCAACAGAAACACTGTCATCTGGTGGTTACGGATCTGTTCTCAAAACAAGTGCATTTTATCCCTTGCCAAAAGATCCCCACCGCAAAAACTTTAGCACATCTACAGACTGCATGGGGCATCCCAAGGCATCATATCAGATAGGGGAGTGCAATTTACATCAGAATTCTGGAAAGAATTTTTATCTCTCTTAGGTACCACTCAGGGACTGTCATCAAGTCATCATCCTCAGTGTAACGGTCAGACGGAATGTTCAAACTCAGTACTTGAGCAATACTTAAGGTGCTTTATTAATTTCCAGCAAATGAACTGGACACACCTACTCCCATTTGTAGAAGTTGCTTACAATAACGCAGTCCACTCTAGCATAGGCTACACTCTCTTTAAAGTAGCCACTGGTCAAAGTTTCAACCCTATGCCAGAACTAACCACAAATGAACCAGCAATCCCATCACTGAAAGAATGGATAGCACAATTACAAAATACCTGGCCAGTGGTTAGATAAGCCCTGGACGAAGCTAGACAAGCATACAAAGCACAAGCGGATAAAAGGAGAGTCGAACCTAAACCATTCATTGTAGGAGAAATGGTATATTTGTCTACAAAATACCTAAAATCCCTATAGCCTTGTAAAAAACTTGGTCCAAAATACATAGGACCTTTTCCAATTAAAAGAATCATAAACCCAGTAACAGTAGAATTAGAACTACCCAAAACCCTCAAGCAAATACACCCAATTTTTCACTGCAGTTTCTTCCTTAAGGCCAAAACTCCCCCCTCCCCCACCACCTCCATTCATGGTTGAAGGAGAACAACACTTTGAGATAAAAGAAATCTTAGATTCTAGGAAGTATCATGGGGCAACTCAATACCTAGTAGCCTGGAAAGACCTTCCCTCCTTACAAAATGAGTGGGTCCTCAAACATCACATCAGAGCATCCAAACTGCTAAAGAGGTTTCATACAGAATATCTCAACAAGCCAGTCTAACCTCTATACCTGTTTTGTTTTCTCTGCAGGTGGATCTCTCTATTTTTAAGGGGGGCAGGATGTCAAAACCCATTCCTATTTTATTTCATTTCATTTCTATTTCATCCTACCTTTTCCTGGGTTTTGCCATGCTTCCAAGGGGGAGGGGGGATGTGCCTGCAAGGCTATTGCTTTCACTTCCTCCTTTCGCTAAAATGTATATTTTGGTTATTGGGTCTGTATCCTGTTTCCTGTGTTATCTCTCTCTCTGAACTCTATCTTTTAAACTGTCAGTTAAGAACAAAGGAGGAAATAAGGAATGTAACCTCAATGCCTGATTTATGTCTACGCTCCGAGAAAAAGATGTAAAGAAGCCGCCAACCCTCGCTGCGTGAGCTGGAGATGGGCCGATGTTATCTCCCCAGTTCCCACAATGGACTTAACACCTGGGGATTGGCTATCCCACATTGGGAAGTTGATCTATGGGATGGGGGACACTATAATCTACTTCGTTGCGCAGGAAAATCTCAGATCCTGTCTATTATGCCTGCTATCACCTACTCTTAATAAAAGTTCCTACTTGGAAGAAATTGTTTCCAAGTATTCTACTTTCTTAAGATGTGGGCTTGAAGTGGGTCCTGACAGTTCTAGTTCTACCTTAGGCATGAAAACTGCTGGGTGATTTTGGACCAGTACCCTCTCTCTCAGCCCAACTCATCTCACAAGAGGAAGGTGTATTGAATATGTTTGTTGCTTGAGTTATTTATACAAATAATAAAGCTAGATAAAAAAAAATCTAAAAAAATAGCTTAACCAAAAATACAGTTCGAAAATAGGTGAAGTCTGAGACTGAACTTGCATTTTTCAGATCCAGTACCCAATTCATCGAGGAGTGTCAGGATGATATAAATGGACCCAAGAAATGAAATGCTGGTAGTCTTTGACTTAAGATGGCAGTTGGAACTGAATGTCTATCGCTATACAAGGCATCACTTAGTGACAGCAATCCCTGCAGTCCCAGCTGCTGCCATTACCCGAATCCGATGAATCCCATAGTCCTTAGGCAAGGCAATTTCCTGCCAGCTTCTCACACCAAAGTTTCAGTGGGGAAGCAAGCAGTAAGTGGCAAATCCCAGGCTGGCAGTTGCCAGGTGGGGGAAGGAGCAAGGGGACATGTGGGGTGGGGGGCAGGAAATCACAGGCAGGACTGGCAGTGCAAGAGGGGAGAAATGGGAGGCTCAAGTCAGGGAAGGTGCACCAGTTGGTGGGGAAGAAGTGCAAGGAGATCTGGGGAGGGTGCAGGGAACTTCAAGTCAGTGTAATGCAACATAAAGAGTGCAATCTCTCCACAATTATCCCTTTGGAGATGGCTTTGTTCAACCTAAGGAAAATAGGGAGGCATAGAAGAACACTGCAAATTAATGTTATTACAAATGAAAGTTCCAATAATTGAAATGGGCAATTGCATGTATGATTTTTAAAGGATTTCAGTGGGAAATCATCATTCTTCTCGGACTCCACCCCAACCACACAGCTCCACCACATCTCATGGAACAGGAACAGCAGGAAGAGTCAATCCTGATGAAGGTTTTTGATGCACTTTTGCTTCTCTTTACAGCTGACACCCTCAGCTTTTCTGGAAGAGATGTCTCTCACAACGGAACAAAGGCTAGCAAGCACCCATGAAGTACACTTGCCTCGCATAATTCAGCTTTTGGACATGAGTGAAACCTCACACCAGAAAGTAAGTATTTTCTTCCACTTCAGTGCAGGACCTGTGGTGCTTCTTGCCATACACAGGCATGAAAGAGTTTTTGCTTGCCACATTGAATGCAAGGGGTATGTTGAAATAAAATTAATATTTCAAAAATCCTTGTTTGATTTTTTAACAAAAAAATAGGGCACAGGATTTTCTTATTTTAAAAACATAAATAAATATTTGTATATTTTTTATATTTAAAAAAAGAAGAGATGCCCTGTTTAACCAGGGACCGAGGGATGACCCCTTGCAGGGTAGGGCTGAGGAATTTGTACAGTATCTGCAGGACAAAATCTCTCAGATCCGGACTGGCTTGGACTCCGACTGGGCAGAATCTGGTGGAATGGAGAGGGCATGCCTTGATCATACCATTTGGGGTGAGTTTGACCCTGTGACTCTGGATGATGTGGACAGGATCATGCATAAACTGAGTGCTACCACTTGTTTATTGGACCCATGTTCCTCCTGGCTGGTTTCGGCCGCCCGGAAGGTGACGGGGCTGGCTCCAGGCAGTGATCAACGCTTCTTTGACAGAGGGTGTCTTCCCCTCTGCCTTGAAAGAGGTGGTGGTGAGGCCCCCCCTCAAGAAGCCTGCCCTGGACCCAGCCTCGTTGAATAACTACCGTCCTGTCTCCAACCTTCACTTTGTAGCGAAGGTTGTTGAGAGTGTGGTGGTGCGTCAGTTCCCGCAATTCCTGGAGGAAGCAAGACTATCTGGACCCGTACCAGTCCGGTTCCAGACCCGGCTACAGCACGGAAATAGCATTGGTCACACTGGTGGATGATCTCTGGCGGGCCCAGGACAGGGGCTGTTCCTCTGTCCTGGTCCTACTTGACCTCTCAGCGGCTTTTGATACCATCGACCATGGTATCTTGTTGCGACGGCTCGAGGGGTTGGGAGTGGGAGGCACAGTTTTACAGTGGTTCTCCTCCTACCTCTTGGGCTGCTCTCAGTTTGTATTGGCAGGGGAACAGAAATCTACCCCGAGGCCCCTCACTTGGGTTCCTCAGGGGTCGGTTCTCTCCCCCCTCCTGTTTAACATCTACACGAAGCTGCTGGGTGAGATCGTGGCTTTGGGGTTAGGTATCACCAATATGCGGAATGTACCCAGTTGTTCATGTCCACCCCAAGCCAACCCAGTGATGCCCTTGATGTGATGTCCCGGTGCCTGGAGGTGGTGCAAGTCTGGATGGGAAGGAATAGGCTCAGGCTCAACCCCTCCAAGACCGAGTGGCTGTGGATACCTGCATCTCGTACTGTCCAACAAGTTCCTTCTCTTTTGATGGGGGGAGGTATTGCCTCCCTCAGAAAGGGCTCGCAACTTGGGTGTCCTCCTGGATTCACGGCTCAACTTGGATGATCATCTAATGGCCCTGACCAGTGGGGCCTTCGCATAGGTTCGCCTAGTGTGCCAGTTGTGCCCCTTTTTGGACCGAGATTCCCTATGCACGGTTACCCACGCCCTTGTCACTTCTCGTCTGGATTACTGCAATGCTCTTTACATGGGGCTACCCTTGAAGAGCACCTGGAGGCTTCAACTGGTGCAGAATGCGGCTACGCAGGTGCTTATGCGAGTATCTTGGTACTCCCATGTTACACCACTCCTGCGCAAGCTGCATTAGCTTCCGGTTGCCCTCTGGGTGCGATTCAAGATGCTGGTAATAACCTTTAAAGCCCTACATGGCTTAGGCCCAGGGTACTTGCGAGACCACTTGCTGCCATTGTCAACCTCCCATCGCCCGGTTCGCTCCCACAGAGTCGGCCTCCTCAGGGTGCCGTTGGCCAGGAAATGCCGGCTGCTGACCCCCAGGGGGAGAGCCTTCTCTGTGGGCGCGCCGACCCTCTGGAATGAATTGCCCCTGGAGCTGCAGACGACCCCTGACCTTCAGTCCTTCTGCCGTGACCTGAAGACGTGGTTGTTCCAACAAGCGGGCCTGGACTGACTACGGTTTTAATTAGCTTTTTACTGGTTTTTAAATTGTCATATAATTATTGTATTTATTAATTCTTTTTTAAATTTTCTATTCTATGTTTTTAATTTTTATTGTTGTGAGCTGCCCTGAGTCCTTAGGGAGAAGGGTGGCATATAAATTTAATAAAATAAATAAATAAATATGAATTATTTGAGAAATCTTGAGGCAAAATTTGATGTGGCATCCATGAAGTCGGAGTGAAAAATGTGCATCTCTGTATGATAGGGGCCATGTCTCAAAATGGCATCCTTGGAGCTGTACTTATCTTGTTTGGAACCATCCAAACAAGAATATCCAAGTGGGGCTGTTTTTCACTTTACTCCACACAATATCAATTTATTAAAGTAAACCTTCCCCAGATAGTCGGGTGTGAGTCTCTCTTTTTGAGATGTGGTCCTGGGGCGCAGTTGGGCTTGCTGCTGGTGTATCTTTCGCCTAGTCGCGCAGCGGCAGCCCTGCCTGAGCTACTCGACATCCTCTCGGGGTTGGTGATTGAGTTCCCCAATCTTATAGTTTTGGGTGACTTCAATCTACCATCCCTAGGAGGATCATCTGAGTTAGCTCGGGGGTTCATGGCTTCCATGACGGCCATGGACCTGACACAAGTAATTCTTGGACCGACTCATGTGGGAGGCCACACCCTTGACTTGGTTTTCTTATCTGGACGGAGGTTAGATGATCTTGGTGGGGGCTCCCCAATTGTTATGCCCCTGTCATGGACCGATCATCATCTCCTGCGGCTGGTCTTCCGTTTTGCCACCTCCTGCCATGGGTGTATGGAGCCAACTAGATGGTACCGCCCCAGGCGCTTAATGGATCCTGATAGGTTCCAGGCAGTGCTGGGGTCCCCACCTGCCTCCGTAGCTCACAACTCGGCAGATGCCTTAGTGGAAGCCTGGGAAAGGGCAGCCACAGAGGCACTAGACCGAGTTGTACCCTTGCGGTCCCTGACCCGGTGCAGATCCCAGCGAGCTCCATGGTTCTCCGTAGAGCTGCGGGAGATGAAGCGTTGGAGACGGGGCCTAGAGAGCTATTGGAGATCCAGCCGATCCGAATCCGACCGATTGCGACTAAGAACCTATATCAGGTCTTATCTCGCTGCGATAAGGGCAGTGAGGTCTAATTACTTCGCCCTTATCGCGTCTGCAGATAACTGCCCGGCCGCCCTGTTTAGGGTGACCCGCTCCCTCCTTAATCAGGAGGTGAGGGAGGAACCCTTGCAGGGTCGTGCCGAGGAGTTTAGTCAACATCTGATGGACAAAATCTCTCGGATTCGAACCGGACTGGACTCCAACCGGGCAGAGTCTGATGACCAGGACACGGGCGGTCTTGTTGATGTTATCTGGGAGGAGTTTGATTCTGTGACCCCGGAGGAAGTGGACAGGATTATGGGGAGGTTGAGCTCCACCACATGTTTATTGGACCCGTGCCCCTCCTGGCTGGTTTATGCAGCCCGGGAGGGGACACGAGGCTGGTTCCAGGCGGTCATATCTGCCTCTTTGAGTGAGGGTAGTTTCCCCGCCGTCTTGAAGGAGGCGGTGGTGAGACCTCTCCTCAAGAAGCCTGCCCTGGACCCAGCTGTGTTAAATAACTTTCGTCCGGTCTCCAACCTTTACTTTCTTGTGAAGTTTGTTGAGAGTGTGATGGCGCATCAGCTCCCTCTGGTCGTGGATGAAGCTGATTAACTAGACCCGTACCAATCGGGTTTCAGGCCCGGGTACAGCACGGAGACGGCATTGGTCGCTCTGGTGAATGATCTCTGGAGGGTTCAGGACGGGATATTCCTCTGTCCTAGTCCTATTAGACCTCTCAGTGGCTTTCGATACCATCGACCATGGTATCCTACTGCGGCGTCTCAGGGGATTGGGAGTGGGAGGCACAGTTCTTCAGTGGTTCTTCTCCTTTCTCCTGGGACGTTCACAGTCGGTGTTGGCAGGGGGGCAGAGGTCGACCTCGAGGTGTCTCGTTTGTGGAGTTCCTCAGGGGTCAGTCCTCTCGCCTCTCCTGTTCAACATCTACATGTAACCACTGGGTGAGATCATTCGTGGTTTTAGAGTTGGGTATCATCAGTATGCTGATGATATCCAGCTTTTCATTTCAACCCCAAACCACCCCAGTGATGCCCTCGACATGATGTCCCATTGCCTGGAAGCGGTTCGGGTCTGGATGGGGAAGAACAGACTTCAACTCAACCCCGACAAGACTGAGTGGCTGTGCATACCGGCATCCCGGGATATTCAGAATATTCCACCTCTTTCCATGGGGGGTGAGCTATTACCCCCCGTAGATAGGGCCTGCAACTTGGGAGTCCTCCTAGATTCGCGGCTTACTTTGGAAGATCATATAGTGGCGGTGACTAGGGGGGCCTTTGCCCAGGTTCGCCTGGTGCGCCAGTTGCGGCCCTATCTAGACTGGGATGTCCTGTGTACGGTCACTCATGCACTCGTGACCTTTCGTCTGGACTACTGCAATGCTCTCTACATGGGGCTTCCCTTGAAGACCACTCGGAGGCTCCAACTGGTACAGAATGCAGCCGCGAGAGTTGTCTTGGGAGTCTCCCGATACTCCCATGTTACACCTCTGCTCCGCAAGCTGCCAGTTGTCTTCCGAGTGAGATTCAAGTTGGCTACCAGTTGTCTTCCGAGTGAGATTCAAGGTTTTGGTGATGGTTTTTAAGGCCCTACATGGCATGGGTCCGGAGTACCTCGGGGATCACCTGCTGCCGGCGTCAACTTCCCTCCGCCCTGTGCGTTCCCACAGAGAGGGCCTCCTCAGGGTGCCGCCGGTCAGAGAATGTCATCTGGTGGCCCCCAGGAGGAGGGCCTTCTCTGTGGGCGCCCCGGACTTATGGAATCAGTTGCCGGTTGAGCTCCGGACGGCGCCTGACCTTTGCTCCTTCCGACGCAATCTGAAGACCTTTTTATTTGAACAAGCCGGCCTGGCCTGATTGGGGATGTGTTGGGGTTTTTATTGCGGTTTTTATATTATTATTTATTGTTTTAGCTCGGGCTTATATTTAATTCTCTTTTAACTTTTGTATCTTGTATTTTATATGCCCTGTTCACCGCCCTGAGTCCTTCGGGAGAAGGGCGGTATACAAATATAATAAATAAATGAATGAATGAATGAATGAATGAATGAATGAATGAATGACTTCCGGTTAGCAGAATTTAGATGTATCTGAATAACGTATGCCATGTGTTACATGGCTTGGGTGTACTTCTGTCTGCCAATTTATGCGTGTGTGAAATGCCTGACATTACTATAATAGAGAGCCAGTTTGTTCTAATGATTAAGATTACTGGGAGACTGAGTTCTAATCCCAATTTAGGGTCTAGTCCCTAGATTTAGGGCCATTGACTCTCATCCAAACGAACTTCATAAGGTTATTGTTGCGGGAAAATTAGGAGGAGGAATGAGTATTTGCCCCTTTGAGCTGTTTATAAAACAAAGGTGGAATATAACTTAAATAAATAAATAGAATTCAAATTAAATGTGTGTAAAATTGATTCTATTAAATTCATTCTATAAAATTCATTCTATAAAATTCATTTTATACAAATAATTTTATTATTATTATTATTATTATTATTATTATTATTATTATTATTATTATT
>JAKJMR010000865.1:99581-109692 GCA_024449315.1 Daboia siamensis
TGTTTCCGTAATGGCAACAATGTCATATCTGCCCTCATTTACCTGAAATGTCAAACTCAATTTCATTGAGGGCCGCATCAGCATTGCGGTTGCCCTCAGGGGGCCGGGTGGTATGGCCAGGGTGGGCGTGGCCTACTGGGTGGGAGTGGCTAGTGTGTATGGCCTACTGGTGGGTATGGCCAGCTCTACATCATTCTATGGGGGCTTGGGCAGGAGTGGGACAGATCTGAGGGTCTCTGGCAGAAGGAGGGTCTCTGGGCCAGGGCCAAGGCAGTGGGGGCCGTTCCCTCACTTGCCAGGATAGCTTCGCGGGCCGCATGAAACCACTTCGCGGGCCAGATCTGGCCCCCAGGCCTTGTGTTTGACATGTCTGCTGTAAGGGGTCCTCCCTCACCTCCTGGTTAAGAAGGGAGCGAGTTACCCTAAACAGGGCGGCCGGGCGATTATCTGTGGTCGCAATGAGGGCAGCGAAGTAGTTAGCCTTCGCCATCCTCATCGCGGCAAGATAATACCTTATAAAGGTTCTTAGCTGCAATCGGTCAGATTCGGATCGGCTGGACCTCCAACCACTCTCTAGACCCTATCTCTGACGCTTCATCACCCGGAGCTCCACAGAAAACCATGGAGCCCAGCGGGATCTGCGCCGAGTCAGGGGTCGCAAGGGTACAACACGGTCGAGTGCTTCAGTGGCTGCCTTTTCCCAGGTATCTACCAAGGCACTGGCCGGGTTGTGAGTGAGGGCAATGGGTATAGACCCAAGCGCCATTTGACATCCAGACCATCTGCTACTGAGAATTCGGGTGAGTGGAAAATCCTGTCTGCAGACCACACAGCCTGCCAGCCCCAGGAGTCCCCTGCCAGGCCCTCCAGACCCACAGAGACAGAAGACCCCAGCCTGGGGCCTCTGCAGCAATGGGAGGTTGGGGAACCCCCACGAGTGAAAGGCCAACAATCTCTGAGCTTGCCACAGCTAATAGAGGCCTTGCAACATCTGGGGGTGGTGCAGAAGCCTGGAGATCAGAAGCTGGTGGGAGGACAACAACAGCAAGGGTGGCAGCAGCAGGGCCTGAACGTGCAACCCCTGAACATACAGCAGGACCAGGGGGGCCAGCAGCAGTGGGTGTTGTTGAATCAACACCCAGGATAGGGCCAGCAGCAACTGGAGACACAACTACAGTAGTGGGGGCCCCAGCAACCATTGAACCAACAACCAGGGTGGGGCCAGCAGCAATGGAGGCCCCAGCAACCAATGATGAGCCCACCCTTCAGAGCAACCTTCAATGGGGACCCAGAGAACCTGATTTTCTTCCTCAACCAAATATGCTCTCACTTGAATCACTGGGCCCATCTCTGCCTGGACCCAGGTGCAATGGTTGATGTGATTGCGTCCAGCCTAGAGGGAAAAGCATCTGAATGGTTGAAGAATTTATATAATGAGCAAGCCCTTGACTTTGAGGACCCCCTCCTTTTCCTCCTAGGGCTGAGGGAAAGATTTGAGGACCCTCCATTGCCCTCAAAGCAGAAGAGCAAATCCACAAGATAAAACAAGCTGGCCAGCCTGCCCTGGAGTACATGCGGGAGTTTCAAAAGGTGGCCGGTTGGATAGAGAGATGGCCTGACCAATCCATAATTCATCTTTTTAGAGAAGGGTCAGATGACCACCTTTCTCAGGCATGTATCTACCAAGCTGTGCCTGACCAGCTGCATGAATGGTACCAGGCAGCGGTGAAATTAGATTTCAGTTCACCCACTATATGAAGCCTCTCCTACCTGAAGCCGAGCCGAGGTCAGAACAACCCTAATCCTGATGACCCGGGAGCGAAGAAGATAAAATGAGAGCTCCTTACCAATCAATGGTTCAAAGATAATCAAATCTCCCTAACATGCAGGAATGGTTTGGCATACAAGGGGGGGGGGAATTGTATCTACCCTAAGTCCTCCATCTCAATGCTCTCAAACACACCCATGATGTAAAACAGGCTGGACACTTCGGATATTTAAAGACTCTCCACCTCATCCACCAGCAATTTTGATGGCTGGGGCTAAAACTATGTAGAAAACTATGTCAGTAGTTGTACCGTATGTGCCACCATGAAAAGAATTCCAGGGAAAACCCCTTGGCTACTGCAGTCGGTGGCAGACCCTTCTCAACCATGGGAAGAAATAGCTATGGGCTTTATTGTAGACCTACCCAAAAATAGAAGAAATACTGTCATCTGGACTGTGTGATAGAACTCTTTTCGAAGCAGGGTCATTTTATCACCTGTAAAGGACTCCCATCTGCACAATGACTGACTAAATTGTTCCTGAAACCTATATACCGACTGCAGGAGGCCCCTAAGCGAATAATTTCAGATACAGGAGTGCAGTTCACAGTGAAATTTTGGAGAAATTTCCTTAAATTAATTGGATCATCTCAAGGCTTATCATCTGCTTTTCATCAGCTACCAATGGGGCTGCAGAATCCGCTAACAAAATGGTGGAGCAATATCTCAGATGCTATGTTTCCTACCAACAGACAAACTGGACTGACCTCCTCCCCTTTGCCAAGGTGGTCTACAATAATTCTGTTCACAGCAACACTGGATACACGCCTTTCAGAGTAGCCACAGGAAAAGAGTTCAGCCCAATGCCTGACTACCCTCAGGTGGCCTCTGCTTCCCAGACACTTGATCAATGGGTGAGGGGGTGGGAAGAGGTTTGGAGAAACACGAAAATGGCATTAAAAAGACTTCTGAGACTTATGAAAAACAGGCTGATGAAAAGAGGGCTTCCCAAAAACTTTCCAAGTTGGGGAAAATGTTTATCTGTCAACTAAATATTTACGCCTCAAATTACCCAGCAAGAAACCAGGACCAAAATTCTTGGGGCTTTTCCCATTGTGAGAATCATCAACCCGGTCTTAGTAGAATTGAAACTCCCCAGACGTTTGGGAAAATTCACCCGATGTTCCATTGTGGCTTACTGAAACCTTTTCAGGCCTCCACTTTAAATCCTCCCCCTAAGACGGCATCCGGACCCCTCATAGTAGTGGGTCAGACCCATTATGAAGTGAAACGTATTCTTGACACTAGAATCTTTAAGGGAAAATTGTAGTACCTAGTACAATGGAAGGGATACCTATTATCTGAAGCCATTTGGGTGAAATCTAGCGATGTGAATGCTGACAGACTTATCAAAAAGTTTTATGAGAAACACCCCAACAAACCAAAAGCCAGCCCCTAACGTGTTTTATTTACATTACAGGATCTGTCCTTTTTGTAAGAGGGGGCGGATGTCAATGCTGCAAACATTGACATGTTTTTGCACTGACAATATAAGAGGCAGCTTTTTGATTTATTATTATTATTATTATTATTATTAATTTTATTTATATACCGCCCTTCTCCCGAAGGACTCAGGGCAGTGAACAGGGCAATACATGTTAAAAAACAATACTACAAAAATTAAAAGAGATTAAACAAGATGCCCCTAAAACAATAAAATAAGATAAAACCCACAATAAAAACCCTAACCCATCCCCCATCAGGCCAGGCCGGCTTGTTCAAATAAGTAGGTCTTCAGATCGCGTCGGAAGGAGCGGAGGTCAGGTGCCATCCGGAGCTCAACCGGCAACTGATTCCATAAAGCCGGTGCGCCCACAGAGAAGGCCCTCCCCCTGGGGGCCACCAGCCGACATTCCCTGACCGGCGGCACCCTGAGGAGGCCCTCTCTGTGGGAACGCACTGGGCGGAGGGATGTTGACGCCGGCAGCAGGTGATCCCCGAGGTACTCCGGACCCAAGCCATGTAGGGCCTTATAAACCATCGTCAGAACCTTGAATCGCACCCGGAAGACAACTGGTAACCAATGCAGCTCGCGGAGCAAAGGTATAACATGGGAGTACCGGGAAACTCCCAAGACAACTCTCGCGGCTGCATTCTGTACCAGTTGGAGCCTCCGAGTGGTCTTCAAGGGAAGCCCCATGTAGAGAGCGTTGCAGTAGTCCAGACGAGAGGTAACGAGCGCATGAGTGACCGTGCATAGGGCATCCCGGTCTGTTTGGTTTTGAATCACAAAAATGTGGGTGGAATGCAACCAGATTTTGACAAGATAAGGGATTGCCGCTTCAGAAGGGAAGTGAAACTTTGTGTGTTAAATTAATTGGTAAATGTGATTCATGACGTGTAAATAAGGGAGGGAAATTCTGTATGATGTGGTGGGTCAAGGGGAGGACAATTCAGATTCTGGCATCCATCCATGAGTGTCGATGCTCCATTTCTGCTCATTATAGACTTTTTAGAATAAATAATCATGCAGTACTCTTTGAGGTGTCTTTTTAATCGGAACCATGACATGGATATTGCCATATCCTAAAAGTGGTACAATGGGTGAAAAGATTGAAAAGCCCTGTTCTGGGCTATCCAGCAGTCAGAGTTTTCCTGCAGGAAAAAGCTTTCTGGCTGTATATCTGCCTTGACCACTGCCCTTCAAAGCCCCAGAGACTTGCCAGGCCCCCACATGGCCAGAGCTGAGAGATCCCCAGGCATGGCTTCACTTACAAAGGTAGCTGCGAGTAACCTGAATTGTTGACTGTGGCTGAGTTTTAAACTCTCCTAACTTTTCGGTCAAGTTCTGTTTTGGTCTATTTGATCTTATTGCCAATGTTAGCTGCTCTTTACCTGATGCTGTAACAGTTATAGATGCAATGTAACTGCGCTAAGCAACTCCAGCATTTCCATCTGTTGCTCTGCATCTTCAGTTCTCCTCAGTTGATCTGGACCGGACTCTGTTTCAACCATTCCCATCAGAAGTGGTTTTTCAAAACTATGCCCCCTGCGAGCTCTACGAAGTACCACTGATCCTGCGGAACAATGACAAGGTAGCCTTCATCAGCAGACTTGGGATAAAGTCTGTGGGGAGAGTGGGTCATGGGAGGAAAACCTCTGAGGTTTCAAAGAAAATCTCCAGTTGTAAACTTCTTATAATTCTTTGAAATCTAAAAGAGTTTCAGATGAGATGAATGTATTTTCCAGAAATATATCATGACAAAATAATTACAAATTAAATGATCTTAACATGTTGTGCAATTCTTTGCTTAGCTGAGAAAAAAAGATGAGAAAAATAACAAGAATCAGAATAATTTTGCACTGCATTTTATTGATGTAAAGTAAGTTACTACAAAATCTGGAAGGAAACTAAGTTGCAAGATAATGCTGACAAGTTCTTTCAAGAGAAAGATTTGCTTTCTGGATGAGAGAGTTGAGGAAATGCAGCAAACCAATTCTGCACATGATACAAAGCTAGCATGGGTAATTAATACTTGAGAAGGAAAAAAGTTTTTAAAAACTCCAATACAATGCTGGAAGTAAACAAATAAAATGAAACTTAACAAGGAGAAATGTAAAATCATGCATCTTGTTAGGAAAAATGAAAGAAAGATGTGCAGATTAGGGGAAATTTGCTCAAGGGCAGCACTCAAGAGGAGGACTTCGGTGTACTAGTGCAGGAGTCCCCAACCCCCAGTCCGTGACCCAGTACTGGACCATGGCATGCCAGCAATTGGTCTGCACAAACAAGCAAAGCCCCATCTGCAGGATGCAGAGAGCACACAAAACCACCCCCCATCCAGTCCACAGAAAAACCTCTCTCCATGGAACCGGTCCCTGGTGCCAAAAAGTTTGGGGTACCAACATGTTTCAACAGTAGAAGGGCAATTACATCTTTAAAAATAATTCTTATTGAATTTTTAAAAAAGACAATACAAACTAAACACAGAAAGGAAAATAAAAATAAAGAGAAAAGAAAGTGCAAGAAAAAAGGAAAGAAAAAAACAGGCAAGAATAAAAACAGGGAAAAGTAATATTTAAAGAAGTGACTTCCAATCATCATAAAAAGTACAAGGAATAGGTTTTCACCCCGAAAGATTACATGCAGGTATCTCTTCTTTCCCTTCACTGGAAATTTTCAAATAGGCTGGATAGGAGATGGTGTACTTAATCTTGCAGTGGAGTTGATGACCTCTTACCTGATGAAAGAGCCACTCGGAACCGGTTCCCTCACAAAAGGAAAAACTGGGAGCTGCAAAAAATGTGTGCTCATGCATGTACATGCGCGCATGTGCAGAACAGGGTTTCACTGAAGAGTGGAGCCAAGGCGAGATATGCACCTACCCTGCATATTTGAATTGATTGGTTGAACTTTTTTAGTCCCACTTTTTTTTTTTTTTTGGACTGCACATGGCAGAGGACTGGGAGCTGCAGGAGACGGCTGAAAGAGCCACATGCGGCTCTGGAGCCGCAGGTTGCAGACCTATGTCTTAGGTTCTTTCCAGCTCTATGGTCTGTAAAGAGAGATCCATCATGGCTTTCTGTTTGGCTGAGCAGAAAGAAGTAGCATGACTAGGTCATTGAGGCAATCAGTATTCTGTTGGTAATGTAGCTTGGATTTTTTTTCAGCCACTTTGTCTCCAGTTTTGTTTTCTTGAGACTAGGTGTGTAAAACAACACAAACCATGTAGAGTTAACAGAATAACAGTTAAAAGGGACCTTGGAGGTCTGCTAGTCCAATCCACTCCACAAGCAAGAGCCCTATTCCATTTCAGATGAATGGCTGTCCGGCCTCTTCTTAAAAGCTGCCAGTGATGAAGCACCCACAACCCACAAGCTGTTCCACTGGTTAATTGTTCTCATTGTCAGGAAATTTCTCCTTAGTTCTAGGTTGCTTCTCTCCTTGATTAACTTCCATACATTGCTTCTTGTCCTGCTTTCTGGTGCTTTGGAAAATAAATTCTTCTTTCTGGCAGCCTCTCAAATATCAGAAGACTGTTATCATGTCACTGTCTATCATGTCACTGCTATCAAGTTAGTTTAGTTGTGCATGACTGTGCTTGCTCTGGCTTAAATGTAAGTCTCTTGTAAATTGAGTGGACTATGTAATTCTATTTGGTATCCTCACCACACAGATCCCAGAATTGATCCAGTGGCAACAGGATGATAGAATTACAGTGTAACAATAAAAAAGGACTGTCCTTCTATTCCCATTTGCTCTGGGCATTTTTTCTTGCTCTACATGCCTGCTTCCTATGTCTTGACTTATAGGGGGGTTAAATACTTTAATTGTCACCAGCCCCCCATTTACCAAACAGAAAACCCTCTATTTTCTTGTGGTCTTGACTTAATCTTTCACTGAATGTCTCTCTTAATTCCCCCCATTTCCTGCAGATCCCAAGGCTGGTGAAAGTTGTTTGTGAGAGTTCACCTTACTTCAGAGTCATCAGCCCCAATGATGTGTGCAACAAAGTCGCACCCGGCATGCCATCCACATTCCGCATTCTCTTTACTCCTGAGGAGAACAAGGTGACCTTTTTCTGATGCACTGTTGTACAGAGTCATTCTCTATGAATATACCAACCCCCTTCTTCTGTTTCCCCAGGGTCTCTCTGTCATAATGACTACAGAACTGGCAGACTGAATGCATGAATCCTAGCATTACGAAAACATAAATCTGTGAAACACAACGTGTGTGTGTGTGTGTGTGTGTGTGTGTGTGTGTGAGAGAGAGAGAGAGAGAGAGAGAGAGAGAAAAGGATAAGATGATGGAAGCAATGTTATAATGAAAGTAATGCGTATACAAAGGAGGCATATCTTGGATCACAATAATGCTTCCTTCACCTTGTCTTACTTCCCCATACCTTTTTGGACACTGCTGTCTTCAAAAAAGATGACAGAGAATTAGTTTTACAAGAGAAGACTGACAGAAGCTGATTTGACACATCTTGCTTAGCATAATTGTTTTGGTTTAGTTAACACATATGAATAGAGCCATGGATTATTAAGCCAGCCTCAATAGTAGGCTTTGCACTTGTATTGACTCTATCTATATACAATGAATATCTGTATTGCAAGAAGATTGCTGAATATTTCAAACTTACCATGAGTGTGTGGAGATTTTCCTTACTTCCCTATGCTTGCCAACCATGTTTTTTCCCATAACACTAATTTATACATTGCCTTTTACGCTATAAATTTTTCACATCTCCTTTTGAGAAACTCATCATGTCCAATGACCAGGATTCTGGTCCCAAGCGTGGTCATAAGTCGAGGACTACCTATCAGCAAGGGCTCTGAACTCCTCTGTAAGGGTCATGGTGGGAGTTCTCATTTTTCACATTCTTCTTTCTACTCAGGATTATTTCCATGAATTAACTTGCATTACTGAGAGAGAAAAATTCATTGTCCCAATCCGAGCAATTGGTGCCAGAGGCATTTTGGATTTCCCAGACCAACTGAATTTCTCCACATGTCCTGTCAAGTACAATACACAGAAAACCCTGCTTGTTCGGAACATTGGAAACCGAGAGGCCTACTACCAGATTACCACTCAGAGGTGAGGGCTCGAATTTTCTCCCAAAAGATCAGTAATAAGTCTTTTATCTTTCAGAGACTTGATAGATTTGTAGTTACAGAGGCATAGTGCAGACTTTCACCAGCTACAGAAAACCTCTTTTGTGCTATGTTGGAAAGTGCCCACCCTGAGCTGGAAATGCTCTCTTCTATCCAATGCTGGAGGCTTTCAGCAGCACTTTGCCTCCTCCAAAACAGTGGTTCTGCTCAAGTATTCCAGCAGGCCATGGATTCAAGTGAGTGTGGCTCTTGTTCACACTTGCCACCTTCCTTGCCACCTTCCTTGCCACCCTCCTGAGTGGGTCAACCCCCTCCTGTGCTTCCAAATGAGGCAAGCAATAGTTTAGCACTAATAAAGCAATGAAAAGGGGGAAGAGACATCATGAGAAGACTAAACTCCTCTCATATGCCTCTGAATGATGCTTCTTTGAAAGCCGAGGTCTACCCTCTCTTGTGATTGTACATTTTCAATGGAAGGGGCAAGGGAAGATTGGAGCAGGGAATTGGGCTTAAGGAAATGAGGAGGAAGCTGGAGAGACCAAGTGTCAGAAGGCAATTAGGGGTCTTTGGTGCTCCCTAAGCTAGGTTATTTTCTTGCAGACATTTCGTTACCCAAACTAGGTAACATCAGTCATAATATTATCTAGTTTGGGTAATGAAATTTCTTCAAGAAAACAACCAAGCTTAGAGAGTATCAAGGAGATCTCATTTCAATCCTGAGCTACAAATCTATTTCCTTTATATACTGTTTATATAGTTGTTTCCTAAAGCCACCCAGAGTCACGTGTCACGGTTACAATAGATAAAACAGTTAAAAGAACTTCAAGGCAAGAATTCTTCCTTTAAGAACATTTTATTAGGAAATAAAATATTGGCACTTACATAGTTGAACCCAAAACTGAGATTCCCTCCCCCCAGATACAAAATAACAAGTTGCAATTCCCACCCCACAAATGCTGTCATAAACCACATTCTCCAATTAATGCAAGACGTGGGCTTTATATAATAATAATAATAATAATAATAATAATAATAATAATAATAATAATAATAATAATAATAAGTTGGAAGGGACCTTGGAGGTCATCTAGTCCAACCCCCTGCTCAGGGAGGAAACCTTATACCATTTCAGGCAAATGGCTGTCCAGTCTCTTCTTAAAAACCTCCAGTGTTGGAGCATTCACCACCTCTGGAGGCAGGTTGTTCCACTGGTTAATTGTTCTAACTGTCAGGAAGTTTCTCCTTAGTTCTAGGTTGCTTCTCTCCTTGACTAGTTTCCATCCGTTGCTTCTTGTCCTGCTTTCGGGTGCTTTGGAGAATAGCTTGACTCCCTCTTCTTTGGGGCAGCCCCTTAGATATTGGAACACTGCTACCATGTCACCCCTCACTCTTCTCTTCGTTAAACTGCACATACCCAATTCCAGCAACCGTTCCCCATATGTTTTAGCCTCCAGCCCCCTAATCATCTTTGTTGCTCTTCTCTGTACTCTTTCTAGAGTCTCGACATCTTTTTTACATCGTGGTGACCAAAAGTGGATGCAGTATTCCAGGTGTGGCCTTACCAAAGCATTGTAAAGTGGTATTACTACTTCACTTGATCTTGATTCTATCCCTCTGTTAATGCAGCCTAGCACTGTGTTGGCTTTTTTGGCAGCTGCAGCACACTGCTGGCTCATATTAAAGTGATTGTCTACTAGGACTCCGAGATCCCTCTCACAGTTACTACT
>JAKJMR010000865.1:123351-146679 GCA_024449315.1 Daboia siamensis
TAAATAAATAAATAAATAAATAAATAAATAAATAAATAAATAAATAAATAAATCTCGCCCGGAAGGCAACTGGAAGCCAATGCAGCTCACGGAGCAGAGGTGTAATATGGGAGTATTGGGAGACCCCCAACACAACTCGCGCGGCTGCATTCTGCACCAGTTGGAGCCTCTGAATGGTCCGCAAGGGCAATCCCATGTAGAGAGCGTTGCAGTAGTCTAACCAAGAGGTCACGAGCGCATGAGTGACTGTACGCAAGGCACTTTGTTCTTGAATTCTTCTTTGATTTTTATTCTTATTTCTAATATTGAAAGAGCACATTTTTGCTGTTTTTGGTATCCCTCAGAAACCATAGCTCATTTTGAGTTTTCTGGATATAATTTCTTCTGCTTCTGGAAACTCAGAGTCTGAGCAAAATTTCATGGATAAAAATCCTAAAGGGGAAAACAACTCAAGAAACGTGAGAAACACTGAAAAATACAATAATAAAAGCCTAGTCCAACACAATGCCACTAAAAAAAAACATCCAAGAAGAAACCAGCATGGTTGCACAAAGATCTCTCTGATAAACTGAAAGACAAAAAGGATAAGTACAAAAAAATGGAAAGATGGACACAACTAAAACAGAATATCAGCAGATAGCCTGAGTCTGCAAAAATGAAGTCAGGAAGGCAAAGGCTCAGAATGAACAAAGACTTGCAACAAAAGTCAAAGATAATAATAAAAAAAGTTTCTTTCAACAAATAAATAACAAAAAAAAATATCAAGGAAACAGTCGGTCCAATAAAGAGAGAAGATGGCAGTAGAGAGAAAGCAGAGCTGCTTAACTCATTCTTTGCATCAATTTTCACACAAAAAGAAAGCATAGCCCAACCTACCAAAAAACATAACTGTAAAAAACAGAGAAGAAATAAAAAATTAAAATAAGCAAGAAAATGGTAAAAGAACACCTGCCTGACCTTGATGAATATAAATCTCCGGCACCTGATGGATTATATCCCAGAGTTCTGAAGGGGCTGGCAGATGTTATCTCAGAAGCACTGTATCATCTTTCAAAAATCTTGGATCACTGGAAACACCAGAAGATTGGAAATTAGCTGATGTGGTTCCCATTTTCAAAAAAGGGGAAAAAAACAGACTCAAGAAACTACAGACCAGTCAGCCTGACATAAATTCCTAAGAAGATAATGGAAAAAATAATGAAAAAACAGATCTGCGAACTTCAGCAAGGCATTTAACAAAGTAGACCACAGCCTATGTCTTGTTAAGCTAGAAAAATGTGGGATAGACAGCATCATCACCAGATGGATTTGTAACTGGCTGACAAACTGCACTCAGTGAGTAGTCCTTAATGGTACTACATCTACATGGACAGAAGTAACCAGTGGGGTACCACAAGGTTCTAACTTAAGCCCAGTACTCTTCAATATCTTCATAAACAACTTAGATGAGGGAATAGAAGTTTAACTCATCAGATTTGCACCTAACACTAAGCTGGCAGGAATAGCCAGCACCTCAGAAGACAAGCTCAGAATCCAAAAAGATCTTGACAGAATTGAACAATGGGCCCTATCCAACAAAATACCATTTAATGTGAAGAAAAACAAGGTTTTACACTGGAGAAGGAAAAACCAAAGGTACTAATACAGGTTAGGTGCAGCCTTGCTCAAAAACACTAACTGTGAGAGGGACCTTGGAGTCTTAATGGATAATCACTTAAACATGAGCCAGTTGTGTGCGGCAGCAGCCAAAAAAGCTAATGCAATCCTTGGTTGTATAATCAGAGACATAGAATCAAAATCACGTGAAGTATTAGTACAACTTTATAAAGCCTTAGTATGGCCACATCTGGAATACTGCATTACGTTTTGGTCACCACATTACAAAAAAGATGTTGAGACTTTGGAAAAAGTGCAGAAAAGAGCAACTAAGATGATTAAAGGCCTGGAGATTAAAACATATGAAGAATGGTTGTAGGATTTGGTAATAGCCAGTCTAGAGAAAAGAAAGACTTTGGTGACATGATAGCAGTATTACAGTATTTGAGAGGCTGCCACCAAAAAGAAGGGGTCACGTTATACACCAAAGCACCAGAGGGCAGGACAAGAAACGATGGAAACTAATCAAGGAGAGAAGTAACCTGAAATTAAGGAGAAACTTCCTAACAGGACAATTAACCAATGGAATAGCTTACCTTCAGACGTTGTCAGTGCTTCATCACTGGAGGTATTTAAGAAAAGACTGGACAGTTACTTGTCTGAAATGATATAGGGTCTCCTGCTTGAGCAGGGGCTTGGAATAGAAGATCTCCAAGGTCCCTTCCAGCTGTATTCTGATCCTTCTCTTCTTTAGTTGCCTTCTTTCCATTTCCTGTTACACATCTTTCTCTCTTTGGCTTTTGGGAGAGCTTTTGAATATATCTATATTGACCTTAAAATTCTTTCCATTTTTTTTTCTTGTGTGGGGTTTTATTTGAATGCAATTCCTTTTATGAGAGCTCTTTTAAGTCTAATGGCTAAGGTGCTGGACTGGAGAAGGGACACTTGAATCCTGTCTCTCTTTTAGTCTGGGTATTGTTTAGTGGGTTCTGGAGAGTATAAATGACGCCATGCCGATGAGTACAACATAACAGCTCTTTATTTGATGGACGTGACTGTACTCGCTGGCTAGGGGTTACCTGTACCCTTTATATACCTTGCCAGGTATGCAGTCAGCCAATCAGTTTGAACCTCTACTTCCCGCCAAACCATTTCCCGCCAGTACGGTTACAGTTCAACGCCTCCTAGTGGTGACTGTTATACAAGTGTTTCTTTAACCCTAATACATAACACCCCTTCCCCCTTAATGATTAAACAATATAACTTTATACAACAGATTTATATTCTCTTTCCACATCCTGTGCTACATTGGAGGATTGCTCCCCTTCAAGGTTATAACAGCAAACCCTTATGTAAGGATTTTTTACTCACTCCAACCTCCACTATTTGTTTATGAGTGATTGACCCCACTCAAGGTAACGTGATTGGCCCCACTCCAGGTAGTAACTTCTAAACAAGGTGAGAGTTGCACCTACTGATCTATGCAACCCAATGTTGATGTCAGTTGCGATGTACCATTAATGGTACACACTGACCCCAAGATATAGATTAGGCGGACCCAATTTTACAGAAATTAACAATATTAGGGACGTGCCCCATGAAGACCATGACATACTTCTTCCTCTTAATTGACCACATAGTCAGTGAGGTAAGCGGGTGGCCTATGAGGCCATGTTGAACATCTTAGGGGTTCTCTCCCCTGTTGGTCTAACAATTTGATAGGCGAGCCCTGGAGGTCCAGGTTTTCTTGAACTGGAGAGTCAGTAGGGAGGCTCTGGCTGACCGTTTCTGGTAGGCCCACCCCAGAGTCAGACCATGTGGCAGAGTTAGCACAGCGGTCAGTGAAGGGTTGCTGATCCAATTGATCAGGAGTCTCCTGATGCAGTTCTGTGTCATTGTGGTCCTCCTCAGACTCGAACTCGATTGTTTGTTGGTGGCACTGGTAGGGAATATGTGAGCTAGCTTGTGTGCGAGCTTGAACACTCGGTGAGGGGCCATTTTCTCTGAGGTTGCTTTGTGACTGTTCTGGGATTCTTTTTCGTATCTGGTCTATATGCCGTCTAAACTGTCGACCCCCCTCCACCCCTGGAATCCATAAGTGTCCCGGACTGTAGTTCCTGGCCCAAACCAAGTCACCAGGTTGTAGTCCCCTTGGGGGTTTGGGTTGAGCAGCTACTCTGTCTGGGTGGAGTCTGTCCAATTTGGTGATAAGTTGTCTGCCCCAAGGGAGTTCCGCAGGACTCGTTCCAGTAGCAGTACATGGTGTGGAGTGTTGACACAATAAGAAGTCTGCTAACCTATGGTGCCAGTTGCCAACGATGATGCGCCTGAGTGTGTCCTTGATTGTTCTCACCAACCTTTCTACTTGCCCATTAGACGGGTGGAAGGGCACGGATGTGGCGTATCTAATCATGTTTGCTCTCAGGAAAGCCTGAAAATCAGCAACAGTAAATTGAGCCCCATTATCTGATACCAAAACGTCAGGAAGCCCATGTGTGGCAAAAAGTCTCCTTAGCACTTGGATTGTTCTGGCTGTGGTCATGTTTGGGACTGGCACCACCTCCAGCCACTTTGAGTGGCTATCTACTACTATTAGGAAAAGCTGTCCTTGGAATATACCAGCGTAGTCTATGTGTACCCTGTGTGTTACCTCCCATTTGTGGACAGGCGCTTGCGGCATCTCAGGTCTGGACCTGTGACAAGTGTAGCATCCATATACCTGCTCATCTACTGCCTTATCTAACCCTGGCCACCAAAGGTAGCTCCTTGCTAACGCCTTCATGCAAACTATGCCAGGGTGCCCTTCATGTAGAGACTGCAGAACTCTCTCTCAATGTTGAGGGTATAATGATCCTACTACCCCACAGCAGGCATCCTTTATGGGTGGACAATTTGTGTCTCCTTAGAAAATAAGCTTGGAATTCGGGGCCTGGACTTCTATCCTCCTACCCTGTGAATACCCAAGACAGAACTCTGCTCAGGATCTTATCTGAAGCTGTCCCAGCAGCTATGTCCCCTGCATGGAGAGGGCATTCTGGTAACTCTTGGATTGCCAGTATCTGTGCAGCAGGTGCCGGATCTGCCTTGATGTTTGCTAGGGGTAGCCTACTTAGGCCATCCGCATGGCCCATTTCTTTCCCAGGCTTATGAATCATTTTAAAAGTGTAAGCTGACAAGAATATGGACCACCTGAGCATCCTTGGGGAGAGTATGTGGGGGGTTTGTCAGTGGTGAATAAACCTAATAGAGGCTTATGGTCCATAAACACTGTGAATTTCCTACCATACAGATAGTGGTGGAATTTCTTGACCCCAGCCACTATTGCCAGGGCTTCCTTGTCTATCTGTGCATAGTTCCTCTCCGCCCCTGATAATGTTCTGGAGTAATAGGCAGTAATAGGAAACCTGTTCGCTGTTTTCCTCCAGATGGCTTAACACTGCTCCCACTCCATAGGGTGAAGCATTGCAAGCAATGCAGATGAGCTTCGTTTCAATGTAATGGGTAACTGTGGATTTGTTAGATAATAAGGTCCTGGAAGCTTTTTTCATGGACATTGGTTCATTTCCAAGTGGCTTTTTTATCAAGAATCCTATGCAAGGATTCAGCTATGGCAGCTTTGTGAGGTACGTAAGAATGGTAGAAATTTAATAACCTCAGAAAAGCTTGCAGTTCAGCTTTGTTTTTGGGAGTGGGGGCCATCTTAATTGCCTTCAGTTTTGATTCTGCGGGGTGAATCCCACTGGCATCGATTCTGAACCCCCAAAATTCTGTAGATGCAACCCCTATACTGCATTTGTTCCTTTTTAGCTTGAGACCTGCAGCACGAAGCCTATTTAAAACTGCCCTAAGTCTGTCTGCTAGCACTTACTCTGTTTCCCCTGCAATGAGGACATCATCAAAATAAAGGCATACACCTTGGATGCCTTTAAATCCCAGGTGCCACACTTACGCCAAATTGCAGGCTGTTGACTCTGAAGGCTCCCCTATGAGTTACAATTGTTTGGGCTGCTGCTGTATCCATAGTAACCAGCAGCTGCTGATACGCCTGTGCGAGGTCTAGTTTAGCAAAGATGGCGCCACCTTGGAGGGAAGCAAGAACATGGCTGACTGTGCAGACCAGGTAAGCGTGCTGGTTGAGGGCCTTATTTAGGGTGCACTTATAATCCACGCAGATACGGATTTCCCTGTTAGCTTTGAGGGGGGTGACAATTGGGGTCTCCCAGTCCCCCCTTCTACCGGCTGCAGGACCCCCTATTCAACTAATTTGTCTAGTTCTCTTTCAATTTTATGTTTGAGTGCGAAGGGAACTCTCCTGGGTTTAATTCTAATGGGTAAGACACTGGGGTTTAATTTAAATGAAATGGGGGGCCTGTATACCTTCCGAGCTTATCATCGAAAACGTCTGCAAACTCTTTGCAGACAGATTCGATGTTTCCCTGTGTTCTATGGATGCCTGAAATTACAATGCCCAATGCCTCAAACCAGTCCAACCCAACTAAGCTGGTTCTATGACCTTCGACTACAATGCCCCTGAAATCTTTTAAACCGTACAGAAAGGGTAGCCTCCCCCTTGCTTTTTACCTGGGCGTTTTGGAAGTCAGTTAAAATAATACTGGAGGGCCTCAATTTGACCCATTGCTTATTTCGGCCGCAAACATGTTTAAAAGTCTCGTAAGAGATAATTGAGACTGCAGAGCTGGAGTCTAGCTCCATTTTACAAGGAATGCCTTGTAATTGGACTTCCAGTTTTAATTTAGGTTTAAGTGGGTGGTGGGCCCCGGTTTGGCAGATGGCCCTCCGGCTTTCGAAAACCCCCACACTGATCGGGCTCTGGGCCCCGGTACCTCTCCTCGACAGATTCTCCGGCTGTTGTTTGTGTAGGCCCTCTCGGAACCGGCTACGGCAGACCACCGCGATGTGGCCCGATTTTCCTCAGGCCTGACACGTGGCCGACCAGAATTTGCAGTTCACCCTTGCGTGGTTGCTGCCGCACCCTCTGCATTTTGGAAAGGGAGCTGCCTTCTGCTGGTTCTCCCTGTTCTCGCATCCTCTCTTTCATTGCTCTGGTTTTTTCCGAATCTGGTCGATTTTGGTTCCCTCTTCTTCTGCGATCTCACTGTAAGTAGTGTCTTCGTAGTGAATTGATTCTTCTGATTTGCTGAGTATTGGCATCTGTACCACCTGCACCGCACCTCCGGCCGCCTCGTCGGCCATGATTTCATCCTGTGCGTCTTGCAGTGTTAGGTTGGGCATAGCAAAGAGTTTCTGTTAAAGTCTCTTGTCTCTTAGGCCGCACACAAGCCTGTCTTGTAGGCGCTCGTCTAGGTTGGTAAACCTGCAGAGACAGGCAGCCTGTCGCAAGGCCATGATAAATTCAGATGTGGTTTCACCTGGCCGTTGCACCCTCTGGTTGAACTGGAACCGCCAGGCCATCTCGGACATTCTGGGCTTGAAGTGCCCATTCAGCTTCTGCTTGAGTTCGGTGAATGAAACGGTTTCGATCAGTGTAGGGGCGAATAGACTTTCAGCCAAATTGAATGTTGCCGACCCCTTATGCAAAGCAAGGTCGCCACTTTTAGGCTGTCCTCAGCAATCTGGTTCGCCCAGAGATAGTTTTTGACTTGCCCGAGGTGAGATGGCCACTGTTCGGGGTGGCGGATGTCAAATTCTCTGGGCTGGCCGACCTTAGGCATCTTCTTCCTTGTATAATTAGATCCTGCTCCGCAGACTCAGATGTGTGATTCTGAGTACGTGGCTGCTAGCGTGGTGACTAGCCAGCCGTAGGGGGGGGGAAAGATGCCTCTTTCCTCCAGCACATGAAGCCGACCCCTTGTGAATTCAGCTTTTTGAGGCAAAGCAGTATCCTACCTTCGTCGCCACTATTGTCTAGTGGGTTCTGGAGAGTATAAACTGGGCAACCAGCTACGTGACTTTCACCCTTTCAATCCCAAGAAAAAAGCTGTATGGACTAGTCCCCAGTGCTGTCAGCAGTCAAGGTGCCTCTATGGCACAAACAAAACCCATGAAGAACTCATTTTACAGAATTTCCCATTCTTCCTGGACAAATTTCTCCTTTACGATTTCAGGTCATTGGAGACAATGTACCTGTTCATCAAACTCTGCTCTCCTATGGTCCACCTCACAGGTCCTGTCCTTTTCAGTTATCGCTCCTTTGAATATTATGAATGCAAAGATCAATGGTGATCCTCATGGTGTCAGTCCCTTTTGCTTCATAACCAAGCATTCTTTGGAGTCTGTTACAAAATATGACATTTCATCTCTTTCTCCGGGCTCTCTAGGATGTGTCAAGCCCTGCAGGGTGAACAAAATACTGTGCTTGATCAGCTTCTGATGGAATGCAACATGAATCCAGCACTTTGTGAGCATCTCTCCATTGTCACTCGTACTTTTGAGAACCGACGGGCAACTGTCCATGAAGATGCAATGCTCTTCAACAATAAAGTCTTCTCCATTGAGCCTCAGGTGAGAAATACCATATGACCTGAGGGGGAGGAAATAGGGAATATGCTTTTTATGTAGAGCAGGGCCTTCATTAGTGATCTGAGGGCTCAGATGTGAAACTTGAAGGAGAAGCATTCTTCAGATTGGGGGAGGGGGCTATGTGAAGCACAAGGGAAATCAGGAGATTCAGGCAGTTCAAATGTGTATAAAGATTTACTGTAAGCTTAAGCTCTCTACAAGAATCTGAACTGCTAATGGTTAAGGGAAATCAGCAGGAGTTAAGAATAGAAAGGAATTCAAGGTGGGCTTGATTTAGATCTCTTGTGGGCACAAAGGGACTCATGACTGATGATGCATTTGACCCCCTCCTTCAGGCCCAGCCCATTCATCTCCTACAGGCTGGTCCTTTTCATCTAATATAAACCCATTGCTTTAGTTTAGAAAGGGTTTAAGTTTCCTTACAGTAACAGACTAAGCTCCAGAGTGCTTTTGGTTCCATTGTCATAATTGGGAGTCCAAATGATTTATGGCACATGATCTTTTAATTAGCTTAGCTGTGATAATGCCCTCTTCCTTTTCAATTAATTAAAGACTGTTTTTAATGGGCTAGTTAGATTGCTGACAATGGCTGACCAAGATGATTACATTTTGCCAATACTCTGCTGCTTCTTTTATTTGATTGCTTAACATTCTTAATATTATATTTTGTTAGTTTCTAAACTCTTGATGCACTTTTGTACATTTAGAGATAAGTCTACTTATCCACTGAATGTTATTAAAAGCATTCTCTATACCATAGAAATCCAGGTTCATTGTGCTGGTCTAATTGTCTTGCTTGCAAATTGTAGAGCCACAGATTCCAACAATGCAATTTTAAAAATAAATTTTAAAAATCAGTAAATAAAATTATTTCCCAAAGCCCTGGAAAGTGTATGATTATGTAGTTCTGATTTTCCAAGAGAAATTTTACCTTTATTTAACTTTACAACTAAGGCAAGATACATTAAAAAAATAACCAGCTTGGAGTTTATGATCTGCTTGACCCCCAAAGTTCAGGGCTCCTTAAGGAGGTTTTCATAGGATTAAGAATGTGATGTTTTATGTTAAGAAAATACTGCATTTTATACCAAGCTCGATAGTGAACTTGTGTTCACAAACAGCAGCATCCAGCAATGTGGCCTTGACAGCATCATCTTTGTCTAAACCAGGTATTTCAGTCTTGGTGGTAAGAGGGTTTTTTTATTATTGTCCACAAGAGGTATGTCTTGGGATTAGAGCTATCCATTCTCAGTTTATTTTCTTTGAATGCTTTCCTTTTCTCTCAAGGCTGAGATTCATAAACTCTGGTCAAAAGGGGCAGTAAATTATCTTAGCTTTCTGGAGAGGAAGGTTGGGTTCCACTCCCACCATAGCAGACACTCTGAAATGGGGCAAAGAGAACTATTACCTTTTCAGCCTCTCAGGCTTCTGTGCTTTCATTCATAGCCACCAGATAGTTCTAGACAGTGACTGTGGTAACCCTTTTACTCCATCCTGCAGGGACTAAAGTCAGAGGGCCTTTCATTTTTTTCAGATAGAAATGCCAGCACAAGCACTACTAATTCCTCTGCTACAGGAACTCTCTTTTTAAATTTGGTTTTGCCAGAGAAAGTATTAATGCCACTGTTTCTACTGTAACACAGCATGCATTTTTAATGGGCTAGTTAGATTGCTGACAATGGCTGACCAAGATGATTACATTTTGCCAATACTCTGCTGCTTCTTTTATTTGATTGCTTAACATTCTTAATATTATATTTTGTTAGTTTCTAAACTCTTGATGCACTTTTGTACATTTAGAGATAAGTCTACTTATCCACTGAATGTTATTAAAAGCATTCTCTATACCATAGAAATCCAGGTTCATTGTGCTGGTCTAATTGTCTTGCTTGCAAATTGTAGAGCCACAGATTCCAACAATGCAATTTTAAAAATAAATTTTAAAAATCAGTAAATAAAATTTTAAACTAGTGCCCTGATGCTCACAAGAGAATCTTTGGAGATAGCGGACTCTCCTTTGCTAGAAGCATTTAAAGAGAGACTGGATGGCCATCTAGCTACAGTATATGTCAGTCAGGGATGCTCTAGCAGGCAATTCCTATGCTGGGAAAAGATTTGGATGAGTTCCCCAATGCTTCTTCCAAATTTCACATCCCATGATTCTGTGATTCCCCCCCCCCCAAGAAATGTACAAAGTCATGTGGTCAAGACTTTATTTTACTAACTTTATATTTAACTACAACTCTGGAATCATTGTTACTGTCAGAACCCAACCCGATTCACATTTTAGGAAAGAAAAACACCCTAAACCCTAACCCTAACCCAAGCAGAAACTTTTACTAAAACATAAATGACAGTGGATAGGATAGACAGGATCTGTAAACTGTCTTACAGATCGATACTTTCAAAGTGTCCCCGAGTAAAAACCCCACCCCTCAGTCCATTTGGTTAGTCCTGGATCAGTCAGGTTTAGGTGTCAATATCCTCGTGGGAAAAGAGAACCACCAGTACATTTACAAAATTATTACTTTTTCCCCTTCACATTCCATTCAGAGATACAAAGCAGAATTCCCCCCCCCCCCTTTCTTTGTTCTTCGTAGTTCAGAGGGTTTCCTCCCTGGTCTTTTGTGATGGCTTCCAGGCAGGCTGAATAAACAAACATTGCATCTAGGGGATAAAGAGGAGTAATTAACAACCCTGTCTTCTCTTTCCCTCCTTGGGGATGGCAGAATTCAGTAAATGGGGTGAGATTTGGGTTTTGCACAGATAGAGAGTTAGAAATGAAATATAAATGGATTCTGACATTCTGCCCTCCTTAAAAAAAAGAGAAGTCTACCTGTAGAGGAAACAAAATATAAATGTTAGCCCGGTTTATTAGGATATTCTGTATGAAACTTCTTAAGCAACTTAGGTGCTCTAATGTGATGTTTATTGAGCCACTCATTTTCTGAGGAGGGGAAGTGTTTCCAAGCTACCAAGTATTCAATTGCTCCATGGTGTTTCCTAGAATCCAGGATTTCTTTTATCTCGAAGTGTTGTTCTCCTTCAACCATGATGGGAGGTGGTGTGTGTGTGGGGGGATTTGTTCGTAGGGGTAACTGTTGTTCTCTTTTTAGTAAACTGCAGTGAAAAATTGGTTGTATCTGCCTAAGATTTTTGGATAATTCTAATTCTATTGTTACTGGGTTTATGATTCTTTTAATTGAAAAAGGTCCAATATATTTTGGTCTGAGTTTTTTACAGAGTTGTAGGGATTTAAGGTATTTTGTGGATAAGTATACCATCTCTCCCACTCTGAATGGTTTGGGATCGACTCTTTTTTTTTTGTCTGCTTGTGCTTTGTATGCTTGTCTAAAGCTTTCCTAATGATTGGCCAGATGTTTTGTAATTGTGCAATCCAATCCTTCAGTTATGGTATTATTGGTTTGTTTGGGGTTAGTTCTGGCATGGGTTGAAACTTTGACTGGTAGCTATTTGAAAAGGAGAGTAACCTGTGCTGGACTGGACTGCATTATTATATGCCACTTTGCAAAAGAGAGTAGGTTGGTCCAATTTGTTTGCTAGAAATTAATAAAGCATCTTAAATATTGCTCAAGTACTGAGTTCGAACGTTCAGCTGATCCTCCCATTTGAGGATGATGACTAGATGACAGTCCTTGTGTGGTTCCTAAAAGGGATAAAAATTATTTCCAAAATGCTGACGTAAATTACACCCCCCTATCAGATATGATGCGTTGCGGTGCCCCATGCAGTCTGTAAATATGCTGCCCGAAAAGTTCGCTAAGGCTTTTGTGGTGGGGGTCTTTTGGCAAGGGATGAAGTGCACCTGTTTGGAAAACAAGTCCATGACCATCCAGATTACAGTGTTCCCATTGCTTTCTGGTAATTCCACTATAAAATCCATGGCTATCTCTTTCCATGGGGCTGAGGGGTTTGCCACTGGTAGTAACAGTCCTGGCAACTTTCTTTGCAGCCTCTTAGCCATCATGTAAGTTTTGCAGCTGGCCACATAGCTTTCTGTGTCGTTTTTCATGGATGGCCACCAAAATTGCCTTTTAGTTAAGTGTAGGAGTTTTACAAACCCAAAATGTCCTGCTGATTTTGTATCATGGCACAACTGCATGAAATTGATCCTCTGGGTGGCAGGTATGTATAACTTCTCACCCACCCAGGGTAGCCCATCTTTGATTATGCACATGTGTCTATTTTTCTGGAACCATTCATCAGTTTCCAAAGACTTCCGGAATTCTATTCCAGTTTAGCTTGGGTCCTGGTGGTTACTGGTGCTGCCAGTTGATGTTTGGGCATAAGTCGTTTAGAATCAGTGGCCTGTGTGTTCATATTGGGGCATGCAAGATAATGCATCAGCCAAGAAATTCTTCCCCCCTGGTAAGTGAAATGGAATCGGTGAAAATGTTGAGACCAGCAGGCTTGCTTAGGAGTTAGTTTCCTGGGTGTTTTTAGTGCTTCCAAATTTTTGTGGTCTGTCCAGACCTTCAAGGAAATGGCGCCATGTAAGTAATGACCACCTCACAGCGTACAACTCCTTTTCTCACACGGCCCAATGTTGTTCTGTTTCCGTGAGTTACCTGGACGTATATGCACATGGTTGCAATACCCCCTCATCATTTTCCTGTAATAATACAGCTCCCACCACCACATCGCTAGCATCTGTGACCATTTGAAGGGTTGACTAGGTTTAGGTTTATTCCCCCCCTTTAGTTTTTAGCAAGTTCGTAATGGGAAAGACTATTTGGGAAAATGAAGGAATGAATTGCCTGTAAAAATTTGCAATCCCTAGTAAGCTTTGTAGTTGCTTCCTAGTGCAGGGTGGTGCTCATTTTAGCACCTCTCTGACCTTTTCAACCCCCTCATGTGACTTGTGGTAATCCAAGTAGTCTGTTTTGTTTTGGTGGAATTCACAGTTAGAGAGCTTGGTGTACAATTTGGTGGCACGTAACCTCTGGAGAACTGCTCTGATCACTTTCACATATTTTGCTTTTGTCTCAGTGTAGATCAAAATGTGGTTCAAATACACCAGCACCCCCTTGTACAGATTCTCATGTAGGACCTCATTAAACAACTGTGTGAAGACAGCAGGAGCTCCCTGTAGTCCAAAAGGGAGTACCGTATTTTCCGGCGTATAAGATGACTTTTTAACGCATGAAAATCTTCTCAAAGGTTGGGGGTCGTCTTATACGCCCAGTCGCCTTATACGCCGGAAAATAGTAAATCCTCGGGAGCAGAGACGTTAGTGGAAATGGACAAATCCAGCGCTCGAGAATGGCGAAAGACGGCCTCCTCATAAATAAACCGACCAGCCCAACTGAGGCTGAGGCTCCAGCTTACCGGCATCCTAGGGCAGCAGACCCCCCCCTTCTTTTTTTTTTTTTGGAAGGGAGCGGGAGTCAAGTGCATGCCGAGCTGCCGGTGCTCGGCGAGCACAAGAGCTCAAGGGAGCACGGGAAGCCAGGCGGAGGCCGACCTGACATGTTCGCGCAGAGCTGAGCTTCACCTGACCCTGTGAGTTCGACTTCAGGGCGTGGTGCCGTGGCCAGACCTACAGCAACACCTGCCCGGGAAGGCGCAGCTCGGGAATTGCGACAGGCAGACCGCAGCGGAAAGCTGGCGCTGGGGCTTCAGCAACCCAGGGTTGCCCCTCCGCCCTGAAGTAGAAGGCGGCCTTTTGAAAAATAAATATTATAATATGTGTGGGGTTTTCCCCCTTTATTTCTTTTTCCCCTTTCTGTATACTCCAGCGATAACTTATGCAAGTGAAAGGAGGAAAAACCCCGAGTTTGCATTTTCTTGGAAAATTTTAGAAAACACAGCAAAATGCAGGGGAGGGTAAACGGGCTTCTCGATCTCAGTGCCACGCAGGGCTCCTTCTGGTTTCTAGTTACTTGGAAACTCGGGGCTTTCTTTGAGGGAATCTCAAACTTGCGGCGCAGGGCTGAGCCCGTTTCTTTCACCACCACCACCCTGCCCTCCGCCGCCCTGTTCATTAGGTAACCTACGGAAAGAACCGCCTTCTTTCAGACCTGGTGCCTTCCCGAAGTGTTGGGCCACAATGCTCGTCGCTCCTGGCCGAAACAGCCAGCGCGTGTGGCTGAAGTAGAAGGGGGGCGCCAAGGCGAGAGGAGACGAGGTTTAGGCGAGGCAGAGCAAAGCTGATCTCGAGGCCAAAAACTCTTGATAAACCTTCACCTAATTGAGAAGCAGCCCTGACTTCCTACTTACCCGTATTTTCCGGTGTATAAGACTTTAACCCATGAAAATCATCTCAAAAGTTGGGGGTCGTCTTATACGCCCAGTCGTCTTATACACTGGAAAATATGGTACTTTAAATTGGAAATAATCCAGCAGGCAATTGAACAGTTTTCCATTCATCCCCTTCCTTGTGTCTTACATGGTAATATGCTTCCTGCAAATCCAGTTTAGTAAAAAAAGATGGCCTAACATGTCCTTCATAGGGGTAGGGGGTGAACGTTCTCCACATATACCACATTTAACCCTCTATAATCCACATATAGATGAAAGGTCCCATCTTTCTTTTCCTGGAATAGGACTGAGGCTGCCCCCTGGGGTCATGCTGGTTGAATGAAACCTCGGGCTAAATTCTTATAAATGAACAGTCGCAATTCCTCTAACTCCCTGGAAGTCGTTCAGTATAGTTTTAGTTTTGGTAGCTTGGCATCTGGTAGGATTTCTATAGCAGAGTCAGTAGGTCTGTGAGGGGCGAGTTCATCTGACCCCTTCTCGCTAAACACATCTCTGAGATCTCACTATTCCTTAGATCCTTCCTTAGATCCTTCCCTTGCATGGCAGCTCCTAGCTCACACCATGGGGTGGTGTGTCTGGAATTTTAACAGTCCTCTCCTTGAATTCACATAAAGGTTCCACTTTTTTAGCCAGCCTAGCCCTGAGACTAGGGGTCTTTCCATCCCGGGCACTACTATGAACCTCAGGACATCCGAATGGGCCCCCATCTGCATTCCTATGGGCTCGGTGGCAAAAGTTGCCAGGATACCTCCTGTGACAGGCCCATCTAGTTGGCAGAATGCAATTGGGACTTTTAAGTCTTCTCAGTCGGATTCCCAGTTTCTTGACCAGTGCTGGATTTACCAAGCACCTGGTGCAGCCCGAGTCTAATAGGACCCTTAAACTGGCCTTCAACCCTGACCTAGAGAAGCTCAGTTCTATGAGGATGGTCACTGGTGTAACCGGGCCACTTACCAGGGGATCATCATCAGAGTCAGCATCTGTCAACTCCTGGTCATCATCTGTTTGGGTCAGAGTTCCCTCAGCCTTTTTGGCTGATGGGGTGAACTTCACGACCTCCATCCCCTTCAGTGCCATTTTTCTGACCCATGGCTGCACTTTGGTGGTTTTCCCCACAGGGGTTGGGTTTGCCTTCTTGGCTGAACAGCCAATCTTACATTCTGCGGCTTGGTGCACTTGCTGGCCACATCTAAAACAGGCTGTAGATTGGATTTGTGAAGCCGGGGGCTTAGTTGCTTCCCTTTTCTCTGTGGGTGATCTTTCCCATGACCTTGCCACGTGGTACTCGTTCTGTGCTGCAAGGGGGCCAATACAACACAGGCATTGTACATATTGTTGTTTAGCCCATCTTTAAAACTGCTATGAGGATGTCCTCTGGCCAGTCAAGTTGGCATGCCAGGTCATGAAATTCCTCAGTGTACTCTGCTATGGATCTGCAGCCTAACTGCATGGTCTTTATGAGGTCTTGCTTTTTGATCAGCCAGCACTGTCACGAACCAAGTCTAAGAAAAACAAGAAAGGTAGGTCAGGAAGGTCAATTGCTCTTTGCTGCATCATTTGGTTTAAAAAGTTTCTTTTGGCACTCTTTTCAGCCCCTTTTGCTATCCAGAATAATATTGGTAATATTTGCGTATTTCAGAGTTTTAGAAAGCGGAGCTGCAAGACAAGACTTTCTTGAGCTTTCTTATTCATTGTATTTATTCTGTTTTTTCTCTAGGAGGGAGATGTTTGGCCCAATTCTACAACTGAAATCAGTGTGATGTTCAGGCCGCAAGAAGCCGGGATGTATCTTCAGACGGTCTACTGTGATATTACAGGTATAACCTTAAATATATATTCCTATTTTAGGATTTGGGTGATTTCAGTTTTCTAGTCTTGTGAAAGCTGGTCTTGATATCCTGATCTTCAATTACATGAACACAGGAATCTCTTTCATCATAATTAAGCAGAAGCTTATGGCAGGGGTCTTGAACTTTGGCTGCTTTAAGATTTGTGGACTTCAACTCCTAGAATTCCCCAGCCAGCATGCACTGGCTGAGGAATTCTGGGAGTTGAAGTCCACAAATCTTAAAGTTGCCAAGTCTGGCCTATGGCATAGGATGACGTGTGTCATCTGCTCTTCTGAACAAAAGAAAAGCCAGTGGCATTTTTCATTCTCCTTTACTGAGAATCAAGCTGTCACTGTCTTGTGTTTGTATGTAAAGTTTCCTAACTTTTTTTTAGCAGACATTAAAGCTGGTAAAATCCCTTTTTATGGATCAATTTCATCTGAGATACACAAGTCTTTCCAAGATGGAAGCTTTACCAGAGTGTCTGTATGGATTCCCAAAGATCAGTTAAGAGTCTGTTCTATTATGCCTGAGTGGAATGCCATCAGTTGCCATACATCATATCTTATTGCCATTTGCCTAGCTGTAATTTGCGCAATAGCTACTAGACACTGCACCGTTTGGTTTTGGTATGTGAATAACTCTTTTCTGACCTGGATTTATGGTAAGGAATTGCTCAAGAAATTTCTAAAGCACTTGAATAATGTTCATTCAAATATTCAATTTACAATGAAAGAGGAGAAGAATGGCCAACTTGCTTTTTGCGACATTTTAATCATTAAAAGAAGGAAAGAAACAATAATTGGGGCATACAGTATTCCAGGAATCAATATATACAGATCACTGTTTCAGTAATATAATGATATGTGGAAACATCCTTGGGAGACAGGAAGAAGAGCTGTAGAGTAGACGATCCTCATGTAAGAGGAATTTTAGTCCCCAGAAGCAAAAGAGGTATAGAGCAAGTCTCAGAAGGGATACTCCCTAGTTTTCTGGGAAGTATTTTATTTATTTATTAAATTTATATGCCTTAAATTTACAATTAAAAGTAAAGGAGGGAAGAAATTGATTCAGACTTCCATGATTCTCTTACTTGACTTACAACCATTTGTTCAGCGACTGTTCAAAATTATGAAGGTGCTAACTTATGGACTTAGGATCAGTACATGAAGTTACAGCTGTTGCAGCTCCCCATGGTCATGTAATCAAAATTCAGATGCTCAGCAGCCAGTCCACACTTAAAATGGCAGGTGTGTTCCAACTCCCTCACCTGCCTATCTCTCCCCCCCATCTCTTCTCTTTGGCTGCCCCTTATTCTGTCTTGTGGTGTGCAAGCTGTCCCAGTCCAGTGCAAGCTGAGGTCATCCTCACCATTCTGCACTCTGAGACTCCTGCCACCCTGTGCTTTGTTGTCCCAGCTTGCAAGATTGATGTCATTTTTCCCAGGTGTACCAGACAGAAAAAAGACCAAATGAGCTACTTCTGCTTTCTTATAAACGTACATTAACAGAATCTTGCAAGTCTGAAAATACAAACTCCCGTTGTTTCCTTTACAGCCTGAGGAGTGAGAGTTGGATTGTACACTCTCTTATCTGATCATTCCCTATGCATCCCTTTGTCCATTTCTTGGGTCTTTCTTACGTATACTGGCTTAGTGAAAAATTATATCAAAGCACTTTTGTCCAAAAAAATGATAAAAATAAAAGCAGAAAAATGAGAAAAAAGACTATACCCTTGATCACTTTAATCATTTCTTACATCTTCTCTTAATTAAGATTTTTGCAAATAAATCTTGGATTCGATTCACTTTCTTTTTGTTATTGCTGTCTTCTTTTGTGATCTTGAAAGAAACTTTAACTTGCTGCACAGAATCTTTACCACAGAGAAAATCTCTCTTTATGTGTAAATTAATTACTTCCCAAAATAATTAAGAAATAAGAGATGAGCTTGGCAAAGGTTAAAAGTCCATATTTGCTCAATGCAGTTCAGAACATAGATAGAATTCCAGGATTCCATGGCTCAGTTCTGAGTCAACTGCAAAAGTTTTCTAGTTTGGAAGGAATTGCCATGTGAAGTACATGTAGTTAAACTCACAATCTCCCTTTGATTAGGGAGATTATTCTGGCTGCAATCCATCTACCACCCAACAGTAAGATAAGGTGAGGTGAGATAAAGAACCATTTTAAAAATCCAACTCCCCGGTTCTTTATTTGTAAAAAGGAGGACATATTGATCTCCGGGACAGAAAGTATATAAACCACAGAGAGATGGCAATGGGTCCTTGCCATGGATTGACTGACACAGCTGAGCAACCAGGGGCCATGACAATCAGTGACACAGAGGGGCAGATCGGACCAGCTATGAGATCAAAGCGAACTAGCATGACTGATGCTGCAAATGTGATCAGGAGGCCACCAACTAGATCAACTGTACGAAGTGGTAATAACGTACCAGACCGTAATAGGGAGAGTGACTGAGGGATAATGCTTGACAGTTTGACATCATGGGACAAGTGCACACAGCCTAGGAAGCAGTGCGATGAGGGCTATGCATACATCAACCAACACAGCAGAGCTGCATCCAATTACAGGCGGGCTGTAATAGAACCGACGGATCTATTACACATTCGATGGCTAAATTATTAAAGGGCTATAAAAACAATCTCTAATGTTGGTTTACTGTGACAATATTAGCAGCAGCTAACGAAAGCTCAGTGCAAAATATACTTTCTGTCCCACAGATGTACACATATACCTACACCCACACATATATATGCATATATATTAATATTAATCATTGTCCATCTTGAATACATAATGGAAGGAGTAAGCTTTAGAGTTCACAAGGTTAAAGCATAAAATTGGAAATCCCAATATTAAAAGAAAAGTTCAATTTTTGTCAGAACCCACTCCAATCCACATCTTAAGAAAGAAAGACTCTTGGAGGTAAGATTGTCCAAGCAGGAACTTTTACTAAGATATAGATGATAGAAGGTATAATAGACAGGATCTGAAAAATCCCCTCACAGATCAATATTTTTAAAGCGTCCCCGAGCAAAACCCCACCTCTCAGTCCATTTGGTCAGTTCCGGATCAGTCAAGTTTCAGGTGGCAAGCCCCTCGTGGGAAAGGGAGAACCATCAGTCCATTCGTAGCACAATCACTTCCTCCCTTTCACATTCCATCCAGAGAAACAAACCAGAATCCCCCCACCCCCTTTCTTAGTTGCTCGTAAGATCAGAGAATGCCTCTCATAGATCTTATTGTGATGGGTAACAGGCAGGCTAGATAAACAAAAAGTTACATCTAAGGAGAGGAAATGGAGGCAATAAACTCCCAGCTTTATTTCCTTTCCTCCTTGGGAATGGCAGAATCCAAGGGGGGGGGGGGTAAGATTTGGGTTTGCACAGTTAGAAATGAAACATAAATGGATTCTGACAATTTTACTTTGACTGGCTCAAATTAGTCACCACCTATTATAAAACTATACGCAGCTTTCAGGTTCCAGGTGACCTGTTGTGGCTCATTAGATGCGTCTGCTAGCAGCTTTGCAAGCAGAGACAGCACAGTGGTAGGGTTGCCAGCTAGAAGATGGTTTGGCTGGCAGATTTTTTTCCAGAGGAAGCAGATATCAGACATTGCTCACGTGCTCCAGAAAAGTTGCTTCTCACAAGGAGACAACAGGAATTAAATTTTTGTCAATGTGGTCAGAGAGGCTTGGGAGAAAATTCCACTAGTTCCCTACTGAACCTCCATCTTGAATCCTCCCAGTTATCCAGCTTTGACAGCTTCCTAAGCAAAGTGCCCACCAGAATTTGTGTCAGAGGGATGGGAAAAACCCTCCTTCATTCCAAAAGGCACTAACTGTGTTCATGCTCAACCTCCTGACATCTCAGATGAACCCTAATTGTGAAAAATTTAAGAAAAAAGGGCTGAAGCTCACATGTCAGAGTCCTGCTCTATTCGTTGCTAGTCATTAACTCAGTTTATCTCAGATCACTTCTCAAGATGAAGCCCCATCATTCATTTCCATTGACACGAATGATAATCGAACTTTGTTCATATCAGAGCAGTTTTATCTGCTAAATATTGAAAGAATCCTTCCTGACTACTTTTCAGATGTTCTTAGTTATCGTTTCACCCCACCTAAAAGTTGCCTTTAAAAGGGCCACTTGACATCATTGAACAGATTTAGTAAAGGCAGCAAAATAGTTCCTTTTTGCTGCCTGAATCACTACTTCATGGCTTAAACAGGAGCCTTTAAAGATGTCCAGTTAGGCTTGAGAGACTCTGTGTGTTTATGTGTGTGTGTGAGTGTGTATGTGTGTGTGTGTGTGTGTGTGTGTGTGTAGATCCACTACCAGAAATGGTAGTGGATCTACAAGAGCAGAGGGGCCGTTCCAATGCATTCTATATCAACTCTACAATGAGCCTGGCTGCAGCCATCTTTCTCTTCATTCTAGGTTGCCACACAGGACGGAGGGAGGGGGGACTTGGCCAGGTGCTTCACTAGTCATAATAATCTGAGTCCTTCGGGAAAGGGTGGTATATAAATCTAATAAAATAAATAAATAAAAATAAATCTTCTGTCCAAGTTCATCTATTCCTCCCACAATCAGGGACTGGACATTGTATTAGAAAGCCCGCCAAATGAATGTATTGGGAAATGTAGTAATGGCATAGTTTTGTGGGTAGGACATTATACTTTGTAACTGGGAAATTTTAGTGGGAATTTCAGAGGGTTTCACTTTTGATCGTGCCGATACTTTGTAACTAATAAACATGTTCTTTGAGGAATTTTCAAGCCTCTGAGTTCTGCTTTATTCATCTCTCTCAGTCAGAACCATGACATTAAACCAAATTTTTGTTTTCTCGGGGTGCTGGCCCCTGATTGCCTACCCATCTTTTGGAAGAGCGTTGAAGACTTGGCGAACATTTGAAGATGGAGCCATTGCTGGCTGCAATGGAATTCCAGCTTTTGGAACACAAGCAGCTGCTCCAGCCACCTGCATCATTGACAAGGGCTCAGCCAAAGTTTAGGTTGATCCAACCTGGGAAGCTAGTACCCCAGGGGGGAACTACAATTCTGGTGGCCGCTGAAGAGGAACTCCTGTAGCTGCCTTCCCAGGGGTTTTCGTCCACGGCATACCAGAAGGGAAAGGCATCAATTGGAGGGGATGACTCTGGAGATTGGAAGTTCCAGTCTGCAATTCACAGCCCCTTGCTTGAACAGCCGAAAGAGATGTTCAGCAGGCTGGAGGTAAAAAAATGGTTCCCATCACCAAGGATGTATGCGCCATGGGGGGAATGCCAAGGGCTACCCATCTCTTACCCCCCTCTCATCGGAGTCCCAGCCTGACTGCTAGAGCCCGTACTGCCTCACTTGTTCTCCTGCCAGTTGTGATGTCAAGCCCTGCATCCCAGCCAAGCCCACTATTGCGGCCTCAGGCTGCCAGTCCAGGAGCCTGGCCAAGGGAAGTCCAGAGAGTGGTTCAGCCATGTCTCCAAGACCAATAAGTGGCCCAGCAGCAAGTGCAAGTGGCCCCACTGAGGTTTGGACTGCCTCCCATCAAGCCCACCTTTGATGGGGACCACGAGAAGCTTCCTAAATCAAGTGTGGACTCATCTAGATTGCTCTGCTTATGCCTACTTGGATGATGCCATGATGACGAATGCTGTGGATGCCAATCTAGAGGGAGAAGCAGCCAAGTGGGTGACCAACCTTCATAATGAAGGGGCTCCTGAACTGCAGGATGCTAACCTATTCATGGAGCAACTGAGACACTGTTTTGAAGACGAATCCCAGCCCCTGCTGGCCAAGAAGAGATCCATCGTTTGAAGCAAAGAGACTGCCCCACTAAGGAATACATTCAAGAATTCAGAAGAGTTGCTGATCCGCTGGGATAATGGCCAGAACAATTGCTGATCAGCTACTTCAAGCAGGAGCTAGACCGCGACTTGCTCCAAGCCTGCATCTATTGGGCCATTCCCAACCAATTGCAGGAGTGGTACAGCATGGCATTGATCCTAGATATAGAATAGGACTGCTCAGGAAAGCCAAGCACAGCTGAACCCAAGCCACTGCACATCCAAGAGAAATGCCTTTTTGGTCGACATTCCCAAACCACCACAACCACCTGTGTCCCCCAAGCACCAGCCAGGGCTCCTATCAAGTGTTACTGATGCGGTCAAATGGGTCACCATGCTGTGGAGTGCCTGGCTCCCAACCCCCAACCCAGAAGCATGCCAGTTGCCACCACAAAGCTGTAAAAATCCCCCAGAGGAAGAAGAGAGAAGATAAACTGGGCACATCAAGACCCGGTCGTCAAGGCCTCCCCTCCTACTGAGCTCAAGACAAAAGCCCAGTCCAAGCCACAGCCACAGATGCTGGCGCCCTACGACAGTGATGAGGAAGGCAAGGAGGATCCAATGGTAAGTCAGCCCATCCCACCTTTTGCCATTCCCGCCGAGATAATAGTACCCCAAACTGGGGCCCAAATAGACTCAGATTGCACCAGGTGCCTAATACATCTGCCCACAGTGCTCAAGTTGGGGATTCGAGCAAGGCTGTTACACCTAGCCATGAGATTTGAACAAGCTGACAGATCCCTTATCGGCAGCACACCTGTCACACACCTGACAGAAGCAGTGTGATTGGAAATGGATCGGCACTGGGAAATCATCCGTTTTGTAGTGGTCCCAAAAATGACTGAAGCTGTGATTTTGGGTCTGGCCTGGCTCGACAAATGGCACCCACACATCTGGTGGGAGAATGGAGTGAGGAATTTAAGATTGGGAATAGGCCCCCTCCCACTTGCCACCACCAGTGATATAAAGGGCCATATCATAAATGAGGTTCAGGAGAAGCACCCTGAGACACTAAAGACTGTTGTAGAAAAGCTGCCAGGAATCCAGCTTGTCCCAACTGAATACCGTGATTTAGCCGAGGCATTTAGTGAGAAAAAGTGCAATGTCCCCCCCCCCCCCCCCCGACTGTTCTACTGTTTCACCATTGAAATCTTACCCGGGGCCAAGTTCCGAAGTCCAAAAATATACTCAATGATGCCCAGAGAGATAATAATAATAATAATAATAATAATAATAATAATAATAATAATAAT
>JAKJMR010000865.1:146689-174407 GCA_024449315.1 Daboia siamensis
TAATAATAATAATAATAATAATAATAATAATAATAATAATAATAATATTTGTATACCGTCGTTCTCCCAAAGGACTCAGGGCGGTGAACAGGGCAATATATACTAAAATACAAAGATACAAAAATTAAAAAAGATTAAACATAATGCCCAATACAAACCACAATAAATACAGTACATTAAAAGCAATAATAAAACCCAAACCCATCAGGCCAGGCCGGCTTGTTCAAACAAGTAGGTCTTTAAATCACGCCGGAAGGAGCGAAGGTCGGGTGCCATCCGGAGCTCAACCGGTAAGCGGTTCCACAAGTCTGGCGCACCCACAGAGAAGGCCCTCCCCCTGGGGGCCACCAGACAGCATTCTCTGACTGGTGGCACCCTGAGGAGGCCCTCTCTGTGGGAGCGCACTGGGCGGAGGGAAGTTAATGCCGGCCACAGGTGCTCCCTAAGGTATTCCGGACCCATGCCATGTAGGGCTTTAAAGGTCATTACCAGCACCTTGAATCTCACCCGGAAGACAACTGGAAGCCAATGCAGCTCACGGAGTAAAGGTGTAACATAGGAGTATTGGGAGACTCCCAACACGACTCTCGCGGCTGCATTCTGCACCAGTTGGAGCCTCTGGGTGGTCCTCAAGGGCAGCCCCATGTAGAGAGCGTTGCAGTAGTCTAACCGAGAGGTCACGAGCGCATGAGTGACCGTACGCAAGGCATCCCGGTCTAGATAGGGCCGCAACTGGCACACCAGGCGAACCTGGGCAAAAGCCCCCCTAGTCACAGATACTAAATGATCTTCAAAAGAAAGCTGTAAGTCTAGGAGGACTCCCAAGTTGCGAGCCCTATCTACGGGGGGTAATAGCTCACCCCCCATAGAAAGAGATGGAATATTCTGAATTTCCCGAGATGCCGGTACGCACAGCCACTCAGTCTTGTCAGGGTTGAGCCGAAGCCTGTTCCTCCCCATCCAGACCCGAACCGCCTCCAGGCAACGGGACATCACGTCGAGGGCATCACTGGGGTGGTTTGGGGTCGAAATAAAAAGCTGGGTATCATCAGCATACTTATGATACCCAACTCCAAAACCACGAATGATCTCACCCAGCGGCTTCATATAGATGTTGAACAGGAGAGGTGAGAGGACCGACCCCTGAGGAACTCCACAAACGAGAGGCCTCGAGGCCGACCTCTGCCCCCCTGCCAACACCGACTGCGAACGTCCCACGAGATAGGAGGAGAACCACTGAAGTGCCTCCCACTCCCAATCCCCTGAGACGCCGCAGCAAGATACCATGGTCGATGGTATCAAAAGCCGCTGAGAGGTCTAATATTTATTTTATTTTAATAGGACTAGGACAGAGGAATATCCCCTGTCCTGAGCCCTCCAGAGATCATTGACCAGAGCGACCAATGCCGTCTCCGTGCTGTACCCGGGCCTGAAGCCTGATTGGTATGGGTCTAGATAATCAGCTTCATCCACGAGCAGAGGGAGCTGATGCACCACCACGCTCTCAACAATCTTCGCAAGAAAGCGAAGGTTGGAGACCGGATGAAACTTGTTTAACACAGCTGGGTCCAAGGCAGGCTTCTTGAGGAGAGGTCTCACCACCGCCTCCTTCAAGACAGCGGGAAACTACCCTCACTCAAAGATGCAGATATCACCGCCTGGAGCCAGCCTCGTGTCCCCTCCCGAGCCGCATAAACCAGCCAGGAGGGGCATGGGTCCAATAAACATGTGGTGGAGCTCAGCCTCCCCATAATCCTGTCCACTTCCTCCGGAGTCACAGGATCGAACTCCTCCCAGATAACATTGACAAGACCACCCATGTCCTGATCATCAGACTCTGCCCAGTCGGAGTCCAATTTTGTCCGACAGATGTTGGCTAAACTCCTCGGCACGACCCTGCAAGGGTTCCTCCCTCACCTCCTGATTAAGGAGGGAGCGGGTCACCCTAAACAGGGCGACCGGGCGGTTATCTGCGGACGCGATGAGGGAGGCGAAGTAATTAGACCTCGCCACCCTCATTGCCGCGAGATAAGACCTGATACAGGATCTTAGTCGCAATCGGTCGGATTCAGACCGGCTGGACCTCCAACAGCTCTCTAGACCCCGTCTCCGACGCTTCATATCCCGGAGCTCCGCGGAAAACCATGGAGCCCCCTGGGATCTGCACCGGGTCAGGGGCCGCAAGGGTACAACTCAGTCGAGTGCCTTCGTGGCCTCCCTTTCCCAGGCCTCCACTAAGGCATCCGCCGAGCTGTGAGCAAAGGAGGCAGGTGGGGACCCCAGCGCTGGCTGGAACCTCTCACGGTCCATTAAGCACCTGGGGCGGAACCATCTAGTTGGCTCAACAAGCCCACGGCGGGGAGTGGCAAAACGGAAGACCAGCCGCAGGAGATGATGATCGGTCCATGACAGGGGCAAAACAATTGGGGAACCCCCACCAAGATCATCTAACCACCGTCCAGATAGAAAAACCAAATCAAGGGTGTGGCCCCCCACATGAGTCGGTCCCTGAATTACTTGCATCAGGTCCATGGCCGTCATGGAAGCCATGAACTCCCGAGCTAACTCAGATGATCCTCCTAGGAATGGCAAATTGAAGTCACCCAAAACCATAAGTTTGGGGAACTCAATCACTAGCCCCGAGAGGATATCGAGAAGCTCAGGCAGGGCTGCTGCTGTGCGACTAGGCAAAAGGTACACCAGCAGCGAGCCCAACTGAGCCCTAGGACCACATCTCAGGAGTAGGGACTCACACCCGACTATTTGGACAACGGTGGTCTCCTGTGGACATAAGGTCTCCCTAATAACTACTGCCACTCCCCCGCCCCTACCCTTAGCCCGAGGCTGGTGCAGCACCCGGAAACCTCGTGGGCAAAGATCAACCAGAGGAATACCACCCTCTGGGCCCAACCAGGTCTCCGTGATGCAAGCCAGGTCCACATGATCACCCTCAACCAGATCCTGAATGAGTGGAGCCTTGTTAGCAACGGACCTGGCGTTCAAGTACACCAGCCGGAGCTCAGGTGGCTGCACATCCTCGCTCCCAGAACCTCGGGGCGAAAACAGAGGGTCGGAGCGCCTCACTGCTTGGAGATAGCGGAGACGCACTCCCGAATGTCGATACGGCCCTCTGTTCGTACACCTGCTGCCATAACATTGTGGGAATAGGTAGTCCCACGACCCGCTCCAGAGCTCCGGAGGCAACCAACCCCAGCTCCCCCCCCCACGTGATCAATCCCGGACCTGGCCTGAACAACAGTTGGTGGACTCCCCCCCATGTCCAACCAACCACGAAATCCCTCCCCCCTCCCTAACCCCACAAAAAATTTGACTAAAAAAGTAACCAGGGGCCTCTTATTAAATTTATACCGGAGGCCCCTGTCCCTGCCCAGCCATCTCTCAGGGTCCCAACAATCGGACCCTTTATCAAGAGGCAGAGTGGAGAATGAAGCGGGTCTCACCCAGGATGGGGGGCACCCCTGAGGGCAAACAAAGCCGTGCTAGAATAACTAAGGTGCATAATAAGTATCAAATAAATCCGGCAAAGAGGCAGACCTAGATCGAAGCAGGAGGGTATTAAAACAGAAGGTGGGTGTCCAGACTGCAAACCCAGTTCCACTGCCACTAGAGCTGGGTAGACCCCGGAACAGATAAACCCCCGTCCTCTCATGACGGTCAGAACCGGGGAGCAGCATGGAACACACAACCGGGGGGGAAGGCAGTACCACCTAGAGCTCTCACCTGGAAAACCTTAACCACTCTCCCACAGTGGTTTTACACCCGGGACCTTCTGCAACTATAGAGGAAAGGACGGGGGGCGACAAGGCAAAAGAGTCAGCGAGTTCATCTACGGCTAAAAAGCCTGCAGAGTCGCAAAATGGTGAGGAAAGTTCTGGCTATAGAGTTCTTCTTCGCGTCAAGAAAGGACCAGGTGATAGTCCAACCAATAGAGGAGGAAACCAGGAAACAAACCCATAGTACTTCCACAGGGCCACAAAACTTCTAGCTGGTTTCTGGCGGCACTAAGCTGGTTTATGCCTCCTAAATGTCCAAGGCACAAGCGTCCGCTCTCCACCACCGGGCCATGGTCACCATACCAGAGCGGTCGCGGCGCTCCAACTCCCCTCGCCGCCAGCCGCCCTGAACACCAACCAGAACATCTCCGCCACTCCACCACTCCAACGCTGACGCTGCTCCAAGCCGCCACTCCATGGTACCGACCAATGCTGACACTGCTCCAAGCCGCAACTCCATGGTACCAACCAACAACCGGCCAGCACCCCACAGCACGCAGCTCCTCCAAGCAGTTGGAAAGCTCTCCTGAGCACCGCCAAGCTCCGCCGAGTTGTCCCGGGCTCCCGCAATGCCATAGTAGCACCGACAGTCAGCTGGTCGGCGGAGCGCAGCTCTCCCAAGCTCTTCCGAGCCCTCCACCAGGCCCCACCGGACTCCGCTGAGCTTCCACAGCACCAACAAACAGCTGGTCGGTGCCGTATGAAGCAGGGCTCTAACAAATTCTTCTGGGCCCTCCGCCAGGGTCCACTGGGCTTCGCTGGGCTTCCGCGGCGCCGACAATCAGCTGGTCGGCGCCGCATGGCGCGAGGCTCTATCGAGATCTTCCAGGCCTTCCAAGCCTTCCTAGGCTCCTCCAAACTCAGCCAAGGGTCGTCCGAAGGTCCAGGGCTCACGGAGCCAACAGCAAGCTGCACCGCCGCTCCGGGAACAGCCACCAGCGACTTCCTTCGTCCGCCGACCCAAGCCCCTTCACAGAAGATGGAAATGTTTCTGTGGGACTCCCAGGGTCGCAAAATTGCCGGAGCTCCTCACGGAGCTCAGCCGAGCACGTCCGCCATCTTGGGCATGCGCAAAGAAAGCTGAGAGATGAAGGAGTTAAGAGAATACATTGATAAGAATCTGGCTCGGGGTTTTATCCAACCAGCAAAATCATGTGTAGCAGCTCCTGCATTGTTCAAAGAATAAAAAGATGGGTTGCTGAGATTATGTGTAGATTTTAAAGGGTTAAATGCTGTCAGCATAGAGAACATGTACCCCCTTCACTTAATGAAGGACATGTTGGCTCACCTGGCAAAAGGGAAAGTTTTTACCAAGCTGGATTTAAGAGAAGCTTATTACTGAGTCTGGATTAAGGAGGGGGATGAATGCAAAACCGCCTTCAATTGCCCCTTGGAAACTTCCAATTTAAAGTGATACCTTTTGGACTACAAGGAGCCCCTGCTGTATTTATGCAATTAAATCAACCAAGATCGGTTGTACAAGGGGAAGTTACAATACCTCATTCAGCGGAAAGGCTATTCACTGTTAGAAGCTACAGTGGGTGAAATGTACAGATGTGAAAGCAGAATGGTTAATACAGAAATTTTACAATATTTATTTATTTTATTTATTTATTTTATTACATTTATATCTTCAGGTCCCGACGGAATGAACGGAGGTCAGGGGCAGTCCTCAACTCCACCGGCAGCTGGTTCCAAAGGGCAGGCACACCCACAGAGAAGGCCCTATCCCTGGGTGTCATCCGCCGGCAATCTCACCGGTGGCACCCTGAGAAGACCCTCCCTGTGGGAGCGCACTGGACGAAGGGAGCTTGATGCCGGCAGCAGGTGTTCCCTTAGATATCCCGGACCCAAGCCATTTAGGGCTTTATAGGTCATCACCAGCACCTTGAATCTCACCCAGAGGGCAACCGGAAGCCAATGCAGCTCGCAAAGTAGAGGTGTTACATGGGAGTATCAGGAAACCCCCATCACAACTCGCGCGGCTGCATTCTGCACCAGCTGAAGCCTCCAAGTGGTCCTCAAGGGCAGCCCCATGTAGAGAGCATTGCAGTAGTCTAAACGGGAGGTCACGAGCGCATGAGTGACTGTGCGTAGGGCATCTCGGTCCAGATAAGGTCGCAACTGGCACACCAGGCGAACCTGGGCAAAAGCCCCTCTGGTCACGGATCCTATGTGATCTTCAAAACTGAGCCGTGAATCCAGGAGGACGCCCAAGTTGCAAGCCCTATCAACGGGGGCGTAACACCTCACCCCCCATCGTTAGAGATGGAATAGTCTGGTTAACCCGATATGCTGATATGCACAGCCACTCAGTCTTGGCGGGATTGAGACGAAGCCTGTTTCTCCCCATCCAGACCTGGACCGCCTCCAGGCAACGGGACATCACGGAGAGGGCATCGCTGGGTTGGTTCGGGGTGGAAAGAAAAAGTTGGGTATCATCAGCGTACTGATGATACCCCACCCCGAAACCACGAATGATCTCACCTAGCGGCTTCATATAGATGTTGAACAGGAGAGGCGAGAGAACCGACCCCTGAGGAACTCCACAAATGAGAGGCCTCGGGGCGGATCTCTGCCCTCCTGTCAACACCGACTGCGAACGGCCCAGGAGATAGGAGGAGAACCACCGTAAAACGGTGCCTCCCACTCCCAACCCCCCTGAGATGCTGCAGTAGGATACCATGGTCGATGGTATCAAAAGCTGCTGAGAGATCTAATAGGACTAGGACAGAGGAACAACTCCTGTCCCGAGCCCTCCAGAGATCATTCACCAGCGCGACCAATGCCGTCTCTGTGCTGTATCCGGGCCTGAAGCCCAATTGGTATGGGTTCAGATAATCAGTTTCCTCCAGGAACAGAGGGAGCTGATGCGCCACCACACTCTCAACAATCTTCACCAGAAAGCGAAGGTTGGAGACTGGACGATAGTTATTTAAAACAGCCGGGTCTAGGGCAGGCTTTTTGAGGAGGGGTTTCACCACTGCCTCCTTGAAGGCGGCAGGGAAGACACCCTCCTTCAAGGAAGCAGCTATTACTGCCTGGAACCAGCCTCGTGTCTCCTCCTGGGCCGCATAAACTAGCCAGGAGGGGCACAGATCCAATAAACAGGTGGTGGTGCTCAGCCTCCCCATGATCCTGTCCACATCATCAGGGGAAACAGGATCAAACTCAGTCCAGATAACATGCTCAAGACCGTCCGATTCCTCCACGTCAGATTCTGCCCAGTCAGAGTCCAAACCGGTCCAGATCTGAGCGATTTTGTCCGCAAGATGATGACTAAACTCCTCGGCTCGTCCCTGTAAGGGATCCTCCCTCACCTCCTGATTAAGGAGGGAGCGAGTTAACCTAAACAGGGCGGCCGGGCGATTATCTGCGGACGCGATGAGGGCAGCGAAGTAATTAGACTTCGCCGTCCTTATCGCTGCAAGATAAGACCTTATAAAGGATCTTAACTGCAATCGGTCAGATTCGGATCGGCTGGACCTCCAACCGCTCTCTAGACCCCGTCTCCGACGCTTCATCTCCCAGAGCTCCACAGAGAACCATGGAGCCCAACGGGATCTGCGCCGGGTCAGAGGTCGCAAGGGTACAACACAGTCAAGTGCCCCGGCGGCCGCCCTTTCCCAGGCATCCACCAGGGCATCGACTGGGCTGTGGGTAAGGGTGATGGGTATAGACCCAAGCGCCATCTGGAACCGTTCCGGGTCCATTAGGCGCCTGGGGCGGAACCACCTGGTTGGTTCCGCAGCCCAGCGGTGGGGGGTGGCATAACGGAAGACCAGCCGCAGGAGATAATGATCTGACCATGACAGGGGAACAATGGTTGGTGAACCCCCTCCCAGATCATCCAACCACTGTCCAGACAGGAACACCAGGTCGAGAGTATGATCCCCCACATGAGTCGGGCCCTCAATAACTTGGGTGAGGCCCATGGCCGTCATGGAGGCCATGAACTCCCGAGCTAACTCAGACGACCCTCCCAGTGAAGGCAGGTTGAAGTCACCCAGAACTATAAGCCTGGGGAACTCCACCGCCAACCCTGAGAGAGTGTCGAGCAGCTCAGGCAGGGCTGTTGCCACACAGCTGGGCGCCAGGTATGTGAGCAACAAGCCCAACTGAACCCAAGGACCACATCTCAGGAGGAGGGATTCAATCCCGGCCATCTGGACAATGGTGGTCTTCCGCGGGTATAAAGTCTCCCGGACAACCACCGCCACCCCACCACCCCTACCTGAGCCCGTGGCTGGTGTAGCACACGGAAACCTGGAGGGCATAACTCCGTCAGAGGAACCCCTCCGAGCCCAACCAAGTCTCCGTAATGCACACCAGATCCGCACATTCCTCCTCAATCAAATCATGAATGAGGGGAGCCTTGTTAACGACGGATCTGGCATTAAAATAAACCAGCCTGAGCTCAGGGACCTGATCACCCTCATCCCCGGGCAAAAGGGTGCTAACCGGAGGGTCGGAGCACGCCACCGCTCGGAGACAGCGGGGGCGCGATCCCAGATGTTGATATGGCCCTCCGTGCAACCACCTGCTGCCATTCCCTATTGTCGTGGGGATTTGAAGCCCCACCCCAACATTCACAGAACCAGCAACCACATCCCCCAACCCTGTACGTCAGGACCCCTAACAGGTCCAGACTGAGTGCCGGTTAATGATTCCCTCCCCACCCTCCTCCCCCTCCCCCTCCCAAATCTTTTAAAAAAGCCGGCTAGCGCGTCTCAGCTCGTGGCCCCTATCTAAACCCAGCCACCTCTCGGAGTCCCAACAATAGACATCCTCACAAGCCTCGAGGAAATACCTAATGTGCTTTTTGTTTCCGCTACAGGAGATTCTTTCCTTTTAAGTGGGGGGGGGGGCGACTGTCAAATCTACAATGAGCCTGGCTGCAGCCATCTTTCTCTTCATTCTAGGTTGCCACACAGGACGGAGGGAGGGGGGAAACCAAGGTCATCTAGTGCTCCCGCAATCAGGGACTGGGCACTGTATTAGAAAGCCCGTCAAATGGATATATTGGAAAACATAGTGATGGCATAGTTTTGTGGGTGGGACATTATACTTTTTAACTGGGAAATTGTAGTGGAAATTTCAGACATGGTTTCACTTTTGATCGTGCCATTACCTTGTAACTAATAAACATGTTCTTTGAGGAATTTTCAAGCCTTGGAATTCTGCTTTATTCGTCTCTCTCAGTTGGAACTATGACATTCTAATCCATTGCCACATTATTCTGTTGGATATCTGGGGTCTCAACCTAATTCCCCACCAGATCTTTTAAGAAGCTCCTCAAGCATTCTCTGAAAATCATGTGGTTTCACTAGGTATCTGAAGCAAATCAATCTAAGAGAACTCTCCCCACTGGGAGTGGGGGGATTGCACAGCACGTCACCAATGGACAATCCTGCGTAGGATTTGTACCTCACATGGTACAAATCTGTATAAATGGGGCACAGTATCCTCCTCTCAGTGTGAATGCGGGGTCCCACGTCAAACTGTAGATCACATCATGACTGGCTGTAAACAGAGGGCATCTATCGGTCCAGTTTTTGATTTGTTTCATACAAACAATGCAGCACCTCAGCAGTTAGATGGCCTAGGCATTGGTATTTGAACAGAGATCTTTTTAACGTTTATATTTTATTGTGTTTTACTAATCTAGGTGGAATGTTAATATATATTGAAGTCCATGTATGACATGCCATGTGATGGATGAATGAATAAATAAATAAATAAATAAATAAATAAATAAATAAATAAATAAATAAATAAATAAATAAATAGCTAGCAAGAAGGCAATAAGAGAGTGATTTGTGCACAGCAAGGGTCAAAGCTCAATGCCTCCACTGATCTTGTTGTGTTTGTCCAGAAAGAATTGTGCCACCACTAATTTCCTAAAGATGAGTTATCATTTCTACAGGCCGAGAGACCAGACTTCCTCTGCGTATCAAGGGAGAGGCAATAGGCCCCAAGCTGTTTTTCAACTTTGATCAGCTGGACGTTGGGAAAATTTTTGTGGGATCATCTCACAGTTATGAGGTAAGTTCATTTGTTACAACGGGATCCTTGGTGCTCTCTGAGCTTGATTGTTTGCTTGCAGATGGTTCTTTACCCAATTAGGTAACATCATCAGTGCTAAGGATTGTGGGCTTTTCTCCCTGATTATATACAATAGCTTGCCCTCCCAGTGCTGGATAACTATATTGTTGTCAACTTGACTGTTTGCTTGGTATTAATCCCTGCTTATCTGGGTATTATTGGCTGCTGGAGACAACGTGTTCTCGTCTTTTTGTTTCCTTCTTTCTTTTTATTGCCTGTTTTGAATGTTGTGTAAATGTGGTTTGTCTTTTTTGTGTCTACTGAGGCTTTGTCTGAATATCAGGCTTCCGGGAATTCCCTAAAGATTTTGGATTTAGCTTGGTCTAGGATCAGTAAAGTTTTCTTTCCTCTTATAATATGTTGTTCACGTTTGAAGAGGATACTTTCAAGAAATCTAAATGAAAAATTAGAAGAATAATACTTTATTTCCCTTTTAAAGTGCTGAATTCTTTCTTTCTGTCTGTCCTTCACTCTTTTCTTTCAGGCCTTTCCTCCCCATTGAGATTAAGTATTATTTGGTCATCTTTAAACCTTTAAAGGAGCCTTGGTGGAGCGGTGGGCTAATGCCTCCTTAAGTAACACCAGCTGCCTGCAATTAGTGCAGGTTCGCATCCCACCAGGCTCAAGGTTGACTCAGCCTTCCATCCTTCCGAGGTAGGTAAAATGAGGACCCAGATTGTTGGGGGCAATAAGCTGACTTTGTAATAATGCCGCTTGGGGGGGGTCGAAAGCCCTAATAAGCAGGCATATACATAGAATGAAGGCTATTGCTAAGCACATTGGTTTGTGCTTAAATTGTAAGCCGCCCTGAGTCTTCAGAGAAGGGCAGGATATAAATGGGATTTAAAAAAAAAACCCCAACACATCATCATTATAAAATTGGCCATCCTCATTCTCCCACTGCCAAAGGCTTGCAAGTCTATCAGTAGATTTATTCATCTAATTTCTTGTCCAAATTAGATACTGTTTCAATTTAAGTGGCTCAGCAGTACAAGCAGTCCTCCTCTTCTATCCAATTCAGCCCAAAATTTTTGTTGCTAAGTAGCATGGTTGCTAAATGAGTTGTGCCCCATTTTACAATCTTTTTTGGCATGGTTGTTAAGCAAATCACTGTAGTTATTAAGTGAAACATGTGGCCGTCAAATGAATCCAGCCTTCCCCCATTGACTTTGTTTGTCAGGAGCCCCTAAGAAGGTTGCAAATGACCATCCCAGTCGATGCTGCAACCGTGGCCAAAAAAAATGCTGGTTGTCTCTGGGGATGTTGCAACAGTTGTAAGTGTGGGAACTGGTCATAAGTCACTTTTTCCAGTGTCGTCATAACTTTGAACAGTCATGAAAGGAATGGTTGTATGTGGAGGAGTACCTACATATATCATCAGTGCAAATCCATAAAAGTAAGGCATAAAATATATAATATCTAAATAAGAATGATATAAAATCCCAAATTTGCCCCCATAGCACCAAATCTCTCCATGTATTCTGAAGCAATGAGGTCTTTACAAGCTTTGGAAGGCCACGAGGGGCATCTGTCCCTCAGCAAAGGGTCTTCAGGCTCCACTGGGCTAGGGGCCGGTGATGAAAAGAAACCCAAACAATGCTCTCATGGGACATAGGCAGCTTCTGCAAAATAAATGGGTAAGGATTCAGGGATGCCCCGGTCACAGTGTTGGGCTCGGTAGCCATGCTGTACATTGCCAGAACCACCAATCACGAATGTGGGTCAGGCCAGTTCTAATGCAATCCAATGTCAGAACAGTGTTCAAGTGGATACCTTTGAACTGAGGCTTTTCATGCAGCTTAGAAGTAATGAGGGTGAAGGTTCATTCTCCGAGCTTGTGGGTTGGTTTCTGAACATTTTGTTACCAGGCTAGGTAACATCTTCAGCAGAGTTTAGGGGATGTCATTTCCTAAACTCTGCTGAAGATGTTACCTAGCCTGGTAACAAAATGTTCAGAAACCAACCCACAAGCTCGGAGAATGAACCTTCACCCTCATCCTATACTCGAGCTACAGACATTTGCCACTATTGCAAGCTTAGAACTCAGAGGCACAACTGTTGGTTCTTGAACTGCCAACTTACTTCTCCCACTCATCTTTCTCTCTTCTCTCTGCACCAGGCTATCTTATCTAACCAAGGAGCTATTGATGCTCTCTTCCACCTGATGTGGCCCTCCACTGTGCTGGGTGCCTGCTTTGCCTTTCAGCCCAGAGAAGGAATCATTGAGCCGGGTGGTCATCAGGCCATTCACATTTCCTTTGGCTCCACTGTCCTGGGCCCCTTCTCAGAAGAGTTCAAGTTCCATGTGAATGGATCTCCCCAGCCTGTGACCTTAGTGATTCGGTAAGCCCCAAGCCTCGCCTACATCGGCTAGTAGGCTGATTATTAAGGTAAACCAACTTTCAAAGAGGCATTTGCACTGTGTGGTGAGGTCTGTTAGCCATGTGCAGATTCATCTCTTCTTTGTGACAAGAAAAAAACCAAACACTTGAATGGGCCAGAATGGCAATTTTTTTCCCATAAAATGTTTCATGTGACTCATTGTCAAATTCGAAGCATGTTTTTAGGGATCCGACAATTATTGCTTCTCAGCTTGTCAATGAACTTGAGGGGAGGGAAAGAGATTAGAATGCAGATTACAAAAGATCAAGAAAGTAAACTGTTAGAACCAAGAACAGTTCACCAGGTGTCTGGCCAGACTCAGAGACACTTTTTCATAACAATATTTTTCCATCTAGTTGGGCAACATGACCTGATTGAGAAGAGGGAGAGGGAATTCTATACTTCTACTATATGGGATTGGGTGAGGTTTTGCCAGAGCTGGTATTGCTTGCATGCGTACTGAAATGATGTACTCTATAAAGTTCTACATTAAGTTTGGAAAGGCTTGAAAGTGTTTACTTGGTTAAGTTCGTCAGTCGGAACCTTGACACTCATTCTGTTGGGCATCTGGCAGGATCAATGGGTGTTTTCATTGGTTATCTCTGCTGGGGCGGCATAGTTTACTCTGTTTGTATTATTTAAAAATCTCTCTGTTTCTTACCCCAGGGGCTGTGTCATTGGACCAACTTTTCATTTCAGTGTCCCATCTCTCGATTTTGGGGATGTCTCCTTCGGTAAGCCAGTCCTCCATATTCATTGTGCTTGGGATCCTTTTCACTTTGGCCAGTTAGAGCAATGTCCATCTAATCCAAGACTTCTTTTGCAGTCCCAGCTATCCCCTTAGAGGGACCCAGGTCCTCCAGGCTAGACAAGGCAAGAAGCTTGCTTCCTACTGATAATTTGCTACCTGCTGAATAAAAAAAAGAAGCATGCCCAGATATCCCAAATGTGCTTCCATTCCCCACCATTCAGTCAGAACTAAAGAAGCTTCTTGGATGAGAAGCAAAATGTTTTCAAGTAAAAAACCAAGAAAGTCCAGCTGCCTTTTGAAAAGCACCTTTGGAACAACCATGAACTGGATGAATGACTATCTCCATAGACATGCCCAGATGTTCAGTAGGTTCACTTGGGAACTGGGCAAAGGGACAAAGTTAAGAGGGGAAAAACTACATACAACTAGCAGGGACTGCTGTCATGGCTTGCTTACTCCTTTGGAAGATGGTGTCTGCAGTGGCAAATCTTTTAAGTGACTCAAATGAATCATAAAGGCTACGATATGAGGAAAAGGCTATTATAAGCTGTAACTTGAAAAGAATTGTGGATGGAATTTTAATAGTCGAGGTAGTCCTCAACTTACAACTGTAATTAAGCCTGGCAATTTCACTCATAAGTTATGATGCTGGTAAAACAGGTCACCATGTGACTGACTTGATTTTACAATCTTTTTAAAGCAGTCATAGAGTGAACTTGGAGGTTGTAAAGTAAATATGGTGGAACCAAGTCATAAGTAGCTTTGAGGGGTGTTGTAACTTTGAATGGTGGTTAAGTGATTGGTCATAACTCAAGACTACCGGTATTGTGAATGCACTTCCATATGGTGACCTTCCCTTCTGAAGATGTAAATCTAAATCTAAGAATTTCAGTGATTTTTTTTTTCAGGGTTGGGATAAATTTTGGAGTTTAAGCAAGAAGCTCTCTTGGGAAAAGAAAGGTAGTGCTGCTGCTGCTGGGATCTCACAGCTCTGTCCAAGTATGCATTTTTTGCGAAAATGTCAGTCCCAGCTTAATTTTAGTACCTATTGATACTTTCTGGGCAGGATAGTTATAGAATTAAATTCATTATGTGTAGCTAATGGCAATTGATGGATGTGGCTTAAAACAGCCGTAGTTCAGATAAGGAAGCCCTGGAAGGCTATCTGATAGGGTTGGTTTGAATGCCATTATTGGGCTGAGGAAAGCTGATGTTACTCCTACACTCTATTTGGTCTTCCTGGTGCTGCTTGATGGACCACTTTTGCAAGATCAAGGGGGAGGAGGAGGAGGAAGATGGTCCTATTAAGGACTACTCATTGAGTATGGTTTGTCAGCCAGTTACAAATCCATCTGATGGTGATGCTATATATCCCACTTTTTTCTACCTTACCAAGAAGTAGGTTGTGATCTACTTTGTTGAATGCCTTGCTGAAGTCTAATATGTCCACAGCATTTCACTGGTTTACTAATTTAGTCACTTTAGCAAAGAATAAAATAAGATTGGTTTGGCATTATCTGTTTTTAACAAACCCGTGCTGACTTTTATTTATTACTTTACTCGTTTCTAGATGTTCATAGATCTGTTTTTTGATTATTTTTTTCAGTATCTTCCCAAATATTGATGTTAGGCTGATTGGTCTGTAGTTTCCTGGATCTGTTCTCCCCCCCCCCTTTTTTTTTGAAGATGGGAACCACATCAGCTCTTTTCCAGACCTCTGGTTGTTTCCCCAAAAATATGGTACAGTGGTTTTGATATCTGCAAACTCCTTTAGAACTCTGGGATGTAATCTGTCAGGTCCCAGTGATTTATATTCATCAAGCTCAGACAGGTGTTCTCTTACCATTTTTTTACTTATTTTAAGTTTTATTTCTAGTCTGTCTTTTACGGTTATTATGTTTTTGGTAGGTTGGGCTATAATTTATTTTTGTGTGAAGACCGATACAAAGAATGAGTTAAGCAACTCTGCTTTCTCTCTGCTGCCTGTTACTTCCTTGCCATATTGTCTCTTTAGTGGACTGACTGTTTTCTTGTTATTTAGATGTTGAAAAAAACTTTTTTTATTATCTTTTACTTTTGTTGCAAGTCTTTGTTCATTCTGAGCCTTTTGCTTTCCTGACTTTGTCTTTGCAGATTCCGGTTATCTGCTGATAATTCTGCTTTAGATATGTGTCCCTCTTTCCATTTTTTGTACTTGACCTTTTTGTCTTTGAGTTTATCAGAGAGATCTTTGTGCAGCCATGCTGGTTTCTTCTTAGATTTCTTGTTTTTCTTTTTCAGTGGTATTGTGCTGAACTGGGCTTTTATGATCATATTTTTCAGAGTTTCCTAAGCTTCTTGAATTGTTTTTCCCTTTAGGATTTTCATGCAAAGTCTCTTTCCCAAGCTCTCTCTGAGTTTGTTAAAATCAGCTCTTTTAAAGTCTAAGACTCTGGTATCATTATGTTCTATTGCTTGTTTTTGCATTATATTGAATTCCAGTATGACGTGGTCACTCTCTCCCAAGGTTCCTACAGTTTCAACTCCCTCTATCACTTCTTCTCTCTTTGAGAGAATTAAGTCCTTCTTAGTTCTCTGCCTTAGTTCCTTGTCTGTCCCTCTAGTTCCCTCCTCTACCTTTTGGACAACAAAATTGTCAGCTAGGTTGGTCAGGAACCTATTTAATTTCTCACTTGGTGCAGAATTAGTCTTCCAGTTGATGTCAGGGTAATTGAAATCTCCCACTACATTATTGTAGTGTGTTTTCTACATATATTTGTTAATTGGTTAGTAAGAAGGGGGGCATTATTGGTACATTGTTGGGCAGGGCTAGATAAAGCAGGAATCTGAGGACAGGCTGCATACAGACCTGTCAGGAATTTTGAATGTGCCTTCTGCCCTACGGATATTAAACCTTCAAACCTTCTTCAGTCAGGAAGTGCTTCTATGAAGGAAATGACTGGCCCAAAGACACCTAATGAGCTTGCTTGACCAAGGATGAACTTATAAAACACCATGCCATACCACACCGGCTCTCATATCCTTGGTTCTGTCTGTTGTCATTTTTGAGCTTTGCCTCCTAAGAGCTGCCCTTCATCCCACTATCTTAAAGGGTGCTAGCTATCAAGACCTAAAGTTGACTTTGTGTAAAGTGGGAGGGTTTGATTTGGTGACCTTGTCCTTTTCAGATCCCTCATTCAGCTCACTTACAACCTCCGTTCTTGCTTCCAGGTTTCCCTCAAACCCTGTCCTGCTGCCTCAGCAACACTTCACTGGTGCCCATGACTTTCAGCCTGCATGTCCCAGGAGATGGTAACGGAGAGCCAAGTATTAGGAGTCAGGATCAAGCCACTGACATCTCAAGGCCAATGTGGAGAAAGGCATGGTTTGCATCTGCAAAGCCCAAGGAATTTACCATCTCTCCCAGCTACGGTACCATTCGCCCACAAGGATTTCTGGACATTGAGGTACAAAGTCACTGAAGCCTTGGAACATAACTGAAATTTGAAGTACAACTACTTGTTTGTAGAACTTCATTGTGAGGTTAAGATGCAATGGAAAGTCTTCCAGAAGTCAGTCAATGGCCTTTGAAAAGGCTAAATTTTTAGTGAGTTGTTAATTATTTCCCCTGCTCTTGCAAGATTTATTTATTATTTTATTATTATTTAAATTTATACACCGCCCTATTCCCGTAGGACTCAGGGCGGTTTACAGGGAATAATTAAAATACATAACATACAAAGTTAAAATCGATTAAAACTAAGATTAAATTAAGTCCCTGAATTTAAACTAAAACCCCATTAATTAAATAATTAAAACCCCTCAGTCTGGGCCAGACAGCTCAAAAAACCAGGTTTTCAAGTCCCTGTGAAATGAATGAAGGTCAAGATCCCCAGTCTTGATAAAGCTAGTAGCAAATATGACATTTCTTCTCCTTAGGTTTATAACAAAAAAGAATACAGGTAGTCCTTGACTTAAGTCTTAAGACCATTCACTTACCATCTACTCCAAATAATTCTGATAGATAGAGCCAAATAAATCAGAACTCCAAGGCTAGAAGGTTCCTCAAAGAACATGTTTATTGGATACATAATATTGGTATGGTCAAAAGTAAAACTAAGTTTGAAATTCCCTCCAAAGAGTTACACTTTCTAATAGTGTATTATTACACTATTATAAAGTTAAACCTCTGCCCCAGTACTATGCAATCATCTATGTTCCCCAATAGAATAGTTTGGTGGGCTTTCTAACAAAACACCCAACCCTCTAACTTAACCAACAGAATGACCTTGGTTCCCATGGGACACAGAATTGTTTAGACTATCAAAGATACTCCACACCCACTCCCAAGCCATGTTCATTGTAGAGTTGACAGGTACTAAAATACAGGTAGGCCTCAACTTAAAATAGTTCATTTAGTGACCATTACAATAGCACTGAAAAAGTGACTTGTGACCATTCTTTATACTTATAACCATTGCAATATCCCCATAGTCACATAATCAAAATTCATATGCTTGGCAACTGACTCATATTTATGACAATCACAGTGTCCTGGGGTCATGTGATCCCCTTTTGCAACCTTCTGACAAGCAAAGTCAATGGGGAGGCCAGATTCACTTAATCATGTTTCTTACTTAACAATTGCAGGGATTCACTGAGCAATGGTGGCAAGAAAGGTCGTAAAAGGAGGCAAACTTAACAACTGTATCATTTAGCAAAACAAATTTTGGGCTCAATTGTGGTCATAAGTCAAGGATTACCTGTAATAGGCTTGTGATTGGTTTCCTCAAATTATGATCGCATGACCACTATTCTGCCCCTCTGGAAGTGACAGCCATTTGGCCCTTGCAGAGCCTCTGCAGTCAGGTGACTGGGAGCCTGGGTGGAAGGCGTGCTGTGACCTTCCCTTCCCTCTCACACGGTCACATGCGCAAGTGATACCTGGGGAATTGGCAGTGGCTCACATTTTCATCCCGTGCAGAAGCAGCTGAGCCAAGTACCTGTGTGAGCACTTAGCATCATAAGATAAGCATTGTATCTTATTTATTTTAATTTTTTTTTCTAAAATTAAACTACTTTTACTTTTTTTTAAAGTAAAAGAGGAAGAGTAATAATGTTTAAAATAAGTTTGGGAGTCTTCAGTTCATTCCAGTCTGCTTTTTTGTGTTTTCCAACAGCAACAGAAGACCAAATACAGAATTTTTTTTTAAAGTGAAATATACAGTGCATTTAGAAAATATTCAGACCCTTTTTACTTTTATCAGTTTTCTTATGCCACAGCCTGATTCTACAGTTGTTGAAATTCATTTTTTTCTCATTAATTTACACTCAGTATCCCATAATGACAAAATGAAAACAGAATTTTAGAAATGTCTGTAAATTTATTAAAAAGAAAAAACTGAAATATTACATTGGCATAAGTATTCAGACCCCTTGGTATTTGTTGAAGCACCTTTGGCAGTAATTAAAGTCTTGAGTCTTTTGGGGTATGACGCAACAAGCTTTGAACACCTGAATTGGGGGATTTTGTGCCATTCTTCCTTGCAAATCTCCTCAAGCTCAGTCAGGTTGGATGGGACCATTGGTGGACAGCCATTTTCAGGTCCCTCCAGAGATGTTCAATAGGACTCTGGCTAGGCCACTCTAGAACATTCATACGGTTGTCCCTAAACCACTCCTATGTTGTCTTGGCCGTCTGCTTAGGATTGTTGTCATGTTGGAAAGTGACCCTTTGGCCCAATCCTGAGGTCCTAAGCCAGGGGTGTCAAACTCGCAACGGCACATGACGTGTCACAACATATCATGACTTTTTTTGCCATTGCTGGCAATGGGGTGGGTGCGATTTTGCTACGATGCATCTGGCCCACAGGCCAGCACTTTGACACCCCTGTCCTACATGCTGTGGAACAGGTTTTCATTGAGGATATCTCCGTACTTTGTTCCATTAAGCTTTCCCTCAACCCTGACCAGTCTCCCAGGCCCTGCTGCTGGAAAACACCTCCACAGCATGATGGTGCCACCACCGTGCTTCGCTGTTGGGATGATATTGGGCAGGTGATGAGTGGTGCCTGGTCCTCCTCCAGACATAACATTTAGAATTGAGGCCAAACAGTTCAATCTTGTTTTCATCAGACCAGACAACCTTGTTCCTCACAGCAAAGTATTAGTACTGCTTTATAAAACTTTAATAAGACCATAAGAATACTGCATCCAGTTTTGGTCACCACATTACAGAAAAGGTGTTAAGATTTTGGGAAAAGTGCAAAAAGCAACTAAGATGATTAAAGGCCTGGAGACTAAAACATATGAAGAATGGCTGCAGGATTTGGGTTTGGCTGTCAGGGCCTACTTCAAGCCCACATCTTAAGAAAGCAGAACTCTTGGAAACAGTTTCTTCCAAGCAGGTGGTGGCCATTCTAGTACTGCTCTGACCTTCTTGGGCTCCATTTCAATGCCCTGTGGACATATGCGATAACCCAAGTAGTCTATTCTTTCCTGTTGGAATTCGTATTTTGATAATTTGACATATAATTTAAAACCGCTCTGACTGGGTTGATAAGTTCCTCTTTGGATTTGGTGAAGATGAGGATGTCATCTAAATAAACCTGGACTCCCTTAAATAGGTACTCCCTTAGCACCTCGTTGATTAATTGCATAAATACTGTGGGGTCCCCTTGTAGTCCAAATGGCAAAACTTTGAATTGGTAGCACCCCATTGGACAATTAAATGCGGTTTTCCATTCATCCCCCTCTTTATTTATTTTTTTAATTTTAATTCCATTTATATCTTGCCCTTCTCCGAAGACTCAGGGCGGCTTACAAGCTTAGCAGTAGCCTTCATTCTATGTATATGCCTGCTTGTTAGGGCTTTCACACACCCCCAAGCAGCATTATTACAAAGTCAGCTTTATCCTTAATCTTTAATCCTAACACAGTAATACACTTCCCTTAGATCTAGTTTAGTGAAAATTCTTCCTTTCGAGAGGTGGGATAACATGTCCTTCATGAAGAGTAGGGGGTATAGGTTACTTTCACTGATTGCATTCAGAGCATGGTAATTGATGCACAAGTGCAAAGTGCCATCCTTTTTCTCCCTAAACAGAACCAGGGCGGCTACCTTAGGTGTGGCAGGTTCGATAAACCCCATTTCTAGGTTTTTATTTATGAGTCTTTCCATTTTCTCCTTTTCCTTAGAGCTCATAGAGTACAGTCTGGGCTTCGGGAGTTTTGCCCCGGGCTTGAATTCTGTGGCACAATCCGTGGGTCGGTGAGGAGGAAGCTCATCTGCCCGTTCCTCACTGAAAACTTCAGCAAGGTCTCAGTGTTCTTTTGGGATCTTGGGTAGCCCTTTTTCCTCGCCCACCGAAGCTTCCTCCGTTCCTGGGGCTGGTAGGGCTCCTTGGGGTTTTAAGTTCACATGATCCCCCTTTGGGAATTTGAGTTCTGCCATCCTCCAATTTACCCAGGGGTTCCATCTGTTTAACCATTCCAGCCCTAGGATCATTGAGCATTCCATGCCTGGGGTCACTACAAATGTTATATCTTCTTCATGGTTCCCCAGGTACAGGTGGACTGGTAAAGTGGTTGGGTAGCTTCCCCCCCCCTCTATGGACCCATCTAACTGGCCAAATGAGATTGGTTGTTTTAGTCTCCTCACCTGAATGCCCAAGTTCCCCACAAGCATTGGGTTAATGAGGCAGCGGGTGCATCCAGAGTCTATTAAGGCCTTCACTTTGACAGCTTCGGGCATGGAGGGAGCTAATATAGTCACTGTCTTGAGGATGGGTGGAATGGATTCACTTACCAGGGGTTCGCCCTCCGAGCTGTTGTCCGAGGTGCCCACCGCCCCTGCTGTGTAGGCCGGAGTTCCCTCCCCTCACTTGGCAGGGGTTGGGGACTCCACAGCCTCTATTGCCCTCATGGCTGGTTCTTTTGGTTTGGCTGGGGACTTTCCTGAATTCCTGGCCGGTGATAGGTCTGGTTTGCGCTGAGGGGCTTTTGAGCAGCATTCTACGACGCAATGCCCCTCTCCCACATTTGAAGCAGCCTGTTGACTTCTTGGCCATAGCCGGTGGTTTCACTGGCTCGCGTGTTGGCTCAGGAGGCGAGCGGCCCCATGGTTTTCCTCGACAGTGCCTCTTCAGTAGATTGATCTCCGCTTCCTCTGCCAGGACATACCATTCATCGAGTCGGCATGGGTCCCCTCGAGGCAGGCAAGCATCATACAGGTTGTAGTTTAGGCCGTCTTTGAAATGGCTAAGGAGGATGTCTTCCGGCCAGTTCAGCTTGTTCGCAATGGCCCAGAATTCTTGTGTAAATTCGCCTACCAGACATCTCCCCTGCCTCAATGGGCCTTACGATCAGTCAGAGGTTCCTTAAATTGCCTTCTCAGAAAGGAGATTAAACGGTTGAAGTTGTTGAGCTCTGGGGCATTGGAATCATGCAGATTCACCACCCAGTATGCGGCTGGTCCGTCCAGGGTGGATTGCACGATACGGGTTTTGTTGCTGGGGATGTCCTGTCCGTATTCTTCCATTTAACTGAGGACTTGGGTTAGGAAAAACCCCAAACATGGCTGTTCCCCCCTGCATTTCTCATCCAGCGGTGGGAATCTTTGAATGGATCAGTGCCTTCGCTGCTGGCAGTATTGTCTCCCATCCTGATTACCATCTGTGGGTTGGCGGGGAGTGGGGGCTGCTGAAGTGGTAGCTGCAGGTTCAGCAGACGTCCCCGGGACTACATTTTCCAATTTCCCCCCCAGTGTCTCTTCAGCTGCAGCTCCAGGTGTTGGTGCAGCCACGGGGCTCAGGTTTCTCCTCCCTTAGAGAGCTGAGGGTTTTTTTCATCAGGTCAATAGCTTTCTCTAGGATCCAGTCAGAGTGTGGTACACAACTTCCTTCCTCTTTGCTAATGTGCAGGGATTTCTCCATCTCTTGCTTCCATTCGGGTTGGTGGTTGCCCAACCCTGACTCCTTTCTCGATATCTTTTCCCACTCGCTTTTTTCCCCAACATCCATCGACCCCTGAGGTTTGTGGTCACGCGTCTCCACCACTTGTTCTCCTGAGGAATATGATGTTTCAGATCCTGACAGCTGGCAGGATCTCGGTCGGGGGGAAAGCTCCCTTTCCACGGGGTTTTCTTCCTTCCTTGCCTCGTTGTCAGACATTGTACTTCTTGCAAAGTCCCCCGGTAAGGTTCTTCCTTCCAGGTTGACTGTTAATGCAGATCCTGTCTAATGTCAAGGCATACTTCAAGCCCACATTTTAAGAAAGCAGAACTCTTGGAAACAATTTCTTCCAAGCAGGAACTTTTATTAAGAATAGGAGATAGCAGGCATAATAGACAGGATCTGAGGGATTCCTTTTCAGATCAGTATTTTAAAGTGTCCCTAAGCAAACCCCACCCCACAGTTCATCTGGGCGGTGCAGACCGGCAAATCCCCAGGTGTTAAGTTCGTCAATGGGAAAAGAAAAATAATATCAGTCCGGCTCCGTTTGTGCACGTTCATTCCACAGGTCTTCAGACCTCATTTTGAGGATGGAGAAATAAACCAGGTCCCGGAGGTTTGTATATCCCCCCCCCCTTTTCCCCAGATGCCCGGGTTAGGGATGAGAAGTTCAGAGGGATGTATAGTATAGGAGGTGGTGGCTTAGTGGGTTAGGACGCTGAGCTTGTCGATCAGAAGGTTGGTAGTTTGGCAGGTCAAATACCGAGTGCCGCATAACAGAGTGAGTGCCTGTTACTCGTCCCAGCTTCTGCCCACCTAGCAGTTCGAAAGCACGTAAAAATGCAAGTAGAAAAATAGGGACCACTACAGTGGGAAGGTAAAAGCGTTCTGTGTGCCTTTGGCGTCTAGTCATGCCGGCCACATGACCATGGAGACGTCCTCGGACAAGCACTGGCTCTTCGGCTTTGAAACGGAGATGAGCACCGGCCCCTAGAGTCGGAAACAACTAGCACGCATGTGCGGGGGAACCTTTACCTTTACCTTTAATGGATAGCAGACACAAAGGCAAATAAACAAAAGGTTATATTGTAGTTAATCGAGGAAATGAAAGCAATAAAACCCACATGTGTATCCCCTCTCCCCCTTGGGAGTATGGCAGAATCCAGAGAAAGGTGAGATTTGGTTTTAGATCAGAGGAGATAGTTAGAAATGAAATATAAATGGATTCTGACATTGGCCTTCTTTTAGAGAAAAGAAGGACTAGGGGGACATGATAGCAGTATTCTAATATTTGAGGTGGGGAGGTTGTCAACTTATTTTCCAAAGCACCAGAGGGTAGGACAAAAAACAATGGATAGAAACTAATCAAGGAGAAAAGCAAACCTGGAATTCAGCAGAAACTTCCTAACAGTGAGGACAATTAACCAGTGGAACAGCTTTCTGTCAGAAATTGTGGGTGCTTCATCACTGGAGATTTTTAAGAAGACAGTCACTTGTCTGAAATGGTATAGGGTTTCCTGTTTGAGCAGGCAGTTGGACTAGAAGACCTCCAAGGTCCCTTCCAGCTGTATTCTGATTAAAATTGTTTAGGAGTTCCTGCTTGACCAAGATGTTGGACTAGAAGACCTCCAAGGTCCCTTCTAACTCTGTTATTACTGTATGTTCTGTTAAATGACTTCACGATGAATCACCAAGAGCATTGCTATCAAAACCTGAGTACAAATAATTTTCCTTGGCATGTCTGGCTTTTTGGCAGAGGTTCACAGCCTGAGGCCCTTGGACAATATGCAGTCTTCCAGCAAAACGTGGTGTTGAATTTTAACTGTGTCAAAACTATAGAAATATTTATACAAATAATTAATAAAAAAATTAATAATGATAACATGGCTTGGGTCCGGGATATCTGAGGGAACACCTGCTGCCAGCATCAAGTTCCCTTTGTCCAGTGCGCTCCCACATGGAGGATCTTCTCAGGGTGCTGCCGGTAAAAGATTGCCGGCGGATAACACCCATGGGGAGGGCCTTCTCTGTGGATGCGCCTGCCCTGTGGAACCAGCTGCCCGTGGAGCTTAGGACTGCCCCCGACCTTCGTTCATTTCGCTGGGACCTGAAGACCTGGCTCCTTGAGCTCTCCAGCCCAGGCTGAGAATTTTTAACTGGGGTTTTTATTTTTTAGGGATTTGATTTAATCTTTTTAAATTGTTTTTAACTTTTGTATTGATTTGGTTTTAAATACCCTGTAAACCGCCCTGAGTCCTTCGGGAAAGGGCGGTATATAAATCCAATAAAATAAATAAATAAAATAAATAAACATTATATTGAATCAAATTTACCATTTGGTCTGGCCATGACTATTTCTTGGCTCTGGCACTACGACTTTTTGGAAATTCCCCTGGCACACCACTCAAAGACCTAAAATGTGGAATGCTTCACTCTAAAATGCAGTCAATATAGTAAAAAGTAAATACAGTAAAAATAATTTAGATGAATGAAACACTGTTTCCTCTTCCTATAAAATCTCTAGAGAATTTTAAATCATTTGTCTCCCATCTTACAGTTTCAACCATGTATCTTAATTTCATGCCTTTCTGAGTTTTCCTTATCTCATTATATTGCACATTACAGCATAATTCTAATAGTCTCCTTGAAGAACCCTGATAAATTGGAAATACTTTTGTGGCTAATATTATTTTCAGCTAACATTAGTGACTGATTATTTAAAACGTTGAAAGTCTTTTTTGGTATCTTTGTTCTAGCAATTTTTAAAAAGGTACATCTATTAATGTTTTTCCCTGCTATATGCCACAGTTCATATTTTGTTATATAAATCATATTTTTATTATTATCACTACCACATACTCATCTCTTGTTTATTTCACTTAATGAAGAAAGGAAAATAGCAAGCCTCAGTAAATGAAGTAAAAGAGCTCATAAAATTGATGGTGGTCACCTAGTGCTTCATATGAACAATTAATTAAATTAGAACAATTATCAGTAGAACAACTTGCTTTCAAAAGTTGTAGGTGCTCCAACACTGGAAGTTTTAAAGAAGAGATTGGACTGCCATTTGTCTGAAATGGTAGAGGGTCTCCTGCCAGAGCAGGGATTTGGGCTAGAAGACCTCCAAGGTCACTTCCAACTCTGTTGTTCTGTTAGTATAGATGTGACAGGACACACAGCTGAATAACAATAATTGCACCACTTTAACAGCAAATTTCCTGGTCCCTGTTGTGGTCATAAGTGAGAACTAGCTGTAGCACAAAAATAAAATGTAATAGCATATGCCCAAGCTGGGATGGCAATAATCTCTCAGCAACGTGAGAATCCTTGTTTTCTTTTTCCATTCCAGGTGACCTTATGCTCAAACACAGTGAAGACCTATGAAACTGCCCTGGTAGTAGATGTCAAGGGTAGTGGTGAGGATGTGCTGGCCCTCCCAATTTCAGCAAGGTACTGTTTATTTCATTTCTGCAATGCTGTGGCTTCTTTGTATCCATTCTAAACAAGATAACATGGAAAGGTCAGTGAATACGTTGTCAGCATTTTAGTCCAATTAAATAGAACGTCATTCTTAAATGTGATAATTAGAACTTTAAGTATAATAATTTGATTGTATATTCACAGGACTTTTCAATTGTGGCACAAGGATTAAGATAATGAATTTTGATTGATTACATACCATCAAGTGGTTGTTGACTATTAGTGATTACATAGATGTGTTTTCTCCAGGAGGGTCTGTCCCTAATCAAGTCTTCCAATGGTGCTAATCAAGGAGAGAAAGAATTTATCAGTGGGTTGGTTTACCTCCAGATGTTGTGGGTGCTCCAATTCTGGAGGTTTGTAAGAAGAGATTGGACAAACATTTGTCCAGAATAGTATAGAGTCTCCTGTTTGAGCAGGAGGTTGGACTGGAAGACCTCCAAGATCCCCCCAACCCTTTTATTCTGTTCTGTTCTTCTGTGCGCTCATCACTGCTGTAACGTATTCCCCTATACTGCAAGTCATCCTCCTTTTCTCTTTCCTTCCTCTTTTCCCAGCCTTACTGGGCCTTCACACAATGTATCTGAAGTAGGATAGCCATTTGTGCCTTGAGTGATTTGTTCAGCTCTGTTTATTTGTTTGTGTAAGGTCTTACCTCAGCTATCTCTCAGGAAAGCATGACTCTTGAAACAAGTGTTATTTCAAAAGGAATGCTTACTGAGAGAATGTGATTGTAGAGAAGCCAGGTGGAATCTAAAGGTCCCACGCAAATCATTAAGCTAATTTCCGCTTGTTCAAATCCTGCACTAATGCTCCAGTCCATTAGGAGCCAATATGCTGACATGAAGGTGTTGTGAGAACTCTGAGACGAGAAGGTGATAATAAATTGTTCCCTGGCATGGCGACCTGGATAACAGGTGGGAGCTGGGGGAGTGGCCGGAAAGGAGTTCATCCAGATGGCCCATTCCCCCTCCCTAGTTCCCATACAGATACATGAAAGTGAAAGCATCAAAGGCTTCAATCCCCAAGTAATCTTCCCCCTCTCCTCAGAATGGCAGTGTTCCGACAAGGACCTGACAGTTTGTTTTCTTGTCTATCCACGATATTCTCGGGAGTCTTCTCTAAGCCCAAGTTCAAGGGCACCAATACTCTTCCTATCCCACTTCTTCAAAGTGCAACTTTCACTTCCATAGAGTGTCACAAAGAATATCATGGCTTTCATGTTCCTGATCTTTGTAGGTGTAGACATATCATATCATTTGAATATCTTTTCCGAGGCCTTCATGGCTATTGAACCAAGTGCTAGTCTGCAGCATATTCCTTGATTGCTTATCCTTTACAGTTGAAGATGGATGATTGTAGGTTTGCAGCAGTCTCCTTTGGTGATATTCACTTGCCTGAGCCTGTGGGTTAGTCAGTAGCTATCTTCTAGGTTCACTTTGCTCTCTTTGTCTGGAGATTGCTAAGACATTTTGAAATCTGGTTGAGAAATAGCAAAGGGAATACTAGAGAAACCATAACATAAACAAGGCAGGTCACATGGTGTACTCAAGGACTTGAGCTGGAGGAAAGTGACAAAGTGTTGCAAACATGCTTGACACACCTCTAACTGGGATTTCCAGATCTAGGTCCAATTTTCTGTGCAACATGGCCTTCACACCTCAAAAAACTGAACTACCAGGAAAATATCAAGGCCCACCCTCTCTTGAGACTTAGGATCAAGCATGGCTCTACTTCCAGCAGCTTCACTTTTAATGTACTATGTGCAGTTTTAGAAACCTGCATCTTCAGATACCTAATAACAAGCTGTTGAGACTTTTTCAGAATTATAAATGTGTTATTCTCTGCATCTTCATTGTAGTTTAGAAGTTAAAAAAATCTTTTTATTGATTTCTTTTTCTGATTAACTAGATGCCTCACACTTCCACTACATGTGGCTAGCGCCACTGTGAATTTTGGACGTTGTTTCCTGAAATTTCAATATCAACAAATGGCAAAACTCATTAATGAAGCTGACCTTCCAGGGTGCTATGGTGTTCTTCCCCAGGTTTGTGTACATTTTGACTTCTCTCTTTCCTATTTGAATGTCCTGCTTCTTCTAAAGTGAGCTTTTCATTTACATTGATAGTCTTGTACAGGAGGAAGAAACTGGCAGCACCTGTCGGGGCAAGGTGGATTTAATAATGTGCCTATAGAAAAGAGGACGGAAATGTTTCAGCCCAGTTATGATTATTTATTTATTTATTTATTTATTTATTTATTTATTTATTTATTTA